>CM018076.1:175025716-175505249 GCA_008658365.1 Alca torda | reverse complement strand
AGAAAGAAAGAAAGAAAGAAAGAAGAAAAGAAAGAAAGAAAGAAAGAAAGAAAAGAAAAAAGAAAGAAAGAAAGAGAGAAAGAGAAAGAAGAAAAAAGAAAAAGGAAGGATGGAAAGAGGGCAGGGCAGGGCAGGGCAGGGCAGGGCAGGGCAGGGAAGGGCAGGGAAGGGCAGGGAAGGGAAGGGAAGGGAAGGGAAGGGAAGGGAAGGGAAGGGAAGGGAAGGGAAGGAAGGGAAGGGAAGGGAAGGGAAGGGAAGGGAAGGGAAGGAAGGGAAGGAAGGGAAGGGAAGGGAAGGGAAGGGAAGGAAGGGAAGGGAAGGGAAGGGAAGGGAAGGGAAGGGAAGGGAAGGGAAGGGAAGGGAAGGGAAGGGAAGAAGAACTCACAAGTAAGCACTGACTTACTACTGCAGCTCTTATTCTTCAACAGATGTCTGCTTCAAGAAGAACAAACAGGTCTCCCTTTGGCATAATGGCGTATAGGAAGAGAATAATTCGGGAAATGAAATATGTGTGTTCTGCAATACAGTCATTCAGGAATTGAACTATGTCTATTCTGCAATGATAGAATCACATAGGGTTTCCTACTAATTCCCTTAAAATACTGTATTTGACAAGATATTCTTAAGACTGAAATGACAGCTAATGCAGTTAATTGTGCATAAACATTTTAAAACAAACTCCAACTTTAACTAGATAAAGAGGTCTTTGGTTATCTGGATCATTAGAAGAATATGTACAGTGTCTTTATTTGCAAACCATTAAAAAAAACACTAAGGAAAATGCCTGGAGGCCAAAGGTATTGCAAAGAAATAGGACCCCAAATTGAAGTACCTCCAAATGTATGTACTGTTGGAATTACTGGATATGTTGATGCCATACTGTACAATTACAACAGATGACAATGTTACTAGGAAACTAGTAACCACTGTTTTGCATCAAAATGGTGTCATGTGATATATCATAGATTTATAGAATCACAGAATGGTTTGGGTTGGAAGGGACCTTAAAGATCACCTAGTTCCAAGCCCCTGCCCTGGGAAGGAACACCTCCCACTAGACCAGGCTGCTCAAAGCCTCATCCAGCCTGGCCTTGAACACTTCCAGGGATGGGGCATTGACAATTTCCCTGGGCAACCTGTTCCAGTGCCTCCCCACCCTCACAGTAAAGAATTTCCTCCTGATATCCAACCTCTTTCAGTTGAAGCTGAACAACCCCAACTCTTTCAGCCTGTCCTCAGGCAAACTTAGAAGTTAGTTTTTCCTTTACTAGAACATTTGAATGGTAGTAAACCTATTAATCTAGAAATGCTGGGGATTTTTTATAAAGAACTTTGAAATAAACAAACTCACTCTATGTGATTGATTGCATGCATAAATGCATATCGTATTTGACTAATTATTGAAAAAAAAAGACTTTTTAGGTATAAAAGCTAAAAAAAAATAAATTAAAGGGGACAAAGGAAAGAAAGATTTGAATCCTACATCGAATAAATGTGAATCTTTGCTTTGGTTTGAAAAGAAGCTGCAATCTGGCCAAAATGAGATACAGATCCTAATTGTCAAAAACAGTATGTGAAAACTTACTGAGAAGTTCTAGTCTACAAGTTATGGTCGGCTGCTTGTTACTTCATTGCATATTTTAAGGCTTCTAGCAGTTGTAAATGCATTTGCATTATTTTGCAAGTATATAATATGTAATCTATTTAACTAGTGACCTCTTGTAACTTATTTTAATTTTACTGTATTCCTTCTGACTGTATATTTGGTTGCCAACAGTACAAATGGGTCTCTGGGCACATTCATACATTTCTTTCACAAGGATCAGCGTTCTAAATATGCATTTACTGGAGTACAGATAGTACCAGAAACAGTGTTCTGTGTTTTTGTCAGTACTTTAAAAGCATTGTAATTACAGAGGCATCATAAAGATTACAGAACATTTAGTTTACCTGAAAATGGCAATTTTCAAAGTTCTTAATGACAGTCACTGCTTACCTAATGCATGGTGTTTCATGGAACTTAATTTTTGTTACCAGTTAAGCTGCTTATAAATTAACATTTTCTGAATTAATATAATATGAATTTTACTTGACTTCGGTATTTCTTTAGATGCATCACAAGTATTCCCAATTAAGTAATGGAGTGACATTTTAAAAAAATCTAATTTACATTATAGACTGCCTAAAAGGAAAAGGTAATTCATTTGCCTGAAAAGTGAGATAAAGAACTGACATTTCATCAGCACTTTTATGAATATTTAAGATGTAGAAGGAAATACATTTTGAGAGGAAGAGAGAAGTGATATTAGAGAGAGGAAAAAAAGGAGAAAGAGAGCTGAAGAGAGAAAGTCATGGAAGAAGTTATGAGATACAGTATGCAGTTGGTGGTATTCTCAGAGTTTTATTGCAATTTGATAATTGCTTCAAAAGATAGAATTAAGTTTATACATACCCACTTAATCACCTACATCTAAAATTTAAGAGTTTCTAGAATTAATAAAACTCTTACCCATTTTCACTGAGGTATGTAGCAGTTTAATATCTCTGGACTACTAAGTGCCTAACAGTAAGAATGCAGAAAAATGTCTAAATATTGAGTAAGCTGAGTTACCATCCAACCTACAGGCCATTAGGCATGCTATGTATCCTCTGAATAACCTCAGCCAAGAGACCATAAAAGTAGTGTGATGACATCACTTTAAAGCTTCCTAATGCCTTGCAACTGCACAGTTCACCAAATGTATGGGATCCAGACTTAACTGTATTACCCAGTTCTGAGCATATTTGAATTTGGATTTTGGAAAAGCAGAAAAATATTCTGCCTCTTCAGCTTTGGAATATATTAATGTAGGCTTCTTGCAGTTTCCTCTTTTGAAGCTGTTCTAAAATGGAACAGACTACACACTGCAATACAGGATTCTGCATTTTAATTCTTAGAATGAACACCTAAAAGGAATGTGGGACTATCTGG
This sequence comes from Alca torda, assembly GCA_008658365.1. NCBI lineage: Eukaryota > Metazoa > Chordata > Aves > Charadriiformes > Alcidae > Alca > Alca torda. The sequence continues at coordinate 175,502,278 of CM018076.1, read as the reverse complement.
CCCAGATTTATTGTTTCAAAACCAGTTTATGTTTTATTTAAAGACTGGGTTCTTTTTGTGTTTTTGGCTTTTGTGGTTTTTGTGGTTTTTTTTTTTGTTTGTTTTTTGGGTTTTTTTTTGATCAGGGAAGATATAATCTAAAAAGTTGAAAGCACATTTTGTATGTTTACATTTTAATATTCCTCTTTCATTCCTATTTAACAGAAGTCAGCAATGATGTGAATGGTCATGGTTAGCCATACAAAAATATTTTTCTGGCAAGTAAGTTGTTCTTGACATCTGTAGCATTGATGTGATATTTTAGTCTGAGTCAAGGTTTCCTCAAGGTTTCTTTCAGTTGTTATTGTCTGAGAAACTTAACTGTAATTTCAGGGAAATCACGAAACTGGAGATGAGAACATAAAAATAATGGCCATGTTATGTATCTAGCTCCCCTTCTTTTTCTTTTTTTTTTTTTTTCTCTCTTCTCCTTCCTTTTGAAAGTCATTCTCAAAACAGCCACTGATTTCAATATCAACTGCCATGAATACACTAAGAACAACAGAAGGCAGAGTCATTTTATGCCTGGCTTGCAGAATATGTCCTCTTCCCGATCTGTAACAAGAAAACATTATTCTTGTAAGTTGAGACATATAAAGGACAATTGAGAAATCAACCTATTTTCAAAAACTAAATGACCTAGACAATTTCAAGACACTCTTCAAGAACACATGGGTACTTATTAATTTTCCAAAGGCTATATCATAAGAAGACAGTTACAATTTTTGCAATACATGGAAGCATACTTAAAGCCACATCACTTTTGGAGACTGCAGAAAACATAAAAATTGAAAACATACAAATTGAAAATGTTCTCTTAGCATAAATATGTTAAATAGTGAAAGTAGTAGTATAATAAATGGGTGTCTGAAACAAAGCTGACAGTGTTTAATGGAGCATTTAGAATTTTTGATTCTTCATGATCAAAGATAAAATAATCTGTTTGTGAATCCTGTTGATGTTTGATATGTTTTTTTCTGTTTAATATTATATATATGTTTTTATAGAAAGAGTTTATTCATTATCTAGCAGGGGTAATTATGGTCATAGTCTTCTTATATGGTGCAGTCTTAGAATTTCTTTCTGCAATTCATGCTTAGTAATTTGCAATTAACTCCAGGGTGCTATTTAGGAAGATGACCAGTTGTGAATACTCCCACATATGAGGAATGCGTACTATTACTCAATGCATTAAATACCGTCAAATCATAGAATCGTAGAATGGTTCGGGTTGGAAGGGACCTTAAAGATCATCTAGTTCCAACCCCCCTGCCCTGGGCAGGGACATCTCCCGCTAGACCAGGCTGCTCAAAGCCTCCTCCAGCCTGACCTTGAACACTTCTAGGGATGGGGCATTGATAACTTCCCTGGGCAACCTGTTCCAGTGCCTCACCACCCTTACAGTAAAGAATTTCTTCCTAATACCTCGTCTAAATCTACCCTCCTTCAGTTTGAAACCATTACCCCTTCATGTTTGATTACATTCACTTTTACAGTGAAGAGTATCTTATGCTGTAAATACAGTTAATATTAAACCTACTTTGGCAACAATGGATTTAACTTCTGCTTTCCAATTTCTTTCACAATAATTTAAAATGATGTATTGTCCTGGTTTGTGGTGAAGCAGAGCCAACTTTCTGTGCAGTGAGAGGCTCTTGCTTGTACTTGTTGCTGTGGCAGCCAGGGTGAGCTGACTTGGTACTCCCTGGCTCCCTGGAGGAGTTGTACCTGTGGGGAGGAATGGACAGGTCAGGCGACCCAAAATGACCAATAGGGTATTCCATGCCATCTGCCATGTTCAGTATAAAAGCTGAGGGATCAAAGGGGTCAGATTGATTGTTCTTTGGATCTTCTCCAGTTGGTTCTTCCTCAGTGGACTGCTTCTTCTGTGGCTTGCTTTCTTCTGTGGCTCGCTTTCTTCTGTGGCTCGCTTTCTTCTGTGGCTCACTTTCTTCTGTGACTGACATCTGAGGAGGATCCCGTCAGCTCATCTGCCTTTTGATCCAGGTCAGTGTGTTCCAGTTCCCATTTGTCACCAAGTCCAGCCTGGAGCTTCCCCAGTGCCTGCCAGTGACATCTCCCTGGGAGCTTGATACAGTTTTGTATATATTTATATATATATATACATTATTTCCTTTGTATTTTATCACTGATATTTCATTAAAGTAGTTTTGTTTTTGGTAAACTCATAAATTTCTTTATCTCTCTTCTTCCTCTCCTTGGAGTGAGAGGTGGGAGAGAGCATCTGTTGTCTTGTCATTGGCCAACCCGGCCCAAACCACCACATGTATGTATTTTCATGGTCTACTCTGAGAAAGAAATAGTACAAATAGATTTTGAAGAAAATCTTAACTGGGGCTGCCAAAACTGAAGGGAAGCTAGGAATCTTTAAGAACTACAGCTATCTAAAGAAGTGAGATAATTTATAGCACATCTGGTTGTGGATATGCAAAGAATTTTCTTAACTGGTCAAGATCAGGAGCTAGGAGTACAAGAATAAGCTAAACCCAAAGTTCCACTTCTAGATACATTTTCAGAAAGGAAGCCCTTTGCCAATATTTTCACCGTGTAGTGGTTGGATAATTCTTGTCCTTAAGCATAGTCAGTAAGATCAGCAACCCAAGAAGAAGATTTATCAAATCAGTCTTTTGAGGCTATGAAATTTCTTCCTCCTATATATCAATTTTCTTTGAAAACATTGCTGTAAATCATATTAATGCTACTAACATAAGGGAATCAATGACATTTACTATCAACAAAGAATGTGGACAAACTATCTGTTTTTGATTTTCAGCAGCTATTTTGCAATTGCTAATTAAAGTTTATCCCTTTGCTGTTCAACCTACTTGTCTTAAATAATGAATAACGTATTAATTTGCATTCTTTTAGTCATCTATTCCAAATTCCCATTCTATCACATTGCTGAATTATTATTATATCTAGATATAGACCTTCTTCCCCTTCATTCTTCTCATATGCTGCTTTGTCAGTCTAAGGTTAGATAAGTCTTAAAATTTGTACTGCTCTTGTAGACATTCAAACTACTCTTAAGTCAGATAAGAAGTTGGAAACCATGGCTGTTAAAGAAATTAAAGGAGATAGACCTTTTCTTAGCTAGTTCTACATTAGTAGAAAAAGACATACGTGTGGTGGCATAGTCTTTCAAATGGAGCAGAAGTTTTGAATTTATCCAACCTTAACAAGACTACTTACATGATATTAACGTGAAAGTGTTTTATCTCATAAAACTGAAATGTAAAAAGTAAGGGGTGTTGATGCAACAAATTTAAACAGGCTATAAGAAACCATGGCAAGGTGTGGTTCAATCATACTCCTTCTTCCAAAATGCCAAGACAAAGAAATCCAACTAATGTTCATGTGTGAATAAGCAACATGCTCACCTGCATGTGCATGTGGAAATAATTTATTGCATTAAATACACATATTCTAATAATCTGACTCCAGCTAAGGCTGATGATACCTACATTTGTTCCGGGAAGCCTGCCCATGGGAGTAACATGATGTTTCCTGTATAACCTAATATTCATAAGATGAATAAACACTACTTACTCCTGCAGTGTCAATATACATAGTGTTATTTTTTCACAGACACATTTTTTTGTGTGTTTCTAGTATAAAAAATAAGCTGCAGTTTTTATTTCATCTCAGGTGGAGAACACAGATCAAATGAAGTAGTGGGTTTATCATACATTTCTGGCTCATTTCTGTTCTGACTTTTAACAGTAAAAATTTTTAAGATAAAAAGTAAGAAAAATTGGAAAAAGTTTACTTTTTGTTTGTTTGTACAGGGGGGCAGCATATTTACCACCAGAAGAAGATGTTAATTTACTGGAAGTAGGTGGCTATAGGTTTTTATATAGTCCCCTGTGCTAAAACAGGCTATTTTAAAATTTTGCATTGTAACCTGGAGTGATGAGAATAGAACTTGTTATAGAGTAGTTTGGGTTCGATGGGACCTTTAAAGGTCATCTATTCCAACCCCTCTGCAATGAGCAGGGACATCTTCAACAAGACCAGATTAATTAGAGTCCCATCCTTGGAACGTCCCAGATTAATAGTAGTAATACTAATAGTAAAAACAACAACAACAGCTACAACAGCAAAAAAAAAAAAATGAATATGAATGTTTGGTCAATGTGTAATAGAGCAATTAAATTATGGTCAGATTTAGTATAAGTCACCTGGAGTAACAATTGAAGTCATGTTAAATGAACCTTTCCAATCAGTGTTAATGCTGCTCAGTTAACATGTTTGTGTTCATCCTATATTTGTCTGGCTAGAGCACATACATAAGACTATTTATGTAAGTGCAGGTATGTGTGCGCTTGCAAGAAATAGCTCATATTAGACTCTGTTTATCAGAAACAGTCTTCAACAGTGCTTCATCATGGCATCCCCCTCATTATCAGCAGTCTTTTTTTTGGTGTGTATGTGTACGCAAAATAATGCACCACTGAAAGCATGAAAATCAACCTGAGAGTTATTAAAACAGAATAAATTTTTTTTTTTTTTTTTTATACTTGCTGTCAATGATGTACTTCTGGATATTTTGGAACAAGTGATGGGAACAGTCAAAATAACGACTGACTTTAAACCTAATACCGATCCTCCTAGCTCAGAAATTCCAACAAAGTGCTAGAGAATTTATAAATTTTGCAGCTTATACAAAAATTATTTCTTGAACAGCTTTATTTTTTTATTCTTCTCAAGAGAAACCAAGGCCCTGAAAGATATGCTACTGCGTTATCATAAGCAATATTGCAAGTACCATCCTCTTTTTCCTGTCACACACCACAAGAACACTATGTTTAGAAGGTTTAAAAATTAAAGCCAAGAACAGGAGAGAGTTCCCATGACTCACCTTACAGACATATGCTCAGTGCACATTCAGGCTAAGGAGTTCAAACACTTCCTGTGATGTAGAAGTTCACCTCACTGAGGAGCACAGGTGTCTCTCCATATTAGCATACACTGTTCACTTGAAAAATCATTGTACAGAAAGGTCTATAAAATAAAAGACACACTTAGAACATGAATTTAATGTTGATTTAGGTAGGGAGAAAGGGGTAACCACATTCAAGTAACAGTTGCTCTTTACCATTTCTAAGAGTTGTGATCACTTGGTTTCTCACACCTAAATACCTTCCCTGACAGTGTTTACTATCTGTCCTTGGCTCACCAGAAGCCCAGCCCAGACATACAGTTCTGAGAGTAAAATATATTCAGCTCATAATTCTAAAAAAAAATAAAGTTTATTTCTGGGAAAGTTTATCAATTCCTTCTGCAAAACGAATGAAAATGTATCATTCTAGGAAAAGAAAAAGGTGAACTGTAAATGCAGAAATAGGGTTCAGTCTTATACTTCAGTTACACTGTGGTAATACGTTGGTGAAATATGCCAACTGTGACAGAGATATGCGTATGACAGTAATTCCATGCATTCTTTTTCAAAAATCAACACTAACAGTTCAATCTAGACTTTCTATTCAACATGGAATTGTTGCTGAGAATACCAGCTTCACATAACATGTTGTCTGCCACATGTATTGGTAAGAACTTGAATTCTGAAATTCTAAATGAGGTGATGTTTTCTTGGGATATACTCATTTTCCCTTTCCACAGACACACAAAGACAGCCACATAAATATACACGGACTAAAAGTGCATTTGTCTTTTTTTTTTTTTTTTTTTTTTTGGTAAGAAAAAAGGCTAAGCACTATTTTGTAAAGAACATTGTCTTCTAAACATTAACAAAGAGAAAGAAGCTGTAGTATTTCTCATTAAGGACAAGAAAAGCACACTTTTTATTCTTCTTGTTGTATAATTTTAATTCCTGAAACTGTTTCTATTTTCTTGGACATAGAAACATTTTATTACAAGTTTTTTAAAAAAGTTGAATGTGTTCTGCTTTCAGTTTCATTTTTTATCAGAAGTGGTGGAAAATCTTTGAAAAAAGCTGGTTAAAGTCTACAGAAATAATTGATCTTTTTCACCATTTTTTTGTTGTTTGTTTCAAAACATACCTATAGTAATGGATTGTCAGTGAGGGAAGAAGGGTCTTATTTCTTGCAGGTGAAAAGTATTTTTGTGTTTTATTCCATTTCAGATGTGTCACTTCAAGCTCACTTACTAAATGTTCTCCAGCAGTACACTTTTTACTGTACTAGCACACCTTTTATTGGGTGCTAATGTACAGTCTGTGTACAGTTCTTTATCTATGTATTTACAGATAGTGTTTTTACACTTTACTGAGAAATTTGTCCCTAAGGAATTTTCAAGACAAAAACTTTTAATGACACTGGTGCAGTTTTGTAATATCATTCCACAACTGGAAGGTCTTCCAGCTTTGTGACAAGAATATTTTAATCCTGTGAAAGGAGAATTTTAGTATTTGATTAGGCGATAGATACAAATTATAGTGATTCTCTTTGTATTGCCACTTATTCTGTCTCTCTTTTTTTTTTTTTTTTTTTCACCAGTATATTATAATGAAAGTAGATCAATGACTTATATTCATTTTCTGGCAGATGTCACTGTTGGTTGGATTGCTGCTGCTCTAAGTGAACTGCTTTGTTGAATTGTTCAGAATAACTTTATATAGTATTGCAATGCTCACTAACTACAGCAGATGGTTTCCCACTACCAGTCTTAATAAACCCAATCTTAACTCTTCCATTTGAGTACTGATGAAAAATAGCATCTGGGGCAAGCACATGAGTGTAGAACAACTCCAGTTTAGGAACAGAATTGGGAACAGCTCTACAACCAGCTGCTGCTTTGACTGCAAAAATAATTTAGAAGGGTTGAAACTCTGCAGCTCTTCAGATAGGATGTGGCTGGTTGACCGCCTTTCTCGTAAGACAAGTTCTGAGTTTCTTTGCTGAAGTTCTCATGGCTTCTTCAAACCAACAAGAAAAAGACCTGACTGTTCTTATGCGAAAAGTGGCATATTACTTGTCAGTCCAATATTAAAGCATTTATCAAAGGCTTCTGCCAGAGGCAAAGAATGATTTTCTAGAAATATCTGCAGCTCTTTCATCTTACAAAAGTGAAGTGGGGTGGACCTCTGGCTCCCGGAACATACTGAGAAATGCATGCTATGAGCTATTGTATAAGTGAAGTCTGTAAATGACTGGCTGTCCTTGTTCTGGTAACCTTGAGAAACAAATGATAAACTGAATACATGCAGCTGCCACCTCTTCCACTACCCAAGCTTGTAATAAATGTCACGTTGCAGGCACCATATAGTAATAAAAAATGCTATTTCAGCGTGTGGCCACGGAGTCTGGAATTGTACATGGTTGAATAATACAGGAAAGACTATTTTTCAAATAGTTTGTGTATTTACTTTTCAGACCCTCAACCATAAAGAATGCTTAAGCACAATGTTGAGCAAAATGACTTAGTTGTTCACAGGGCTGTCTTAGGCTTTGACTTTCCATATTGATGAAGTACACAAAATAAGACACATTGCAAACAAAGTCATAAAATGGCCCTTATGAAATAGAAGTATCCTCATTCTTCACATATGCAACTTTTTTTCTGTCAGACACAGTAACACTTCAACATGAAAACCCAAAGTGCTAAACAGCCTGTATGATTTTAGTGACAGATTGTATTAAAAAGCTACAACAGAATGAATTTTGTGATTTATTAGTAAGCAATTCAAATTTTATGAAAATGTGATTTTTATAGAGGTCTGGAAATTTCTTTGAAAAAATTAAGCAAGAATATATGCAAGAATATATGGTGTCCTAAATAACAGGAAGAATGAAAAAGAAAATAAAATGGAGAAAAAATCTCATGAGAATATGAGAGATATGAGAAATAAAGGGCAAAATGTTCAGGGTTTTTCTGGAAATACATTCTAGTCTATAATGCATTATACCTCCAACAGTACTGAAGTTAGGACTATGACAGCTATGCATGAGAAATATAAAGTTCAGAAAATGATAAAATTTAAGTGTGGACAGATAGTTTGCAGTTAAATTATAGTCAGAAATTACTACCAGAAACGTTTTGTTCCAATTAAAATCCTGTACCAGTAACAGAACAAGCCATTAAAGGGACTTGAATAAGACACAAAATAAAAAGCTTTGCTAAATGAAATAATAAGAATAAAAATATTATTGATTGTACTTAACCTTTATATAAAATGTATTTCTTCTGCTTTTATGATATTCTTGTATTTTACTGGACTAAAAAAAAAAAATATTATTTTACAATTTGACACTGATGAGTGCCCTCCAGGTCTGACCAGCTGTGTCTTCCTTAAGGAAAATCAACTTAACATAATCCTGAAAAGACTTAGCATCTCCTGCAGAGTTTTGAGTACCATCAATACTCACTGAAACAGAAATAAATCATAACTGGGAACGTTCAACACCTTTCAGGAAAAGGCCTATACATATTAATGCTGCGTATTAGAATCTTTGCATTCTGGAATTTACATATGGGGTGCATAAATCATAAGGGATCCTTAACTATGAGATAGATTGAAAACTTCACAGATGGAAGAACAATCATGAAACACATTTGGCACCTCTGAAAAGAACAAGAACTAAAAAAACACCAAGAACTAAAGAACTAAAACAGTGAATGAAAGAAAAAAAAAATAGTGATTAAGTAACATTCAGGAAAATATTCTCACTTCTGTTTGCATAGAGGAATGAAAAAATAGCTGGTAAGGAGAAACCTTATTGTTCTGGAAGAATTTCTAGTGAGATTACTGAAAATAGCTGTGCTGGTAATCATGAAATTTATCTCTCAGAAGTATGGAGATACTTTGAAAAAGGTCCAGAAAAGTCTGTGTACTCAACCTCAATCTTCTGTTTCTTGAGCTTCTCATTTCAAGAAAGGTATGAGACAACTGAAAGTAGGTCAAAACAGGTTAATGGGCATTATCAACATCTTTTACATCTGGTTAGTTGATTTGGTTAGTCTACAGAGCATGAGAAAGAGATCGCAATATGAAAATAGTTTTCAGTTCAGTTATGCAATAGATTGCAAAGATATAGAGACTTGTCTGTTCCATGAGGGACAGGGTCAGATAAAACAGGACAAGACAAGAAATAAAATGAAATAATAAATTTTAGAAGAAAAAGAATACAATCATTAGGCTAGATAGTGGTGAAAAAAAACCACTTGTGAAAACTGGAGTGTACTGTCACTGGAAGAGAAACAGAGAAAGTGAGCATTTTCTAAGACAAAAACTGATGTAAATTACCTTCTGGCATCACTTCTAGGTATATTTCTATAGGTCTAGAATTCCCCCACCTCACAAACTAGATGGTAATAGGAAAAAAAGTACCAAAAATCATACATAGAGTTCAGTGATTTTGCCGCCTGATTCAGCATAGGAGGCAGTATAGCTGTTAGTAATCAAAACAAATCTAATCTCTTGAGAGGAAAAGAAAAAAAAAATCATTTCACCTCGAATCATTTCTAGTGATTTATCTTTCAGTATTTTTTCATGTAGACAGAAGGTATATGTTAGCCTGCTGTTAACTGATTTTCAGTGATGGGATCAGCCTAAGAAAACAAGTATTCTTTTCATTCCACTTCACTGTAGTAATTTGATGTAACATTGAAATATTGTCAGAAATAATGAAAGGGCCCAGCATTAGAAAACATAAGAAGCAGTCATTGCAAATGTCTTATAAAAAAAAAATATATTTGTTGCTGAAAAACTGTTAATATAAACAATAAAGAAGAAAAAAGATAGGTCAGAGAGTCATCATTAAGTTGTCTAATAAAGGATAAAAGCAGGCAAGTCCATGAAGGGAATACAAACAAACGGCGCTTTTCTTCTCCCCCTCATTTATGAAAAATGTAATTCTGCCTCTTTCAGTGAAATCAGAAACAGAAGGTTAGTAGAAAACAATATTTTTATATTTACCTTTTCATCCTGGTAAAGAAGAAAATTTCACTTTTTGTATGAGCAAAATCAAGATTAAAAAGCTGTGGCCTCATCTGGATTTTCAGTAATCATTTGTTGCCTAAGACATTTGGAAAAGCTCTGTTTTACTGTGCTGGTTCCAGCTGGCTCAGTCTCACAGCAGAGGCTTCTCAATAACCCACTCAAACTCTGTCTGAGAAGTTCAGTACTTGGATGTGTAATATTCAATATCATACTTCAAAATCAGTTCTTTTTCAGTGTACTGTGAAAGACAGCCAAATTTTTAAAATTTTACCCAGGGAGATGTGAAACCAGTTGATGGCATGTAACTTGCTACAGGTAATGCAAAGACTAGTACTTAAAAAATCAGTGGGGATGGCAAATCAGTGAAAAAAGACAATGATAATAGTTAGCAAGGCGCCAGATGAACATGCAAAGTCTTCAAGCAGTAGAGCAGCAAGTGGTAAAAATTCGGGGAATAAGTCCTCTGAGCTTCATTCATTCTCTGGTATGCATCACCTCTGTTGTAAGCAAAAGACAGGCATTTCCATACACTTAGGCATACCATACACCTTTGTCTATAGTAGTAGTAGTAATAATACACCAAACCAGAATATACCTGAATAATAATAATAATTAATAATAATACCAAAAACTATTTTTAGTCTATTTTATTTATGACATAAAAATGCTAGCTATTTTGTGGTTCAAAATATCAGTATATTTCTTGGACTTGCAATCATTTTATCAAGAAGTTGACACTTTAACCTTTTGGACACAATACCAGAAGTCCAATACTGAATGTTTTAATATTTAATTACCCTTTGTCATTGCACAGTAGAGAGGGCAGCGAGAAGGTGAGGTTATAAAAGCAATAAGTACCTGTAAGAATAAGAATCAGAAAAATAACAAACTGGAGCAAACTGAAACATGAATAATAAACTGAAGTGGCTGATGAAATCATTCTGATTTTGAAAATGAGTACTTTCCTGAAATCTTTCTGAGTTCATGAAGAAAAGATTTCAGAGGATTCTATGTCCTCTCTTATGTTTTATATCAAAATATAATTTATTTAATGATAATACAGTGATATTATTTTAACAAAACCATCTTGTAACTGGAACATTATACCATGAAGCCTCTCAGAATATCATCTTCTGCTCTACTGAGCACACCAATTTGTTTACACCTTTTTGTAGATTTTAGATAGAGTTGATCAAGTCTCAGTGAAACAAAGGCATAATAAATTATTTTAGGAAATTGATTGATATTCCATATATCAATCCTGTCATCTTCTTGGAATGGAATTTCATATGTGTGTGTGTGTATATATATATATATATGGAAGTATAACCTCTTTTTTTTTTTCAGTGTAGTAATTTAAAATGTTATCTGTTTAAGATTATTATAAAAATGGTAATTTGAGAATCCAATAAAATAGACATTAACACAATCCTATATATAATTTCTATACATGAGTTTTTATTTGCTTAAAACAACAAGTTTTGAATATTACAGTAATGACATTGATTTATTAATATTGATTTACAAGACACATAGCACTGTCAATAGCTTTTCCCCATGCATTCTTTCTTCAATAACTTAAAATATTGAGAATTAAATATTTGAAGGTGTCACAGTTTTGACAAAACATGAACAAAGTGAAATTCAGGCATCGTATTTCTTAAGTGGTAATTATGAAAGAAATTCTAAAGTTTTGAAATATTTTAAATATTTCAAACCAAAGATTTGTACAAATCCTGACCTTTACCTAGAAAAAAAGAAAAAAAAAAAAAAATAGCAGTATGAAAGGATGTATTCTGTATGTCTGAGTGCTCTCTGTTCTCACTGATTTTTATTACAATTTGGTGGTATTCATCGTCAAAAAAGAATGTATAACTTCCTGCACTGTGGAAGGAAAGACAAGAATCTCTTGATTTTTACCCTTTGGTACTGATAGATTTTTGTTTGTTGGCATGATCCCACTTTTGTACGTGGAAGGAGAAATTTCCAATGTTTCTGCTCACCATTGACAATATTTAACTCATATATAAATCATTTGGAAGCTGTTCTATATTACCCAAACATTCAAAAGATTCTATTGATGTCAGTGCCTGGTGAAAATTAGATCCTATATGAAAAAAGTTTCTCAAAGATTTGGGGGTATTAAAACCCAGGTGAAAAATGTATGGATGAGAGAATGGATGGTATATAAATGTAAGTTTTGAAACACTGGCTAGAGCATGCTTTTTGCAAGGGATGGTCCCATGTGTGCTAAGAGATAAGAAATAGTAGTCATAAATAGTAGCTGGACTTCCATAAAATAGATTTCTAGTATTTCTAGAATCATAAAATCGTCATGGTTGGAAAGGACCTTTGAGATCATCGAGTCCAACCATACACACGCCAAAAAAAAGCCCCTACAATCTCTGTCACTAGAGCATGCCCTGAAGTGCCAAATCTACACATTTCTTAAATACCTCTAGGGATGGTGACTCAACCACCTCCCTGGGCAGGCTGTTCCAGTGCCTGACCACTCTTTCAGGAAAATAATTCTTCCTAATATCTAATCTAAACCTCCCCTGACGCAACTTCAGACCATTTCCTCTGGTCCTGTCATTACTCACCTGGGAGAAGAGGCCAACACCCACCTCTCTACAACCTCCTTTCAGGTAGTTGTAGAGGGCGATGAGGTCTCCCCTCAGCCTCCTCTTCTCCAAACTAAACATGCCCTGTTCCCTCAACCTCTCCTCAGATGACTTGGTCTCCAGACCCCTCACCAGCTTGGTACCTCTCCTCTAGACACGCTCCAGCACTTCAATGTCTCTCTTGTACAGAGGGGCCCAGAACTGAACACAGTACTCGAGGTGAGGCCTCAGCAGTGCCGAGTACAGAGGCACAATCACTTCCCTACTCCTGCTGGCCACGCTATTCCTGATACACGCCAGGATGCTGTTGACCTTCTTGGCCACCTGGGCACACTGCTGGCTCATGTTAATCTGGCCGTCCACCAGCACCCCCAGGTCCTTTTCTGCTGGGCAGCTTTCTAACCACTCTTCCCCAAGCCTGTAGCGTTGCTTGGGGTTGTTGTGACCGAAATGCAGGACCCGGCACTTGGCCTTATTAAACCTCATACAGTTGGCCTTGGCCCATCGATCCAGCCTGTCCAGGTCCCTCTGTAGGGCCTTCCTACCCTCAAGCAGATCAACACTCCCACCTAGTTTGGTGTCGTCTGCAACCTTACTGAGGGTGCACTCAATCCCCTCATCCCCCAGATCATTGATAAAGATATTAAACAAAACCGGCCCCAAAACTGAGCCCTGAGGGACACCACTGGTGACCGGCCGCCAAGAGGATTTCACTCCATTAATCACAGCTCTTTGGACATGGCCATCCAGCCAGTTCTTAACCCAGTGAAGAGTACATTTGTATATGCCAGCTTCTCCAGGAGAATGATGTGGGGGACGGTGTCAAAGGCCTTACCAAAGTCCAGATAGACAACATCCACAGCCTTCCCGGTGTCCAGAAGGTGGGTCATATGGTCATAGAAAGAGATCAGGTTGGTTAAGCAGGACCTCCCTTTCCTAAACCCATGCTGGCTGGCCCTGATCCCTTGGCTGCCCTGCACTTGCCGTGAGAGCTCACTCAAGATGATCCTCTCCATGAACTTTCCTTCCAGCCTTCCTTCCAGCCTGCTCCTGGATCTTTAAGATTTCCTTCTTGAAGAGAGTCCAGCCTTCCTGGACCACTTTGCCGTTCAGGACTATCTCCCAAGGGACTCTCTCAACCAGTGTTCTGAACAGGCCAAAGTCTGCCCTCCGGAAGTCCAAGGTGGCAGTTTTGCTAACCCCCCTCCTTACATCACTATTAATTGAAAACGACCATTTCATGATCACTAAACCCAAGATGACCTCCGACCACCACATCTCCCACTGGTGCTTCACTGTTTGTGAACAGTAGGTCTAGTGAGGCACCCCCCCTTGTAGGCTCACCTACCAGTTGTGTCAGGAAATTATCTTCCATGCACTTGAGGAACCTCCTAGCCTGTCTGCTCCCTGCTGTGTTATATTTCCAACAGATACTTGGCTGGTTGAAGTCCCCAACCAGAACAAGGGCTGGTGATTGCGAGACTTCAGCCAGCTGCTTGTAGAATACTTCATCTGTCTCCTCATCCTGGTTGCGCGGTCTATAGCGTACTCAACTTCTAGGGAAGCTGCAAATTAGAAGCTAGAGTATTTAGAAAAAAAGCCTTCACATAGAAGAGAGAGGAAAGTTCAAACACCATTGCATACCAGAGGAGACAGAGTTAATCCTTTTATTCTTTTTTCTTTTTTTTTCTTCTTTCTTTTTCTTTTTTCTCTTTATCTTTTTTTTTTTTAAAAAAAAGGGTGAGTGAGTGAGACCCCTATTATTTAAGCACCAATTCTTCTTGAAGTATTTAATTCTTTCTCTAAGGACAGATCCACACAATATATACTAGGATATCGGGTCTATATTTGTCTTCTAAGAAGTATACTAAAGAATGGAAAAAGAAAAATCTGTATTATATATAGAACTATATAAGTATGTTGCAGCCAGAATAATGTGGTCCTTTGTGTTCATCTGTACTGAGAAGTAGATGTTAGGGGCTTGAAAAAATTGAGGATTTTTTTTTTTTTCTCTTTTGTTTTTCTTTACTAATCAGAACATGAGACAATCATCTACAAACAAGTAATGAAATAGCTTGCAATAATCATATTGGACTTAAAAATTATATTACTTAAACCACTCAGAGTCCGGAGTTATTTCCTTAATAGGAGGGAATATCTTGGTCCCGGTGCAGTCAATAGTATCTTTGTTATTCCTTTCAGGTACACCAGGAATTCTCTTACAATCTTTTAGCGTTTTGCCAAGTCCTATTACATGAATATTATCTCACCAACCAGACCAAATTTTGTTTTCATTTTGTTTTCATTTTAATTTTTTTCTTGTTTGTATAAAGAGCTTCCTTTTTTCTTCTTCCAGGTCAGAAACATATTTAATTGGATATGACAGATCTTAGGCCCAATATACTGCACATACTAAAATACAATAGAGGAGTTAAATCACTTTAACCTTAGAAATCAACTTAACAGTTTTGAAGGTGATAGAGTCAATGTTAAACCCATTGTAAGCATAAACTTAATGAATTCCTGGTACAAATATGTCTAGCTTGCAAAATTGTATTGGCTAGAGTGTTCTCTCCTTGAATGTTTACTTTTCCAAAACACGTATATCTATCTCCGTAACAAATTTTCCTTTTTTTTTTTTTTTTTTTTTTTTTTTTTTTTTGGTGTGGTACGTGGATTTTTCTAGGAAAAAAAATCCAACTATTTTTATAGGGATGAAAGAAAAAAGCTTCTTAAAAAGGATCTCTGAAGACTGAAACCCCACAAAAATCCAAGTTACTTCATCAGATGAGCAGTCCATCTATTTCAAAATTCTGCCTCAAATAAAAGAGAAAGTTAATTAGTTTGAGAAAAGGGTAAAATAAACTAATGTATGTGAGAAGAAGCATCAGCTTATAATGAATTCTTATTTTTGTAAAGGTTGAAATATCGCTTGAAATATGCTGTTACATATCTAATTTCCATCCTTTTTTTCCTATTAATATAGAAATACAATATTATATATCATGTAAGTTCATCCAATTTTTAAAATATTGTATTTAGAATTTGACAGATATCTTATACTATGATAATGAATTCACTAGGTTAATTGTGCATGTTGCCTTTCATCAGTTCAATGTTCTTGCTTTTATTTACATTGTGTAATGTAACAATTCAGAAAAAAAATCTAGTGTGTCCTTATTCATATTAATATTTTGCAAATGCTTGATTAAAGTTATCTAAAATACAAGCTAACTTTTCATTAATGACTGCAATTAACTTTAGCTCAGAAATATGTCTGAGTAGCTAAAACTATTTATGTCTATTATAAACTTTCTTGCTTTTGGAATTCGTATGACATACATGTCTGTCGTACCACGCTAGCCTTGTTTAGCATAATATATTTAATCTTCTTCAGTCTCATCATCTCAAATTCACATTGTCTAATGGAAACAGAGAAAATAAAAAATTTACCCCAATGCTTGTGATGGGTCCAAAAGAAAAGCAGAGGTGGCCAAAGCCAGAATCTGATCTCCTATTTGTAACACTATTCTAGGTATATTCCACTAATTTTGTTGCAGTTTTCCTGTTTCTGATAACTATGCATTGATTAGTTCTTGTAGTTAGTTGCTTCTTTGAAGTAGAGACTTTTGTAATTTCTAAATTACATTATAATTTCAAATAGAAAATCTTCCTTTATTTTTTTAAGCTTTGAATCCAGACTTTGAAACATATCTGATTTGCTCAAATAACCCATGTACATTGAAGATATAATTTTCTCTTGTTTTTATGGTTTAGGGGGAGACGGGTTGTTTGTTTAACCACATGCTTCCCATGAGTCTGTTCAAATGTCTAGCATTCACTACAAAATAATAATTTAAATTTCCTTTTTCTTCCGACCATAGATTTCATGTGTATGGAGATTTCATTTCTCTACGTACTGAATACTGATTATCATTACTTATTATGAATAGTAATCTCTTTTATACCCAAGAGACTGGAAATGTCTTTTTCGTTTTCTTGCCTTTTTTTTCTTTTTTTTTTTCAAATCTAAGTTGAGTTGCAGTATGATTTTTAGCATTATTATTTCCAAGAGACTGCTAGATAAGATTTTACAATGATTACTACTATTTATTGCTTTAACTCCAGTTACTCTAACACCAGCCACCAATCTCTCTGGATTACTCAGGACGAAATTATTTTGGACTTCCCTGGGGCTATTTTAGCAAACAGCTAAAGGGGTTGAGAAAATAGCTTAAGGGGTTGAAAAATGTCATCTCAGAACTCTGTTATATTCTGACATTAAATCAGTTTGGATTTGAGTTACTGTCATCACTTATTTAAAGATAATAGGTATTTCTAAATACTAAACACACAAGATCCAGACCACCGATTTTAAATGCTGTCACAGGGGTTGCAAAAAATTTTTAAAACTGAGGTTGAAGAAAGCAGCCCAGGTAGATAGTCTAAATTAGGTTACCTATAACAGTGTACATACAAACAAAGTCTAAATTGAAGTGCAGTACAATTTTATCATAAGGTGTGAGAATACTGGCCAGCATTCACTGGCCTATGGAAGGTAAGCACAGGCACACGGGGCCCAAGGAGGAAGAAACGGAAGCGTTTCAAGAGCAATTCAGAAAACTTGTGTTAGAGAGTACAGTATTTCCTTGGATTTTAGATGTTTGATTGAAGGCTACATATAAGCAAGGAAACACGAGGGTTGAAATATAAATAGATTTAATAGGATAAGACTAAATAATTAACAATAATACTAAAGAACCAGCATTAATCCTGGTAATATATAAGATATACAAGAATTATACTCAGCCAATTATATCAGCAGGAAGCTGTGCATTCCCAGCAGTGGACAGCAAATGTCAGACACTGTGAGCGCTATGGCTTTAGGAGGAAGGGAAGGCCTCAGGGGTCCGACACTGGGGCAAGGATTTCTCTGGACTGCCACCAGCAAGGGAGAGAGAAACTATGCTGAAAACTTTCTGATTTATACCGAATGTGACATTTGTGGTATGAAATAATCCTGTTGGCCAGCCTGAGTCTAATGCCCAGGCCTCACTCATCCTCACCCTGCACCTGGCAAGGCTCAAAAATACTGAGACCTTGAATCCCACATAGCCTAGCTGGCTATAAAGTAAATATTTTCACAAATTCAGACACTAGAGTCTTCCAAAAAATGGAGTTTTTCCCAGCATTAGAAGAGAAATTAGTCTTGTGTCACTCAACCCAGGACAACTGGAAAAACAAACCAAACACAAACATTTATTATGAGAAGGCCTACCTCAAAGCACTGCCAGTGAGGTCTGGACTATATCTTCACTGCACTAGTGGTTTAGATACGTGTAGGGGCAAAAAAAAAACCCTGACAAACACAGATGACCTGTTAACAACTTTACTTCCTTGTGACATAACTGTGGAGTAAGACCAGTGGGTAATAGAAATCCCAGCAGCACCTTCTAAGAAGCTTTTAGATACGGAGAAAATCAAATAAGTTGACCTGGAGTGATGTGATCAATGAGGTCCTCTGCATCTAACCATCTAAGTTAGAAATGTAATAAGTAGTGAAGACAACAGTGCCTGATCATGAGGAACATCAAATACGGGTATCCAACACCCTGTAGATGTTTGAGCCCAAGGTGGAACTTCTGTACCACCTGACATGTTGAATGATAGCTAGAGAGTGTCCTTTCCCCTGAGTTCATGCTACTGGTCACAGCTGAACTGGAGGGGCAAGGTTTGATTGGTGTGAGTGTGACGGGTATGAGTGTTGCAGAATAGCAGCCTTGAAACAGAAATTGCTATCAATCTGCAATACCGTCAAGGTTTTGACCAGATTGGCCAATCAGAATGACAGATGGCCCTCCCCTCCCTCTCCTCAGAGAGGAGAGGAAGAGATAAGGAGATTTATGAGTTTAGAAAAAGAACTAAACTACTTTAATTAAAATAAAAATAATAAATAAGGAAATAAGAAATAATAACAGAATAATAAAAATTAAAAAAGTATACAATATATACAAAACCATATCCAGCTCCCGGGATGACAGTCGTGTCGCCAGCAGACACAGGGAAAGACCCAGACTGGAGTCAGCGATGAACAGGAGCTGAATTCCAGAACCAGAGTTAGGAGTGTTCGGATCAGGACCAAAGGCAGAGGAACAGACAGGGTCTTCCTCAGACATCAGCCATTGAAGAAAAGAGAGCGAGCCAGAGCAGCCTTGCCCCTTTGATCCCTCAGCTTTTATACGGAGCCTGGGGCAGATGGGACGGAATACCCTGTTGGTCAGTTTTGGGTCACCTGTCCCATCCGCTCCTCCCTGCAGGTGGGACCCCTCTACGCTTCTCCACCCTCTAATGGGGCAGATAGTGAAGTTAGCTGACCATGGTTGTTATAGCAATAAGTTTAAGCAAGAGCCTCTCTGCATACCGTTCCTTGTTATAATCAGGTCTTATCACTCTGAGAGTGAACAGTTTCTGAACAATATGCTGTTAATTTCAGACTTTAGTCAGTTAGAAGAGGCCCAGCTAAAAAGTAAAATTACAAATCCCAAAACTGGTTCTTTTTTTCCTCAAACCAGGACAGATACCCATCTCAATGCATTTTAGATTATACACCATTGAGAGGTATGGGTCTCTCTTGTGGCTACCCTACCCTAAGTTCCCCTGTGATATCTGATTCCATTCCATGTGGTCTCAGGTGGTTAGATGGATATTCCTCACTCTTTCAAAAATATTTCTGTATTAATGAATGTCTTTTATGTAATTCCTGACATATTAGGGCTCTAAACTTAGTGTATTAGTTTCAGGTTGAAGTGGAACAGTGGAACACTTGGATCTCCCCAAAATACCATAAATTCCAGGTCATGGACTTCTCCGGGAAGGCGAATGTTTTCTTTTGCAATGGAAGCTGGACCACTAAATTCCAGAAATACTAGTCAGTGGACAAGGAGGCAAGAAGAAACTTGACTGTCACAGTGGATGTGACACAAAGTTAGGGGAAGAACTGCACCAATTTTGGGAGACAAGTTCCTATCCTTTCCTATTTGTGACTGGGTTGTTTCTTTAAAAACATTTTTTATAAATGTCCAGTATAAATAGGATAGATGAACAACTCAGCGTGAACAATGATTCATACCTTTCTTTCTCCAGCTGGAGGGTCTTGCTTAGAATTAGGATCCCTTATTTTCTCTGCCTTTGGTACTCTGAGTGTATGTGTATTTATTTTTAACAGAACTTTACCACGACTTTTGTGGTTAAAATGGTGATGTAGGAAAAGTGATAAAAACTTAGAGTTGTAACGGAATCTAAAATGTAAAAACTCTTATTCGGCATAGAACATGATTTTTTACTGTTTTGTTTTTTTTTTTTCTTTTTATATGATGTGGCACTTTCTGTATCAGAAAGTATTGACACAGAAGAGTGTTCAAACACAGACATTTAGAGCATAAATGTTATGAAAGAGCAGTTTTGTAATAGATAATGTTAATTGACTCAGTCTATAATGATTGGAGACAATAAGCCAGTTTCACGAAATCTTGTTGCTGGATGACCAGCATACTTTATTGTCTGGCCTCTCTTTAGATTGTAAGTACCTCTCTCGAATTAACAGCAATCTTAAATGCTTTTCAGTTAAATGTCCAGCTTTTCCCCATACAGTCTATCTGAACCTCTTAATAAACTATTCCCAGACTGACCAGCTTCCATTGCTCTCCAGTTTATTAAATGAACGTTTTTCAAATTTCCTGAACAGGTTCTAAGTTCATGATTTCTGGGTTGCCTTCTTCCTTGCTTAGGCCATTTCTTGGTTAGCCAGTGTCATGGACTTCTCAAAGGGTTGTTACCAGAGTTGTCAGACTCAAAATAATTCAACCATATAAATGTATGGAAATAAGAGGCATTTAAAGTGTGTGTCCCTCTATGATCAGCAGTGTCAGATTAGTTAAAATTTCAGTTTTAAAAAAAGGTATTCTGGTTTTCAATATTTCTTCAAATGCTTGACATTCAGCATGGGTGTGTCTTATGAAGGATCCTTCTCTCTCTGCCCCACTTTCTTTCTTTCTTTCTTTCTTTTTCTGTCTGCTCTCCCTCCCCTTCCCCACCCCCCCACGCCCCCACTCCCCCCGCCCCCACACCCCCCCTTCTATTATGTTATTAGACCTGTCAGGACCAGTCATGGATGTCTGGTGCCCTTTACAGGTATTATATTCTTCTATTAAAGGCATTAGAACTATGAGAATGTGTTTCAACAATGGAAACTTGAGGGTTATTGGTAGCTTTAAATGCATGACAAGAATTATTTTCTTACCCTGACCATATCCTTAAACTTCAAAGACAATTATAAATTATTTCAAAGTTATTGTGCTTCTTTATCTTTATCATCATCAACTCAGTGTTCAGAATTAAGTGGTCTCACTGATTAGTGTCCTTCTGACAGACTTTCTGTCTGACTAAATTCTGCTTAAAGTGTATTGTTAATTGTCTACATGTATACATAATTGTCTCTCTTGGTTACTGAGCATAGTCCTAAGTGTGCTGAGCTTCACAGAACTTGTATTATAAAACTTTCCATATGGAATTCACAATATGGACACAAATTTCCTGATATTGTGTGATATGTGTATACATTACATAGAGAGGAAGCAAGCTATATGTAGAATTCTGATTAAAACCTTTAAATCATTTTCTCTGGCTCTGCTGATAACTAGCTTTGCAATTTAGTGTCAGTCTTGGTTATGTTCCCAGCAGGTTATTAACAATTAATTAGCAATACATCTCAAATGCTCTCTGTGCTAGTGTACTAATTGCACGGCACCAGAATGGGACTCCACTTGGTAAATAAACTGTAGCCATAACCATTTGTTTCAGATGAAACATATACACAGTTTACGTATATTTTTCATGTTGTATTTCAGCTTTTACTCAGCGTTACAGCCAGGAGGCATAAAGACTATTTATGAGCTTTGGGTGAAACTATTCAACTGTTACACAACAGATAAAAAATGGAATAATTTTGTGTATGTCATATTCCTCTCTTATCATTCCCCTCAAGGTTTTTCCCCCTTTCATTCTCACTCTATATCAAAAATCTTGTTCTTTACATTAACAAGGAGTCTAGGAAAAGGGACCTCCCAGGTTACCGCTGGATGATTAATATAAAAAACCAAAACTACGTATTCCGAGCAGAGACAAAATGAAAAGATACTAAAACACCCATTTTTTTTTTCATATACAAAGTAAAAATATGAGTAAATGCTACACGTAAGTGTTCAACAATAAAAGTTACACTGCAACACCCCCCATAAGTAACATTTGATTTATGAGACCTTATATTACAGGATGGCAATAGCACAAGAGAATAGACTTTTTTTTTCCTGTGAGACTGAAAATCATCACTGTTTCTTCTGTGTTTTCTAAGTTGTATAAAAACACTTAATCTTCAGCTAGACCAATTTATGTCTCGTTTGGAATAGGAATGGTAGAAACAGATGCAAATGGTGTGCAGAATTAGATATACGCAACTGATAATTAAATTGAAAGCTACATTCATTCAGTTGCCTCAGAATTTATATAAAAGCTGATGAGTTTGTGTCTGTATCTAGCTGGTAAACTAATTCTTAATCACTTGAGATATAATGTAGAGGAATCATAACAGAGTGAAAATAGGCAAATATGGCTCACAGATTGGAACTACTTCTGAGTTTGTTTTTGCTAAACCGCAATGCAGAC
Source organism: Alca torda (assembly GCA_008658365.1). NCBI lineage: Eukaryota > Metazoa > Chordata > Aves > Charadriiformes > Alcidae > Alca > Alca torda. The sequence goes on along the minus strand of CM018076.1, from coordinate 175,479,952 downwards.
CACAGAATTTTGCAAAAAATAAAACCAGTCCTACTTTTGTCAACCTTTATACAGACGGAACTTTGAATATTCTCTGATTAAAAAACAAACAAACAAAACACAACACAAAAAACAAAACCCATTGTATAATACAAAAAGTAAATTATTTACTTTTTATTCTTCTTGAAGAAAGAATTATGATCAACATGGAAATCATAAAACATACTGATTTGGCCTGAGAACAGAATACAGACTACAGGAAAATTAACTTTGGTACATTTTTGATGTCTGAAGCTACCTGAATTTCATTGGTGGATTAATCTTGGCTGGCTGCCGCATGCCCACCAAGCTGCTCTATCACTCCACCTCCCCAGCAAGACAGGGGAAGAAAATAAGTTGAAAAGCTTGTGAGTCGAGATAAGGAGAGGGAGTTCACTCATCAGTCACCATCATGGGCAAAACAGACTCAACTTGTGAAAGATTAATTTAATGTATTGCCAATTAACAGGAGAGTAGGATAGCGAGAAATAAAAACCAAAAAATCCTTCCCTCCACCCCTTCCCTCTTCCCAGGCTCAACTTCACTCATGACTCTTCTACCTACTCCCCCAAGCAGCACAGGGGCATGGGGAATGGAGGGGTTTCAGTCAGTTCATAACACTTAGTCTCTGCCACTCCTTCTTCCTCATGCTGTTACTTTGCTCCAATGTGGGTCCTTCCCACAGAATACAGTTCTTCAAGAACTGCTCCAGCACTGATCTTTCCCATGGTGTACATTCCCTCAGGAATGGATTTCTCCAGCGTGGGCTCTCCAGGGGTCACAGCCTTCTTCAGGCATATCCACCGGCTCTGGCATGAGGTCCTCCTCCATGGGCTACAAGTGGATATACGCTCCACCATGGTCTTCCATGGGATGCAGGGGAAAAACTTGCATCACCATGGTCTTCTCCATGGACTGCAGGCAAATCTCTGCTTGGATGCCTAGAGCACCTCCTCCCCCTCCTTCTCTCACTTTGGTGTCTGAGTAATTATTTCTCTCACATTTTCTCATTCCTCTCTCACAGCTGCTGCACAGAATTTTTTCACCCTTTCTTAAAAATGTTATCACAGAGGCACCAGCAGCATTGCAGATTGGATCAGCTTTGGCCAGCAGTGGGTCCGTCTTGGAGCCAGCTGGAATTGTCTCTGTCTGACATGGGAGCAACTCCTGATCTTCTCTCGCATCAGCCACCCTGCAGCCATTGTCCCCCCCCTCGCCCCCCCCCCCCCCCCCCCCCCACCTTACCATATAAACCCCAAAACAAGTTTTTTATATTTAGACTGGCTGTTTTTTGTGACATGTTCTGCAGTATAATTACAGTGATCCAGATAACAGAACACCTTTACTTCATTAAAACTCAGCTGGTACTTATTACAAATGGTTGTGCCTATGACTCAGTCAATGGATTCCCTATTATACTAAGCATAGTGCAAACTTGAGCACCAAACTGTTCTTGTTCTTTAAAGCTTTAAATGAGAAACAATAGGATTGTGTCAAGAAGAATAAACAAGTATTAAATGTCAAGCTTGGGAGGTGTGGAGTGAAGAGTTAACAACTAAATGGAAAAAAAATGAATTAAAAAATATTAGAATCATGGACAAATGGAGAAAATAGAAAGAGAAGCAAATGCCACGTGGGACAGCAGTGAAGGGATTGCACAAGTGTAGAAAGAAGGAGGCTGAATTAATTATCGAGCTAACCCATCACAGAGCAAGTTCAGTCTGTATTGGACCTTCTGAATGCCCCCATCTTCCTCTCCACTTACTCTTAGCTACTGGAATTTCTGTCCTGTTTGTCTGTTTTCTTACCAGGCTGGAGAGGGAAAAGATGACATTTATGCATGTAGAGGAAGGACAGGTGGGTTATCCCCTAGTCAGTATTTTTTATTGATATGTAAAGTGAAGACAGTGATTGGATTTGGACTCCATTTTAGTTTTTCTTCCTTATTGTGCCATTCTGTTATGTTAGCTTTTTCAGCAGCTGTTCCTCCTGGCTGGACTCTATGGTGCCTTTTCCCTTGCATTTGGGTATAAATAATTACAGAATAAAGCTGTCTCTATTTCTAAATCGGAAACAGAGAACTTTACTTATGTTGTGGTTTCTGAAGCTTTTCACCTCCCCATTGAAGGAATAAATTTTCAAACATTCCAAGGGGAGCCAAAACTTTTGAGACCATCACGATTTGAAAGGCAATAACAGTAGGTGTGAAAACTTCATATTTATTTGGATAGTGAAGCTAGTAAATTAAAGCAATGATGATTTATGAGCATTATGGAATATTTGCCTGCTAGAAAATAACACGTCAGTTAAATCAACTACAAACAAGATTGGACAGACAAATAAGAGTATCAGGATCTATAGTAAAATGGATCAATAGTACTGCTGATGACAACAGTATCCTGAGTTCACTACATATAGAAAGAATATATTTCTTCTCCTTTCTCCCTTTCTCCTTTTTTTATTGTTCTGTTTTTCCTTCCTTCCTTCCTTCCTTCCTTCCTTCCTTCCTTCCTTCCTTCCTTCCTTCCTTCCTTCCTTCCTTCCTTCCTTCCTTCCTTCCTTCCTTCCTTCCTTCCTTCCTTCTTCCTTCCTTCCTTCCTTTCTTGCTTCCTTCCTTGCTTCCTTCTTTCCTTCAGTCATTCCTTCCTTCCTTCCTTCCTTCCGTCCTTCCTTCCTTCCTTCCTTCCTTCCTTCCTTCCTTCCTTCCTTCCTTCCTTCCTTCCTTCCTTCCTTCCTGCCTGCCTTCCTGCCTTCCTGCCTTCCTTCCTGCCTTCCTTCCTGCCTTCCTGAACAGAACTTTCCATGAAGTCAAACACAGATATACTTTCTTTCATGAAGTCTGAAATTATTTTTGTGACTACTGAGTCAGAGAAGGATGTCATAATGACATTTAAAACTACTTAACATAGCTCAAGTCTATTCCCAAAAGCATCACTATGTGTTTTGTTTTTTTTTTTCTCTGTTGACTTCAATGAGAACAGAATAACAGCAGTTCTGAGAATGTTTGAAGATCCCAGCAAGGGTGGTGACTCCAGACCACAAAAAGCATTAAAACAACTTATTGACACTGTTTCAGGAATAAATAAATGAATTTAGCAAAAACATTGCCTTTTTGTTAAAAGACCCAGTAAGGTGCTTTGTATATTGCTCTTCTATTGAGGTCGTCTGGCCACAGGAAATACTGTCAGTTTAAATATTTAATTACATCATTATAAAATGTTAACCTAGTTTTAGTTTCATTTATCATACACTTAACCCATCATATTTTTAGTTATGATCTTTATTCATTGATCGTCTCGTATCCATAAGTTTTTTTTTTTTTCTTATATATATTGAATTTAATGGCATTTATCACACTGATAATAGTATTAAACCCTTCATCTCTTTAAAATTTAATATTATTCAAGATGTTTTGATAACAAGAGGAAATATATATATATATAAAACCACCTTTAACAAAAGTCTTAAACTTTGTTTCTCAAAACGATATTATACATTTTTGAGTGTATATACATACATTATATGTATATAAATATATGTAATAATACATGTATATGAAAAATATATACACATTATACACACACATATATATGTGTGGGTGTGCATACATGTTTATACATATAATCACAAACACCATTTAAGTTTCTGAGTCTGTTAACATTTTGTTTGGAAGTTTCTGGGACATAAAAGTACATAACTGAAATTAGTGTATACAGATGTATATATTCTTTAAAAACTATGTATATTGACAAAAGAAAAAGAATGGAAAAAAAACTTACGTAGACAGTGCTTCAATAATGACAATGTCATTCAAAAAAAAAAGCATGCTAATTTCTTAAAAGGTGGTTGATAAAAATAATGAAGGAGGATTCAGTAATAATCACAAAAGTAACAGCAGTTTTATAAGTTCTGAATCAGACACCTTGCAAAGCACAGCTGGCTTAGCAGCAAATATTAAAGTGCATTCAATGTAAAAAATGATCTGACGTGTATCTGCACATACAGTAACAGATCGTTATGTTCTACTTTCAGAGGTGTAATAGAAATTGAGGAAGTAATGGGATTTTATTCCAAATGATTAGAACAACTCCTTATGGAAAAATCATTTTTATGTGTAGAGAACAACCACTAAAATGTCTTTGTTCTGATGGCAAAGGGAGATTTGTAAAAAAAAAAAAAAAGAAAAAAAATGCAGATAAACAGTATTATTCTGTCCCACCACAAGTGTTTGGTTCCATCTGTTAGCTTAAGTGCTCATAGCATGTTTAAAATCTAAGTTCTGGAAGTGGAGACATGGCAAAATGGTAGGCTTAAGCATTACTGAAGATAATATTCTTGTTGTAAATTCTTTTATTTTTCTGTCTAGAACTTAAGAAAGCTGTTAACAGCCTAATGTGTAGGCTTAAACTCCATGTTCTGCATGTTTTACTTCAAGACACTAAATTTTTTATTTACATGTCAAATGTTCCTGCCAGATAACCTCTTCAGGGATGAAAAAGTTGCACTGTGCTGTCCATAATGAAATATTACATCCATTTATTTATCTATTTATTTATTAATTTATTTTGTTTTGGTGCTATGCGGCTTGGAACAAAAAATAAAGTTTTTATAAGTAATTGGTTCTAAATTGTGAAATATATGATTGTTGAGTAAAGACTTACTAAACTGCAACAGGAAATTCTCTGAATAGCCCACTGCCATGGAACTGTACTTCCATAAGCACTGATAATTCCTCCCCTGCTCTTTCCCCACACTTCTACCTGATAAATTCATGGTTGTTTGTAGAAGTAATGAGATACTGAAATAAAGGGGCAAAATGCCTGGATAGGAATGCTGGGATTCCAGACCAAGTTCAACTGTGATAACTTGTTAACTTCTATTAAAAAAAAAACCCAAAACCAAACAAACAAACAAACAAAAAACGCAACAGAAAACAACCAAAACCACACCAAAACAAACAAACAAAAAAAAAAAAAAAAAACAAAAAAAACCTCAAAACCAAAAACCTCCAAACAAACAAACAAAAAACAAAACCAAACCCCATAAATCTTAATGATATGAAGTTAGAGACTAAGTTGACATTTAACTCCTTGACATGAAATATGGGGAGCACAAAAATGACATTGTCTTGGACAATATCATGGAAAACGAAGCCAGCAGGAGAACAAATTCTGAGATTATGCAAAAGCAGGATCTGGAATGTAACCATTGGTGACATCAGTAACACAGAAATGTCAAAATGGACACAAAGTTATTGTAAGGTAAACTTACCCAGCACATGGATGGTTTGAAGAGATCATACAGTTACAAGGGCATATATTTTTAGATTTAGGATTAATGTTTGAAACAAAGAATGGAATAATAATTGTCTGAGTTTTGGTTTTGTATACTCCTGAGACGACTTTTTTTTTTATGAAGACACTTGTATGACATTTGGAAAAAAAAAACACCTTTACCCTATTTCCCCTACAGTAGGTTGCCCTTTATAGAAAAAAGGTATGGGATGGAAGCTACCTGAAGGAATGGAAAATTCAAATTGAAAAAATGGAGAGTTTGTGGTGGTGCATACTAAAAAGAACCCAGAAATGTTGAGGGGCATCATATTAGGATATGCAGTATAACAATATTTTTTGGAAGGTATAGTATACTAATTGTACTTCATGTTATAATATACATGGAAAAGCTGGATAGAACCAGTCCATGATCCAAGAAAGAAGAAATGTCATTTTCGTATTGTAATTCTAATACATAAAAAAATACCAAAAAAACCCCAAAAACCAAATAGGACTTTCAAGAAAGGAAATGAAACAAGTGAACACAACTGAAAAATACATGTCTAACTTCATCAGTGAAGATGAATGAAATGTGGTGTTGGGAGCTTTATGTCATAAAACACAGAATTTCAACATTCTTATGATAAAAAAAAATGCACAGCAAGAAAGAGAAAAGCACACATGTGGAGCATAGTTTTGCCTTTTTACATGATCCCACGCTTACTAAATGAATATGTGAATATATAGCTAAGGAAAGCATGACAAGGAAAAAGAACAGAACAGCTTTAGAAGTTTCAGACTTTTGCCACACCGTTTGAAATCACATGAAATTAGTTGTAATGGGTTAAATGAATAAAGACAAATACTATAAGCATCATACATTAGAAAAATATAAATGCTACTATTTTAAAATTGCAAGTTTGGAGAAGTCTAAAATGTAAAAGCTGAGAAATGTGATCCTGCAAATGTACAAATAACAGTCAAAAGCCAATTAAACAGAGTGGCAGTGTGCAAGAGAAGTTGAGTCATTGGCATTATAGAATAGTTAAATAAATGGGACTTCAGATCTGTGCTACTTTACAGATTAAAAGGAAGAAAAAGCAAATAGGGATTCTAATAAAAATAACTATTTACCTAATAAAGGGGAATCAACCTGCTTAAATGCAAAATTCCTGATTTTTCAGGTACTTATGAACAAGAGGGGCAATACAGACTGATTATCTTCACCAAGTCTTGGATCTTTTTTCTTTCTTTTTACTGGAGTACTTTTTCCATTATTCACTTCTCTCTTACAAAATAATCACAAACTGATATTTCAGTTTTATCGCAAAAAAAAAAAAAAAGAAAATTTTCAAAGAAACAGTACTAGATCTAATATTCTCGAGGCGGGACAGGGGACCTCTTGACAAATAAAGTCTGTGGCTAAGGCCATTTGAATAGTATAAATGTTCCATGGCTGCTGCTTACACATGCTTAATTATATCCACACCAGTTTTGCCCCATAGTGTAGCTATTTGAACTTTTCTTTGGCTTTCAGCTATGTAAGTGATGAACCTGGGGATCACAATGGCAACATGTTTGGTAAATGCTTTCTCTTTTTTAAGTGAGTCAGTAATCTTTATTTCCAACTACTGTTGTCAGCCCTGTGTGAAAAACTGTGTAAACCGGTTTCATACAGCAACATAATCATAGATTAGAAAAAAATGGAAACGGATGTTAAAAGTTAACTTGGAAAAAATAAGTCAGTCACCTCTCAGGAACACTGCTAACTAGCTTTTAATGTCACAAACATGCATTTTATAGAAAAAAAAAAAAAAAAGATATTTTCAAAGAAAATTAACTGTGACAAGTTTTGTAAGAAGTTTGATCACTGCTGTAGAGGCTGTTGACCTGTTCTCTGTATTTAAAAGTCAAGGGTAATTAGTCACTTTTTTTATTCTTAATGCAAGATTTTAATTTCCATACTCATGCCTCAGGCCTTTGACTTTCACACTAAGACTGTTGTTCTTCCGCAAACAGTATAAGCCTTTTGCCTAAAGCACACAGAATAGGATCACCCACTTCAAATCTGTTTGAAAGCCTTAGCAATCTAATTTATCCAGGAAAAAAAAACAAAAAAAAAACAAAAAAAAAAAAAACACAAACCAAACCTATCACTGGACTGTTTTAAAACCTATTTATGCCCTCTGCGAAAGACAGAAAAAGACAAATACCTAGTCTTGGTGATCAATCAGTAATTTATCACAAATTTAAAGGTTACTCATTTGTGTCACACATAGCAAAATAATTCTTTTCTTAGTTTTTCATGATCACATTGAGGGTTATAAAAAGCTTTCACATCAGCTAAATGATTAACAAAGAAAAGAATGAATACCAATACCTGCTGATTAAGGACTAACTTTCAAAATCCCAATATTTATTGAGAAAAATTATTATTGCATACATGCAAAGATGTAACAAATATGAAAAAGATTCAGAATGTGTGCAGAAGTGTTAGGAGGTCAAATCTTTGAAGGTGTACTTGAAAATGTGGAAGAAACAGTTTCAAGTACACAATGACATGTAATACTTTTGAGGTGGTATTAGTTGATAAGGCTAAAAGAGAGGAACATCTGCTATTTATTGTTTAATAATAAAGTTGCCAGAAGGATCAGAAAAGAAGGAAGCTCTTAAAAGGTGACAAACAAGGAAAAAGATTATTCATGTTTGGATACGCACAATGTGAAGCCTCAGGAAGCACTGGACAAGCTACAGATCTGTAACAATATTACAAAGAACACTTAGCAGAATTGAGAAGACAAGCAAGGAAGATGGTATTGGTATATTTATCTTTTTTATAGTTATCTAGGAAAGCCTAGAAAATTATTCTCTCAAAGGAAGCATTGCCTGTTTTGAACATTTCTGCAATGCCCAATTTTTATTTTTTCTGTTTCAGTTACCACAGTTTTGTGAACAGAGAATTTGCAAATCATAATGAATATTGTCGGTGTTCTGAAAGAAATAATTACGTGGAAAACCTGGGATATCCTGGAGTCATTAGACAACCATCTTACCTTGTAACTACAGAAGTCTCTGGTAAGCACCTGCAGACTGACCATTTTGAACCTCAATGTTGGTAACTCAAATTAGTTTGGAGGTTTGGGACAACAACAATCACATCCCGACACAAAGGCAACCATTTTGCCATGAAACTTTTTTTCTGCAAAACCTTATGGATATCACACAGTTCAATGAAGAGTAAAACAAATCTTTTTCTTAAACTTGGACAAAGAAATGTCCTAGTCTTGTGTAAAAAAATATTTACTTTTATTAAAAAAAAAAAAAAAAAAAAAACAAAAAAACAAAAAAAAAACTCTGCAAAGTTAAAATACGTTCTGAGAGTGGAAAAATTCATCCTGAATTTGTGAAGTTATGGTCTGTACTGTTTCTTCGTAGCAGTAGTATGGTGCTATGCTTTGGATTTGTGACAAAAATAGTGTTGATAATGGATAAGTTATCAAATGTTACCTATTTCAGATGAAATAACCTGGGAAGTTTCTGAAAAGAAAAAATTAGTTTCATATTAAAGAACAGAGTTTGAAAACAACAATGAGCTAGGTTATAAACAAAAAATCTTTAAACCTACACCAGAATAGTAGATTATATTGTACTTTTAACATTTAGTATGTGGCTTAGTAGTCTTTTTATGTGATGGAACCCAGTTAAACACAAACACTACCAATTTCACAAAGTGCTTAAAAATGAAAATTTTGAACATTACTCATAAATTCTATAATATTATAAAGAACCAACTACTTTCAAGAAAAAATAAGTTTTAAAATTGTTTTCAAGCCAGACTTTTCTCAGTGGTGTCTGGTGACAGAACAAGAGGTAACGAGCACAAGCTGAAACACGAATAACTCAGTTTAAACATATGGAATGTTCTTTTTACAGTGAAGTCAATTGCACGCTGGAGGTTACCTGGAGTTTTTGTGGAGTCTGCATCCCTGGATATATTGGAAGCCTGACCGGACACTGCCCTGGGCAACCTGCTTTAGTTGACTCTGGTCTAAGCAGGATTTTTGAATTGGGCAATCTCCAAACATCCCTCCCAACCTCAAATATTCTATTATTCTAGGAACTTCAGGTATGTCTATTTTACTCTTGCTGCCTCCAATACTTAAAAAAAAAGGAGTGGAAACGGGAGTTTTTAAAGTTCTTTTTCTAAGTTTCCAGTGATATGAGAGGAATTACTTATACAGAAAATTGAGAATTTGGGTATGTCATAGTTTTCTTCATGTCAGTTATTGAATATTAAGAGCTCGCGTTTGGGATTCTATACATCTAAGATGTAGACTCTACTAATTCATGGGTGACTTATAGTTATCATTTTTGTAATACACTGTGAAGAGATAATGAAATTGTTACAACAAAACAAGAATTATAAAAAGAAGAAATATTATTTGAGGAATTTTGATAATGTCATTATTACAAGAAAATGTATTCTGTAGATTCTACTTGGTCAGTCCTGAAAACAGTCAGACACCATTAACAAATTTACCATTTAACAAATTATACCAAGCAACTTAACTCATAACCTCCAGCTGATGCAGGTGAGGACAAATTCATACCGTACTGGGTATTCAAGAAAACTCACTACATTTTTCTGTATGTTGAGTCCTGTACAATGATCCTTTTGTAGAAGAGATTATCATATTTTATTTATGGGAAAAAGCTCAGTATAAGAGAGCAAATACTCCAATTTCTCTGCATTGCACCAACATTCTCAAGGTTTTTAAACTGACTTTTCTTCAATAATTCAAATACAGGATCTCACCACTTCACTTTTTTGAATGTGATATGCTGAGTCTGAATCGTAACAGTGTTATAGATAGAAGACAAAACATAATCTTCTTAGTTTTTGACATCTTTATGAGCACAATTGTTTCCTTTGGACAGGCGGGGGAAAAAAAAAAAAAAGTATATTTTCTGTGAATAGAAAAGGCAGATTTCTTTTATTTGTTGCTAACTCTCATGGGTATAACAGTGAATGGACTGAGGTTTCTTGAGCATGTATTCCTTTAAGGACGTAGCTTTAAGGCTTTTTGAAATCAAATCCCAAAGGAAAAGTATGTCAGAAGATATTAAACATGGGTGGTTAGTGTTCATGTTGGGTTTCCAAAATGAAAACAAAATCAAAACCAAACAAAAATCCCCAGTTTAAATGTCAGACTTTTTCTTTTTTTTTTTTTTAATTTTTTTTGTTTGTTTTCCTAGATAATATCTAGCATTCTACATTTTAATCGTAACAGGTCAATGTATCTTGGCACTTATCAACTTCTGATTTAGCCAGCTAAAGATCAGGAGTCACTCCATCAAGATCAAAGGTCCTGCCATTGTAGAAGCTGAAGCTGAAACATAATAGCTCCCATAAAAGATATTCTGCTATATACATAGGGCTCAATTAGTTAAGCAAACGGCTATACCAATTTGTTAGAAAACACTGTAGAAGAACAGAAGAATAATTGTTCACTGCCATTGTCAAATTTCTGTCTTTACAATCACACCAGTGTGTGTTTTGCCAGTCTGACAGTGGAAGGGATTCACTGATTTGTTCAGACCTGGCAAGTCCTATTAGAATTTTGTGGTTTTTTTACAAAAAGAATATCATGAATACAACTTCCAGTTATGCTAGATTCCTTGTGAACAGGGCAATGAGGCACATACTTACACCTGGCTAGCACTTTGTAAAATTTCCAAGACAATGAAATAGATAGTTTAATCTAAGACAGAGAGAAGAGTGAATCAAATCCTTAGGCTACCAGCTACGCTGCAGGCGATGTGTGGTTTTGGTGCTTGTTGTCATTTATATTGTACTTCACAGATGTTAAGTACTTAGTATTTTATCTCAACTTCATGGGAAACTAAGGGAGAGAAGTTAATGACTTGGCAATAAAGGACAGAGCACCAGAGATATGGCTTGAGCACAGAAATTTGTTGTGTAATCTAATAAATCATGCTGTTCATATGTTATTTAGATGCCAGTAGTTCTTTTCAGAAAGGCACAGAGCTCAGTTGGACTTGGCTGTAACACTAGGGTTATCAGTATCAGCCTTAGCAACATTGTTTCCAAAATCTATGAACCGATCTGGGGGACCTCCAAAAAGCAAATCAATGTTTGTCAGTTTTTTCTTAGACCCTGAGGAACAGATCAAGGCAAGTGTGGAAGAAAGAGCATGAGGAGGGAAGTGCGACTAATGTCTGATCTTTATAGAAAAGAGATTTTGAACAGTGGTGTTAATCTGTATGTTCAACTTTTCTTCACATGAGAGAAGATTAGATTTGTCTTGACATTTCTAGGTCCTCAAAATTAATCACATACCAGAAAGAGAGGAGAGGAGAGGAGAGGAGAGGAGAGGAGAGGAGAGGAGAGGAGAGGAGAGGAGAGGAGAGGAAAGGGAAAGGAAAGGAGAGGAAAGGGAAGGAGAGGAAAGGGAAGGAGAGGGAAGGAGAGGGAAGGAGAGGGAAGGAGAGGGAAGGAGAGGGAAGGAGAGGGAAGGGAAGGGAAGGGAAGGGAAGGGAAGGGAAGGGAAGGGAAGGGAAGGGAAGGGAAGGGAAGGGAAGGAAGGGAAGGGAAGGGAAGGGAAGGGAAGGGAAGGGAAGGGAAGGGAAGGGAAGGGAAGGGAAGGGAAGGGAAGGGAAGGGAAGGGAAGGGAAGGGAAGGGAAGGGAAGGGAAGGGAAGGAGGGAAGGGAAGGGAAGGGAAGGGAAGGGAAGGGAAGGGAAGGGAAGGGAAGGGAAGGGAAGGGAAGGGAAGGGAAGGGAAGGGAAGGAAAGGAAAGGAAAGGAAAGGAAAGGAAAGGAAAGGAAAGGAAAGGAAAGGAAAGGAAAGGAAAGGAAAGGAAAAGGAAAGGAAAGGAAAGGAAAAGGAAAGGAAAGGAAAGGAAAGGAAAGGAAAGGAAAGGAAAGGAAAGGAAAGGAAAGGAAAGGAAAGGAAAGGAAAGGAAAGGAAAGGAAAGGAAAGGAAAGGAAAGGAAAGGAAAGGAAAGGAAAGGAAAGGAAAGGAAAGGAAAAAGATGAGAATGCAAAACTGATCATTTATGTAGCCCTTACACTTCAGTTCATAATATATTCATGGTTAGGTTTGGTATTTAAACTACTGCACAAATAACGTACTGACTAGCATACATGTGCATAATCAACACATACAACTTAAATTTATATAGAAAAACAGGTAAAGATATTGCTCACAAAGTAGCAGGAGTCTTATGTTAATAAGGCTTTAATTTGTAGCAAACATAGGATTGACATATAAAGAGATGTTAAGAAATAATTAGAAGTTAACTCCCACTCCCAAAATATTAAAAGAAGGTACATTTCAAGATGCATTAACATTAAATTGTTTTGATTTGTAATTGTGATTGGTTTGCCTCCCAGGCCTAGTCAGAATCCAATCCTGGATTCTGTCAGATGAACATACATCCACAGTGAAATTCATATCAAAAAGATGAAAATGTAGTTTTTCACAAAATACAGTCATTCTTAAGGACTTTCACCACAAACAGAAGTAATTAGTGACGTACTTCTGAAATAATAAATGAAGTAGTTAAGAATTCATCAAACATCCAAGAAAAAAAAAAAAAAAAAACAACACATACCAAAGAGATTATATTACTATTAGTAGCATAATATTTCTCTTACTATATCAATAGTGTGCATGAATGGGTGTTGTTATTAGATTAATTAGTTCATTTGTGATATAAGAAAAAGGAATCTTCCAATATGTTGTTTCACAGGAAAATCTAACCAGAACTTGAAACACATTTTCACCCTACATATGGCTGGAAGATTACTGTGATAGCATTTGATAAATCAGGTTTCCAAATAAGGTCAGAGCTTTTTTAACCTATTAATTGTCAGTGAAGTAGAAAAAGAACATATATACTGAGCTCCAAATCATTCTTCTGGAACTGCAAAATGCAAGCTGCCATGTAAATATTTCTGCCAGAAGCTTAATAGTAACAAATGATGTTATTTCTCAAGGTCAGAAAAACATTCACTGTAAAATTTGGATACTGATCATATAATATGCTGTTTAACTTCCTCCTGTGAAGTAAAATTACTTATTTTCATCAGTATTACCTATATATTAATGACTCTCATTTAAAAAAAAAAATAATAATTCTAACCATATATTATGTGAATATCTCAAGCACTTAAAAAGCTGAAATAGCACTTGAAAGGTGAAATAGCAGTATGTTTAGGCAATTGAATCCCACTTTATATATACACTATAGTATATATACTATATATAAGGGGCCTTAGACACTTGGCTTGCCTGTTAAACGTGTATTAGGTTTAAACTGGCATGTCTACAGTCTGGAGCCTAATTTGGTTCCCCATGGTGTTCGTATTCCTCAAAATCTCACTCTTCCAGATAAGTTTGCATCTTAGGTCTACTCACTCATTTCCCTTTCATAGTGTCTTTTGCATCAGGTTATATGGTGAAAGACATAATTAATGTGCTAAGGAAGGTGATGCATTAATGAGAATCAGTATGAATTAGTGCATGAACTATTCAATGCAGTCTTAGGAGGGTATTGACAAGGGAAAGGGTTGCTGAGATCATGAGTTTATTCTGGATTCTATGCATAGAATCCCTAACTTTACAAACTAAAATATTCTATATATTTAGTTGGGCAAAATGCTTACCAAATGCTGCAGAAATAAATAAATTGGCTGAAATACTAAAAATGTAGCTGTTCTTCTGCCCAAGTATAAATTCATGAAGCTTTAATGTAAGTGCATCAATTTAAGGATCATGTGTGCTCAAGTGACTTCTCATCATAAAATTGTGCATGCTAACATTGGAGGTTGGCTTTTAGCCCCCTTTGAAATTCTGGTTGACTGAATTTTCACATTCTGAGTTGTCTTGCTTTTGCTGTTTAATAAAACATATGGGCATATTGTTCCACAAGATAAATTCTGGTTTACAACTGAATCCCCAAGAAATATTTTTTAAAAGTGTCTGGGGGAGAGTAAAATGAGACGGTAGCTGGATGAGTGGCGGGGGTTCACCACTTGTCTCTTTGTACTTGAGGATCTTTTATCCTCTCGCCACAGTAGGACTACAAATGTTTTTGTTCCTTTCACAGGGACTTTTATTTTCTGTCTCCTTTTACTGCCTATGCATTACAACACTAGACTGCTAAGGAAAAATAAAAAATCTAGAAACATCCCAGTAGGAAAGATCAGTGAGTACTACTCTCAATCAGTAGGGGTATCTTAAAGGACATGATTTGGTCATGGCAACTAAACATTCCCCAAGGGTGCTGCTTGACTATATGCGGGAACTACACCTCTGAGGCAGCAGATTTTACAGTCATACTGCTGGAGAGAGTGTTTTTACCTATCAAAAGCAACGGAGGGGAGATCAGAGTAAAGTGCTGATGATTTTAGCCATGAATATTTAGAACTGAGATTTCAAATGGAAAGTTAAAAGAGATTACACATGGAGTGCAATACATAAAATTCTAAGGTGAAAATGCCTAAGTGCCTATACAGCAAAACAAAAAGTAAAGACTTATTAAAATATTTTGAATAATGGAGAAAAAAATAACATTACATCTTTGCCTTTTGGTTATCATATATTAATGAAGATAAAAGAAATCTGATTATGATGATTCTCTAGGTCTTAGTATTATAATTAAAATGCTTTAAGCAGACCTAGATGCCTAAGGAAGGACAGATGTCTGCAGCTTAAATATCTAACATTCAAATTTGAAAACTCCGATTTTTTTGGTGATAATGTTATGTTCAGTCAGTCCTGAATTCACTTTGGAGCTACAATTCCTTGCAAATATTTCAGGGAAGTTGCTAAAATGCCAACATTCTATATAACTTTTCATTATAACCTTGTTTTTAAGATTTCTATTATTGTGCTGTTATAGGTTACTAGCAATACTAAGACTCCGTGGCATGGAAGGCAGTTACCATCTCAGATACAGTAATTCCAGTGTGTTACCAGCACTAAAAAGTGAGACGTGAAACAAATATGTAACTGTGTACACAGTTGTGAAGCACTACCTGTATTTTCCTCTCTGAGGCTTTGTTTTGTCTTCCCCCCCCCCCTTTTTTTTGTTATTTAGTATTTTAAGGTTAGTGGCAGATCATATCTGGTACCATTACAGATGAAGATGAACCCAAATTAAAGGGTTAATTAATTGATCTCAACTGATTATTCCTGAGAGTTTTCAGAAATCAGAAGCAGGAATTATGAAGAAAATGCTGAACAGTAACACATATATTCTGCTGAATGGAAAGTAGAAAGTTTTGTCAGTGCTGTAATGACATTTTTTGTGATTCACTTATCTGCTGGACAGAAGGATTGCAAAAATCCTTTAATGTATCATAAGTCATATCATAGGGGAGAGCAGTGGACGTTGCCTATCTTGACTTCAGCAAGGCTTTTGACACCATCTCCCATAACATCCTCATAGGTAAGCTTGGGAATTGTGGGTTAGATGGATTGAGAAATGACTGAATGGCAGAGCTCAGAGGGTTATGATCAGCAGCACAGAGTCTAGTTGGAGGCCTGTAACTAGCGGTGTTCCACAGAAGTCCAGTCTTGTTCAATATATTCATCCATGACCTGGATGAGGGGACAGAGTGAACCCTCAGCAAGTTTGCTCATAACACAAAACTGAGGGGAGTGGCTAACACACCGGAAGGCTGTGCTGCCATTCAGAGAGGCCTGGACAGGCTAGAGAGTTGGGCAGAGAGGAACCTAATGAAGTTCAATAAGGTCAAGTGTAGGGTCCTGCACCTAGGGAGGAATAACCTCATGCACCAGTACAGGTTAGGGGTTGACCTGTTGGAAAGCAGCTCTACAGAGTCTACCTGGGAGTCCTCATGGACAACAAGTTGACCATGAGCCAGCAATGTGCCCTTGTGGCCAAGAAGGCCAATGGTCTCCTGGGGTGCATTAAAAAGAGAGTGGCCAGCAGGTTGAAGGAGGTTATCCTCCCCCTCCATTCTGCCATGGTGAGACCACATCTGGAGTACTGTGTCCAGTTCTGGCTCCCTGGTTCAAGAAAGACAAGGAACTACTAGAGAGAGTCCAGTTGAGGGCTACAAAGATGATCAAGGGACTGGAGCATCTCTCTTATGAGGAAAGGCTGAGAAACCTGGGTCTGTTTAGCCTGGAAAAGAGAAGATTGAGGGGATCTCATCAATGCTTGTAAATATCTAAAGGATGGGTATCAAGAGGACGGGGCCAGACTGGAACAAAGGAACTTCCATTTCAACATAAGGAAAAATTTCTTTACTTTGAGGGTGGCAGAGCACTGGAACAGGCTGCCCAGAGAGGTTGTGGAGTCTCCTCTGGAGATATGCAAAACCTGCCTGGACATGATCCTGTGCAACCTGCTCTGGGTGAAGCGGCTTTGGCACGGGGGTTGGACTAGATGATCTCCAGAGGTCCCTCCCAACCCCTGGCATTCTCTGATTCTGTGCTTCTGTGATGTCATATGATTTCCTTGTATTAGTTCAAGTTTTAACTATGACAGGAATCTTAGAACATCCAAATTTGAGCTGAAAACCCTAATTCCAAATTTAAATGTGGTAAACAATGAGATTAATTTCTCTTATAATCAAAAATTTTCCTATTTCTGCTCTCAGTTCTCAGTTTATGCACTTTTAATGACTTACACTTACAGCTGTATCTATTAGATTGAAGAGGTTTATATTATGAAAAATTCCATTTCTTGTCTAGCTAACAGTAGACTATGATCTAATCACCCCTTAAATTTTTCTTTGATGATCTGAATGAATTAAGCTTCTTAATTCAGATTCTAAATAAAACACATTTTCTACCGATCTTTTCTTCTGGAACACTGAGACAGATCTTCTTTCAACCTCCCCTTTAAAAAAAAAAAAAAAAAAAAAAAAAAAAAAAAAAAAAAAAAAAAAAAAAATAAAATAAAATAAAATAAAATAAAATAAAATAAAGTAAAATAAAGTAAAATAAAATAAAAACATAAAATCTTCAGAACTGTGCATCAATAGTTCAGAAACTATTCCTCAAGCATCAGAAAGACAGGCAATATGATGTTACTCCAACAATGTATTCCTTCTGTCCTTAGTCCCTGTTTCAGTCACAGCTCACAATAGTAGCATTAGCTCAGACAATTAAATGTTGGGATCTCTAGAGCTTTTCGTGGTTATTCTTTATTCTTACACAAATGATATTAAATTAGTTGAATCCAAATATATGGTATCCATTCACAGTAGTTTACAAGAGCTGAAAGATTAAATGAATGCTAAGATGTGGACACATGAGGAAAAAAAAAAGTGAAAATAATAATTAGAATTTTGTGGTTTTTTTTTTTTTTTTTTTTTTTTGCTTGTTTTTTGTTGTTGTTGTCAGGCCAGACAAAATTAAGAGGATATGTTAGTCTGGATAGTAATTAAGCAAATTAGTTATGGGAAACTTTTTATCCATGATCCTTTCAATGCTTATTTTTCTCTACTACCCTTCAAAGTGAAGACATAACAAAGCCTTAGAAACCACTTCCCTTAAGGGATTCTTAATCATTTCACAACCACTTTTGCCTAGGTCTATTGATATATGTAGAAGACAATAATAGATATAAAAAAATTAAAAATAATTATACTTTCTCTCATAATTAAAGTCAGGGGAAATACATATTGTTGTGGTTTTGGACAAATTGTCCAATGGCCGGTGACAGATGCTCTTCCCCCACCACTTGCACACAGAGAGGAGGAGGAGAGATAAAGAGATTTATGAATTTAGAAGGAACTAAATTACTTTAATGAAATATTAATAATAAAATAAAAATGAAATAATGAAATAGATACAGTATATACAAAACTGTATTAAGCTCCCAAGATGACATCACCAGCAGGCATTGGGGAAGTCCCAGACAGGATTCAGTGGACTCAGTGGACTCAGCGACGGGTGGTAACTGTATTCCAGACCTGGAGTCAGGAAACCACAGATCGGGATCAAAGGCAGATGAACAGACAGGGTCCTCCTCAGATGTCAGCCATTGAAGAAAAGAGGGCTGACCCTTTGATCCCTCAGCTTTTATACTGAGCATGGGGCAGATGGGATGGAATACTCTGTTGGTCAGTTTTGGGTCACCTGTCCTGTCCACTCTTCCCCACAGGTGTGACCTCTCTATGCTTTTCCGTTTCCAACCCTCCAACAGGGCAAACAACAAAGTCAGCTGACCTTGGTTGTTATAGCAATAAGTATAAGTAAGAACCTCTTTGCGTACCATTCCTTGGCATGAACTATAAACATTGGTCTTATCACTCTGAGAACGAACAGTTTTCTGCACAATATGCTGTTAATTTCAGAGAGTTAGAAGAGCCCTAGCTAAGTAAAATTACTGAACAGAAAGTTGGTTCTGTTTTACCTCAAAGCAGGACACATTTACGTAAAGCAAAATTTGTGCTCAGGAATATTTCAGAGTAGGAGCTGCTATAGATCCCAATATTTTTACTATGCAGACCTATTCTATGCTAATTGGTAGACTGATGGAGATGATTAAGTCAAAAAACTATTATGTTTCATATGTATTCTTCCTTTCTGGAATGTTATATAATGTATTTTCAAACTGATTATATCATTAAGTGAAGACATTCCTTAAATGTATACTTCAAGTGACAATTCTTCTGTTTATAACTATTTACATGTGGAAACTCACTTAATGTAATTAATATTTTTGTCTTAAAATACTAAGCATTCAGAAAGTAAGCATGTCTCATAAGTATATGCATTGACATTATCTTTTCTTTGCTACAGCTAACTCCTAGGCAGATAAAATGGGCTTTGCTGCTCTTTTCTGAATTCTAGCAAAATAGACTTCTGTGATATTTGATCCATCATGTTGTTGCTACCTGTGACACTAAGGAGGATATTTCTTTTCTTTTACTGAAAAACAGTGGGAGTTTTTGCAGCTAATTTCAATGGAACCTGCACAGAAGCAGAACTTCTAACTGGAAACTTCTAACATGTACGTCTATTATTCCGTCAAAAACAACAGAGATCAATGGAAACATAAGCTTCTATAAGGCAAAGAAGAACAGAGGAACTTTCCTAATGAAATTTCAAAGAGAACATCCATTATAAGATATTGATGTTAACAAAATTTAAGTAATTTTAAAAATTGTTAAATTTGGGGAGAAAGTGTTGCTAATTACAGGTTGGTACTGTATTCTGCTATTTCTATAATAAATGGAATTCTGAAAAAAGAACTGCTGTGAGGCAAGATTATAGATTTATCATTCCTTTGTGTGTATTCAACTGTGCACAGTTCTTATGATATATATTCCTTCAATGGCATTTATTTCCTGTGCATATACGAGAACAGATCTGTGGGTCTCTGGCATCCCTAGTGAGCATCTTTGCTCTAAAGGAACACTAATGAGCTATCTACTGAATCAGTAAATCTGATTGTTCATGCAAAATGGATTGTTCATGCAAATTGATTGGGCTAAGGAAGTTACTTCTATTTCTGCTGTATGAATGACAGCAGATATAAAAGGATAATACTAAATACTCCATCCAAGAAACTAGGGTATAAGCTTACTGCAAATGAGATTGAGAACAACATAAAATATAATTATATCACCTTTCTGAATGTTATCTAATATTTTTCATTATTCTAATCTTATTTTTTTTGAAGAAATATAGTAGGTTTATCTGTATCATTTGCTGTCCATATGCAAACTGATATTGAAAATTTAATCAGCAAGGTTAACATAAGCTTACATATCTACTCTTAACACTGATTTCTATAATTAAATAATCAAAATGAGTTGCTCTTTTTGGAAGATTTGTAGGCAAGATCTTTTGAAATGCAACATGTTCCAAAGGCGAATACATAACAAATAGTGTGCAATTTATATAAATTGTTCACATTGTGAGGGTCACAGTAACTATATATTTACTTCTCAGCTAACAAAGTGGAGGGAATTTAAAGTGAAGTAATACAATGATTGGCACTCTGACAGAAGAGGAAAAAATGAAAGTGCAAAAAGCAGAGAATTCTTGTGATAAGATGACTTTGGAAAAAAATGAAAGTGTAAAAAGCAGAGAATTCTTGTGATAAGATGACTTTCTGCAAAGTAAAGATACGCACCATTAATTCCACAGAAAACAATGGAAGCTGAGGGTACTGAATATTTTGTGAAGTAAAGCTAACCTCTCCCACAGAATCTACTTTTCAATATCATACTTTAGTTATGATAAAGCTATGATAATCCAAATATTTCAGTGGTAAATGTTAGTGAACATATATTTCTGTAAGTCACATGCAAAATTACGTATAATTCCTTGAGGATTATTTTAAACTAGTAAACTAATGGTTTAGTGTTGTACAGATTTTTGAGATATTCCTTAGGACAAATAGTCTTCATCCATGTTATAAATACTTGCTATTCTGCCAACAAAGAAGAAAGACAACAGATGCAGGAGAGAGAAATATGAAAGGTACATATTTCTTTTGAACCCAAGCATAAGCACACCAATAAAGTATAACTGGATAAACATTTATGAGACCAATGGCCCTGTGCTAAAAAATAGCCCTGGCCCACTGTTTAGCACATATGGCTACCATGTCATAGAAGCTAAGCCATGCAGTTTAAACATAAGGTTTATTTTAAGCATAAGGCCTTAAACAAAGGCCTTGAAAATACGGCACAGGTTGAAAACAGAGTCCATGGAATCATAAACAAATAACTGATGAGCATTTATTGGTCGCTGAAGAAACAGATGCTCAAGAACTGGGGAAAGATTGCTTTTGTTGTAAGAAAAGAAGTAGCTAAGCAATTGGAGTAGCAGGCTATGGCACCTGTTGGCCTGGGAAAGTAACACCTCCACCACTGCACAGCATGCAATCATGGGACAGAGAAAAAGGCTGGGAGCTGTAGAGGTTCAAACATCTTATAAAAGGAGATCTTGAGTTTGGGGTAGGGGGAGAAAGAAGAAAGAAGATGCTGACTTTGTTTCCAGCTTCCTTGCACCAAGAGTTCTTGGGCCTGGTCACTTCAGCGACTAACAACAATCAAGGGCCATTGTTGTTAACACTAGCTTTAGGGCATCAACTCCATGATATTGTATGCTCACAACTAGTCTAAGTTAAAAGTCCTTAAGAGTCACTGCTTTGAGTAAGTAGTGACATGGAATAGGAAACATGGCCTGTAAGAAGTAACTGTTAACATAAATTCTGCTAATGAAGGTCTAGTAAAATTTTGCTTTAGAGGTTGAAACTGGCTTAATTTATCAGTCCTGTAAAGACATCACAGTGATCTATAATTCCCTAAGTGATATATGTATATCAGTTATATATTTTCCTATTTTATTATCATTTATTGTTACTTGATTCTTGGTCAAAGGGAAGACTTTGACAATTTACCTAGTAGTAGCTATACCCAAAGTTCAGATATGGCGTCTTGAAACAACACTAATTAGCAAGAGTTAAGAAAGATCATACATCTGAAAGATGTACTCAAGTGTTTACATGGTTTTGATCATATCTGTTAGACTTAGTAAATTTGAGATCTCCAGCTCTAGAAATAGTTAAGGGCTAGGTTTACCTCAAAAAAGGCCTTGGAGACCTTTCTGGCCTTGGTGAAATATTTTTTCTAAGCTTTAGGGATTTCCATCAGAAACCAGTTATCAAGATACATACAAAGTATATATATTTTTTATCTGATCAAGCCTTAATCTCCCAACCATTTAAATTTACAAGCATATTATCCTCTGAAAAAACAGTGGAAATTTGTTTTCTGTTGAGTTTGGGTCTAGGGTTTTGGGGTTAGTTTTTTTTTCTTCTTTTTTTTTTTCCCCCCTCTTTGTTTTCCATTTCATAAGGCCAGTGGTCCTGCCTAAGAAACTAAATAAGATAAATCTGTGTTTAGAGCTGTTTCCCTGTTTTTATTCATTTTATCAGTCACATGGTTCAATAACATATCAGTCAGTCACAAACATAATTACTGAGTTGGCTGGAAATGGTAAAATACAATTAAGTATGAAATCAGGCGTCAGCAGTCTTATTTTTATAGAATCATATAATCATAGAGAGGTTTAGGTTGGAAGGGACATTAAAGATCATCTAGTTCCAACCCCCCTGCCATGGGCAAAGACACCTTCCGCTAGACCAGGTTGCTCAAAGCCCCATCCACCCTGGTCTTGAACACTTCCAGGGATGGGACTTCAACAACTTCCCTGGGCAACCGGTTCCAGTGCCTCACCACCCTCATAGTGAAAAATTTCTTCCTGATATCTACTCTAAATCTACCCTCTTTCAATTTGAAGCCATTACCCCTCATTCTATCACTACATGCCCTTGTAAAAAGTCCCTCTCCAGCTTTCTTGTAGGTCCCCTTCAGATACTGGAAAACTGCTATAAAGTCTCACCGGAGCTTTCTTTTCTTCGGGCTGAACAACCCCAACTCTCTCAGCCTGTCTTCGTAGGAGAGGTGTTCCAGCCCTCTGATCACCTGTGTGGCCCCCCTCTGGACTTGCTACAACAGGTCCATGTCCTTCTCATGTTGGGGTCTCCAGACCTGGATGCAGTACTCCAGGTGGGGTCTTGTGAGACCAGAGTAGAGGGACAGAATCACATCCCTCAACCTGCTGGCCACACTTCTTTTGATGCAGCCCATGATACAGCTGGCTTTCTGGGCTGTGAGTTCACACTGCCAGCTCGTGTTGAGCTTCTCATCCACCAGCACCCCTAAGTCCATCTCCTCAAGGTTGCTCTCAATCCATTCTCCACCCAGCCTGTATTTGTGCTTGGGATTGCTGTGCCCCATGTGCAGGACATTGGTTGAACTTCACAAGGTTTGCACAGGCCCACCTCTCCAGCATGTCCAGATCCCTCTGAATGGCATCCTTTTCCTCCAGTGTGTCAACCCCTCCACTCAGCTTGATGTCATCAGCAAACATGCTGAGGGTGCACTCAATCCCACTGTCCATGTTGCCAACAAAGATGTTAAACAGCACCAGTCCCAGTACCAGCCTCTGAGGAAAACCATTTGTCACTGCTTGCCACTTGCACGTTTTGTGCCATGCAGGCCAACAAAATTTAGAGCAATTACTTTTGGCTGGAGCAAGCTCATATTGAAAGCTCTTAATTTTCCACATTTTTTTAAAACTTAGAATGTATTCGCATGAAGTTTAATTGAAACAAATATGTTGAAGTATAGCATAGAGTAAATGCAGTCATTTTAAATTCTTGTGGTCATGTATTACAACTGTTATGTGTGTAGGGCCATTATAAAATTGCCTCGTACTCATAAGGCTCGTGTGAATCCCTGTAATACAGCTCTTTAAAGAATATTTGAAAATCATGTCTCTGTGGTACATTGCATACAGTCAGCTCTGAACAACCACAGTCAGAGCATTATGCATTTTCACAGTTACAGAATCTGACATAGAATTTAACTCTTCATGCAGTACTGTCCTCTAAACCATTTTTTTGAAGACTGAGCTACTCATGAAATATTTTATTCCTTTTTTATTCCCTATCTCTTGAATATTGCCTATTTTTGTATCAATTTCTTAAACTCCGTGTTTGGCAAAATAAAGGTTTTTCATTTTGTAGATGTGTGATGTGCACAGGCAATATGCTAAGAAATACACAGATACTATATAAATGCATTTACACATTTAGTTCTGTGTGCATATTTTACCTGAAAATTTCAAGGCATCTGTTAACAGAGGCATCCAAACATTGCAAAGTAATGGTGAATAACTATTCTTTGTTCCTGTATGTTACAGTTAGTTAGTAATGTTAGTTAACATTAGAGTTAGTAATTAGTTAACAGCTGAAAACTTTTCAAGAGAACATTATTTATGATAAAAATGAAATAAATATGGCTTTTAAAAACAAATTATTACAGATGGATTTTTATGAACTGCAGAAATAAAAATTGGTAAATATTTTTTTGAAACTCATTAAAAATATTTTGTTTTTTAATTTACACAGTTATAATTTCTTGTATGATACATCTTCATGATAAAAAGTTGTTGCATTCGAAATCTTCTTGTGGGCAAGAGGGAACACACTGTGTTTTGAGAAAAAAAAAATACTGCTAGTCCTATTAACATTTTAAGAGTCTAATGATCCAAATCATCTAAATAATTCAGAAAAACACCATTAACAGTAACTTTAAAATATATACAAAATACTTTCCTAGCATCTGCCTATTTTCCCTGATGTTATGCTCATCCTCACAACATCCTTCTTTGTTTATATATAGACCTTCACAGAGGTGTTGTGTTTCTATGTGTGTTTTGCATTTGAAAATTATTGCTTGCACCTATTAATGCAATGGTTTATATTTTATAATGCCATATAAAGCTACTGTCATTTTAGCAAGAAATCTAAGGAAGGGTTAGTTCTCTCTTGGGGGACATGAAAATACTCCATGCAAATTAGAAAAGAAAAAAAAAAAAGGTAGGGGGTACAGTGGATCAAGGAGGTCATTAGTCAAGGTGTAATCATGTTGTGAAAAAAGGAACTACCATATTAAAAATCTATGAACAGATATAAACGCAGTAAGAAGTATGAAATGGGAGACAATTACCTAAATATAGCCAATTAGTATTATTTCAGATTCCCACATGACCATCAATTGCCTTTCTAGGAGAACACAAATGTACTCTGCATCATTTCTGCTAGTCCCATGTGGATATCTCATGTGCCGTCAGACACCTTAGATGAAACTGTATGTTAGGCAAATTGTTCTTGGAGGAAGACTGAAATGCAGAAAAAAACACCTTACTGTAAGGGTTTCCACATGGGTAAATATGAAAACTAGGTTGCTAAGCTTTCAGTAACTTAACTTTCAGTAACAGTCTTCTAAAACATGGCTCATGTCAGAGAACTGCGTCAGTAGTTCTAAAGAATTCAGGTTTTCCGCTTTCAGAAACAAAGGAGAGCAATCATATTTGATTTAAAGATTGTGATTCAATCATTTATTAACCATTTGTTATTATTACAGCTGTTTTTTAAGTGCTGTATTTTGTGCTTAGAGAAATAGTAATTATTTAACAGCATGGTTTTCTTTGCCCCTCCATCTGGTTGGGATTCACTCTTTGAGACTTCAGTTAAATACCTGTTTTGTTTCTATAATAAGATGTCACATGTCTAGCTGCAGGGTAGAAAGCAAGTAAGGCTGTTAATCAATGAAATTAAAGTATTCAGCTGAGTGTGGCAGGAATCTTTGCCATCAGGTTTGTCTGATATTCTCCTTTCAAATTTACCACCACCCACCCCCCCCCCGAAAGACTGATACCACACAGTGGAAAAGGTGAGAGGAAGAGTTGAGAAGGGCAAGAGGGAGTTGAGGAAGGGAGAGGAGAGAAGAAACAAAGTCTGTAGAATGAACAGACTACATGTTGTCAATAAACCTAAGCAGGGTAAAATTTACACCTGAATTCCCAGAAGAGTCTCCAACATATTAATACTGTTGCATTTCTTGCAATAACTCTGATAGGGAAAGTAGTCTTGGTCTTAATCAGCACTGTTGGAAACAGCATACTGCCTTTATATGGTGTTTCTACAAAGCAGTTCTTGCTTAATTAATTCTTACATAATCTGCGATTAGTTTACAAAGTGATTTTAAAAGAAATTCTAAAGAGAGCATTTGTTGAAAGTTGGTTAGCAGTTATTTTGTGCAGCTTTGTGTCTACTAATGATAGGATTTGTAACTGAGGTCTCCTAGTTTCAATGGCATAGTATTTTTTTCTTAAATGTTCTACAGTATGGTCACAAAATACAAATTACCCAAAAAGTAGTTTCCAGGCTGTCATCCCCTCTGAAATTTACTGTTGCAATAAATGTCTGGTACATCAGTGCAATGAATATAAACTGTACGTAAAAATTCAAGCAAGCACAGAAAAAAAAAAAAGTCTGAATAATTCTGGAGCAAATGCTCCAGCCCTGAATGCCTGGTGGCCCTCTGATGAACTCACTACAGTTGATGTGTATCTTTTATCGAGGGGCCAAGAACTGAACTCGGTGTCTTGATGCAGTATAATGAGTGCTGAGAAGAGGTTTCTCAACCTGCTGGCCAGGCTCCTGTTCATACAGCCCAGGATGCTCTTGGTCCTTGCTGTCGTAAGGGCACACTGCTGGCTTGTATTCAATTTGCTGTCTACCAAGAACCTCATGACCTTTCCACAGATCTGCTTCCCAGCCTGTCAGTCCCAACCTGTAGCTTTGTAAGGATTTACTCCTTCCCAGCTGGAGAAAATGTGCTCTAAGAGGACTAATTCCACCATTTTCCCAAGGACAAAAGGGAGACTGACTGGCCTTTGGCTCCCCAGATCATGTTTTTGACCTTTCTTGAAGGTAGGTGCATCATTTACCTTTATCCCAATCTCCATGATCATTTGAAGATATTTTAAGATATATTGCCATGGTATCAGCCAGTTCTCTCAGCATTTTTAAATACAGCCCAAGGGGTCCTATGGACTTGTGAGAGTCAGGTGCTCTTTAATAATCCCCGACTTGATCGTCATCTACTGCTGGTAGTCTTCTCCACTTGGATCCCTGCCATTAAGCACAGAATCCTGGGAGAACTTGCTGGGGGGGGGGGGGGGGGGGAAGCGCAAAGAAACTGTGAGCTTAGCCTTTCCTGAGTCTGCTGCCACTAGATCAGTCTCCGACTCCAACATTTTCCTTATTTGGTCAGTTACTAAATAATGGAGCTCTATAAGCTCCTCTTACCATTGCATATTTTAGTTGTAAGTGGGTTTTGTTTTCTCTGACATTACCCTTACATGCATGGGCAAGATTTCATTAGTGTCTTTAAAGAATTAATACACTTCTATACTGTAATCAAGTGATCTCTAAAACATGCCCACTATGATGTCACTTTTACTTACCTCTCGTCTGATTCTGAGATCTACAAACTGTCAACCAGCTGGTTGTTAATTCCACAGAAGACCTCAGTACTTTGAACTGCTATTTCAGGAGTATGAATCAGGTGGATCCTGTCTCTCTCCAGCACTCTTTCATCCTCAAATAGGATCCAGGATCACAAACACTAAATCCCCATTGACAACATGGGCAGTGCAGCCAAGCGTTGACCTGTAAGATCCATCTTCTCCTCCCCAGGTTTTTCCCTTTCACAAGCAGGATGGAGAAGAAACTACCTGGACCACCATGCTCTCTTTCACTTTTATTCCCATTCTAAGCACCTGAGAAAAGCAGCAAACCTCTAGAGAAGAAAGTCAGGTTGGCAGATAGGGTTTTCTCTAGCTAATTTCTATTACCAGTTCTCATCTGACTTTTTTACCTGCTCAGACAATTTCTCCCCCCTCCTTTTCTACCAGGTCACAGAACCTATGGAGCTGAATTATCTGTGGGAAAAGATGATTTTTTTTTTCCTGTTGACAGAAGTCATAATCTTCTAGATTTCCTCCATCTCAGGAATCTCTATCTTAATCTGGCCTCCCCCTTTTATACACGGTTAGGGGTTCAGGACCTCATCTCTGCAAGATTTCTGTGAAACTCTTCTCAATCTTTCTTTCTACCTTTTGTGGTGATGCTCAGTCTAATATTGAAATCTTTTTATATATTTACCATTATTTTCAGAAAGAAACAAACAATGGTAGACTGGAGAAGCAAAAGTTATCAGCAAAACGTACCAGTAAAAGTAAATTAGATGGTCATACAAGCCAGTATCTATGAGATGAGAAAATGGAAGCATTATAATACAGGGTTTAATATATTTCTTGTCAGTAGCAACAGGTTGAATAAATGTGCAATTAATGAACTCATCATGCTTCATCCTGTCATTACTGAGAACTACAAATAAGGCTCTAGACCCATCATGCTGTAAGGGGATCACTATTCATTCAAAATATCGACATAAATAATGTCTTTAGAGGAGATGATCAGCACAAATGTCAGGTTTGCATGTAATTTCACAAAATAATCAACTTCACAGACAGAAATTAAAGAGATTCAATTAACATCATGCTATTCAACAGGTGTAGTAAACCTTCCAAAACTATATAATGTTCAGTAGCATTTACATAAATATTATCATTAACATCCTAAACTCTGCCAGATTAAAACCCAAGCTCTTGCTAAATCACAAGTCTTGTAGGGCAGAATAAATTACAAAAAAAATGGAGATGTCTATGGAATAACCATTTGCATCTGAGTTAATTTACCTTAACTCCCTTCTCAGTTCTCTCAGGCTATGGAAATAGGTACTGTTGTGACATTGTTCGTCTCACACAGTTTAATCATTTGTTTCTGGATGAGTCAAATTATGACACAGAACTGCTTATTTCTCTGTATTTACTGTAAAAAAAAATAGCTGCCTTTAGAATTCATCTCATCCGGCTTCAGCTGTTTTAGTGAAATATCTGGTATAAAATAGTCTTCTGAACTCTCTGTTGCATGAGTCTTCATCCAGAGTTTGATTCCTTTTGTCTGTTTTAAACACTTATTTTAAGATTCAATGAATTGCCCTGACTATACCTATGTTTCTTACGCCTGGATGAAACTAAAGTGATTCACTTAGAGTAAAACCATAGAAAATTTGCATAATAGTCCTTGTATCTAGTTAACTATGATCTGAAAATGATGGCACTATCCCCATGATTCTCCTTGCACAGCTAGAGCACTAATATCCGAATTACCCTCATCTGTGACATGGTTAACTTTGAACTTCCTGCAGGAAAACCACAAAATTTCAGTGGGCAGTAACAGAGATCCTCACTCATATTTCAGACAGTTTCTGAAAATGTGACTTTGAATCTCTGTATACTTAGAAGAGACCTATCTTTTTCTGCTCTCTGAATGTGTGATCTAATCATTGAACAAGGGAGTACATTACTCTCCTTTTTATTTTTTTTTTTCATTCTGCTAAAGTAAATGCTGTTGTTGTGTACTAGACACAAGAGAGACAATCTACTGAGCTTGCCTACTCCAGGAATTCTAGCAACAGGATACTTCATTTGAGTATTCCGCATTTTCTTCACTGGTAAATCTGGGCTTTTTTTTTTTTTTTTTTTTTTTTTTTTTGATTTTCTGACAAGACAGAAGTAATTTTCATCATTCTAGTAAGTAGTTTTCTGAGCACCTGAAGAATTTAACAGGTGAAAACATTAGCTTCCACACACCTTTTAGACTTTTAAAGCTAAAGTGAACACTTTCAGCTAGATTTACTTAGTTTAGCATCTGAATTCTGTTTCAGAGAAATATTAGGCATCATAGATCCATATTCAGTACAGTATTTCACAGCAGTAGGAATGGAGACAGCAAGGTATTTAGGTTTCCAAGCTAAAATTCATTCCACAGTAACTTCAGGCTGTTCAGTTACCTCTGAAAAGAACATGGTGTTTTTTAAGTCCTTTCTACTTTTCCCCTGTACTCAGCCCTGGTGAGGCCATACCTGGAGTACTGTGTCCAGTTCTGGGCTCCTCAGTACAAGAGAGATACCAACATACTGGAGAGAGTCCAAAAGAAGTGTCACAAAGATGACTGAATGTCTGGAACATTCCTCCTATGAGGAAAGGTTGAGAGAGCTGGGACCATGTAGCCTGGAGAAGAGAAGGCTTGGGGTCAGGGTGGGGGGAAATCTTGTTAATATGTATGAACACTTGATGGAAGAGTGTTAAGAGGATGGAGCCAGGCCTTTTTCAGTGATTCCCTGTGACAGGACCAGAGGTAATGAGCACAAAATGAAACATGGGAGGTTCCATTTTAAAATCAGGAAACACTTTTTCACTTTGACGGTCACTGAGCAGTGGCACAGGTTGCCTAGAGAGGTCATTCAGTCTTGTTGCATGGAGATATTTAAAAGTTGTCTGGACATGGTCCTGGGCAACCAGCTCTAGATGTCCCTGCTTGAGCAAGTTGGTTGGACTGGATGACCTCCAGAGGTCCCTTTCAACCTCAACCATTCTGTGATTCTGTGTTTCTTGTCAGTTAAATACTCCAGTATTATCAATAGGTGACAGAGATCACCTATGACCTTTATGAGTTATTGGAGTCTTCTGTCTCCATACAGGAAGCTTAAGATAATGACACTTGAACCTAAGGTATCTAAAGCTGGTGGTAGGAATACAGGTTTGACTCTAGAGAAGGAGTCAGATGAGCTTTATAAGCCTGATAATAAAGCCTGATAGCTTTATCACAACCAGAGATCTTCAAGGGAAGGAGAGGAAAGACAGAGGAGCAACCCACCTATGAGAAGACAATAGACCAGTTATTGAGACTGAAAGATAGCTATCATCAACCAATACTTCATGTTTGTGCATGATGCCTTCCTGAAAGCGAAAGAAAAATCCGTAACTGTCAAAGATAGGGTTTGGGTGAAATTTTGGATGAAATTTCTTCATGGTTATTTTCAAGCAAAAGCTGTCAGGGGATATGGGCAGTAAAGTAAAAACTATGACTAGAGAGTAGGAGAATATGCAGGAGGGAATGGAACAAAAGATGACTCTCAAAGGATGACCTTGGGAGAAGATTCCCAGATCTGGAACTGATCTGGCCCAGGAGCCAAGATTGCCAAATCTAGAAATGATCTGGTCCAAAAATGATCTGGTCCATAGTCCATCTATTACAGTTTAGAACCTCTGACTATTGAGAGGGAAAGATGAGAGAAAAGCCGTTTTGCTGACATTTTACAACTTTCTTATACACACAGCACGTATTATTTGCTTTAGTGTGCAGAAACATATTGTGAAAAGCCACTGTTCACAAATTTTCCTAATAAAAACTGTCTTAGCTCACAAAATAAATCAGGTTCCTATCTCCTTACAGTTCTGCATCTCTGCATTTCCTCATCTTGCCTCATAGTACCACCAAAATCAAGTACATTCAGCTGTCACCCATGGAGAATGATCTTTGGAAACTGTTTCACTGTGAATAGCCTTGGTAACTTCAGCGTTAACTCTGACGTACTTCGATGCCGTCAAACACAATGGAGTAATTACAAAGGTTTATATTTGTCTGTAGACCACTTGGCTTAACTCAGGGAGACGGTTTCATTCCTCCTGCTCTGAGAAACATATATTATCAAACTAATTGATTGGAAATATAAAGCTACATAAATAAATACTTTCTGAGTTTTCTTTCACCAAATTAGGACACTGAGCACCAGTTCCTGTGGTACTGATTGTTCTACATTTGGAAAAGATCTTGGCCATTTAATTTTGGAACAATCCCTCACAAAGAAGGGTAACATGGATTGTTTATGAATAGGGAAATTACATGCTTTTTACCAAAACAATACAATGTAGAAATAAAATCATGGATGCAGATAGTCCCTCTTTACTGTGCACACCTCATAGCATGAATAACTAAGATTGGGATTTATAAAATGATTTATATGATTTTATCTGACATAAACTTATGCCACATATGCCAATAAACAAAAATTTAGATCCTTAAATATCTGTTCAAGAGTCACATAACTTTGAAGTTGTTTAGAATCTCTAAACTTCACCAGTATAACCTCAAGAGCCCTTAACAACCCTTAATAAAATATATACATTCACTTTCAGACCTCTTTTGTGTTTTAGTTCAGTGGTTAGAGGCCTCAGCCCAGGATTTCAGTATCCCAGATTCAGTTCTCTCCTGAGAAACATATTTCATATATGACTGTTCTCTCCATCCTCTGAAAGTGTTGCATCTTGTAGGAAGCAATTAATGGGGTGAGAATATAAGTCTGATTCTGCAGTTTGTTTTTTATGGCACTTACCTGATAAGGTGAGACCCGAGCTTTAGTTACAGCTTCAATGAGTATATTACTACCCATAGTACAATGCAGAAATGCCCAAAGATTCTCAAGGAAGAAATAAAAAATAATTATATTCAGTTCTAATGACAGTTCGAACAAATATCTCCAGAAGAGCTGATGTTAAACAAAAGTAAATTGCATGTTGTCAGGAGAATAAGATACATTAATGATCTTATAAATATGAGAGGTTTTATAAGACACTTTTAAAAGCCCAGGAAAGATAAAAAATCAGCTAGGGAGAAATAAGAACTGCCAGTGTAAGAAGGAAAATCAGTGGCTGAGATTTTAAGCAGGAATTTTAAACCTTCACAAAACCACATAGACAGAAAAGAGGCTCAAACAATGGACTGAAAATCACAGTGAGAGATATAATTGGTTTTTAAGAGAATTTAAAAGGTTACTTGATAAAGTGCACATACATAAAAGTGCTACAGGTACAATAATTTCTCTCCATCCTGGCCTTCAAATATTTCTAGATCTATCATAACCTGACTTAGTGGTCAGTTAGTCTATCAGTACATATTTTTCTTTTTCAATCTTTCCTTGTAAATCACCCCTTACAATACTTGGATCTTTTTATTGCTCTTGTCTGACCTCTTTCCAAGAATATTTCCAGGAAGGCTGAACTCAAACTGGTACATGTTCCAGATCTAAACATGAAAGGAATCACTGAAGCAAAACTAGCTGGGAGGAGGGGGAGAGGGGAATGCCTTTGGATGAGTTGGATTACACTTCTCAGAGGGTTTCCAAAGGTGAAGTGATTGGACTGGGAGACCTATAAATTCCAAATTCCAGCTAAGCTTTTTGCAGCAGGACTCCTACACATTCTTATTCTACTTTATACACAGGGGGCTGGGAAACCCATGTTGGATAAAGCATGACGTGTACTGAAAACTAACCTGAATACAGTATCATGCCTACAGTTGGTAAGTCATCACAGAACACAAAGCATTGGCAAACACAGTCAAAGCGTTTTGCAGGGGCTTGTAGCCAAAGTAGTGAATCATAAACTAATGTGCATAATTAATATTATTCTATCTTGAGCCCTACTATAAGCATACTAGAAGAATACAGTTGGTAACAGTAAACAAGTATCATGAAACACTGTAACAGTATAGCTAAATTCAACATACAAGCATTTTACATAAATATATGAGAAATGTTCCCACCAAAAAAGACTAAGACAGATATGTGTAGTTGCATGTAGGAGTCATGGAAAAACATATTAACAAAGGTAAGAAAATTTGGAGGATTAATTACAAACAAGATAATCATAGATGACTACAAGTACGCAGACCATCCAACTGAATACATTATATATCACTGTTGAAGCTATGCGTACAAAAGAGAATATGTAAGGATAAGGAAGAAACAGCTATAGATGTGAAGTGTTAAGGAATGAATTCAGGGAAATTTTGTTTAAAAAAATTAAAATCAACCTGACTTGTCAGTCTTCTAAACACTTCCATCATAGATATATCTACTTATTCTCTCCTTGCCATCTTTCTTCTATGATTTTACTTATTTTTGTTTAAACTCTCTGTTTCAGCTTGCTTGAAACCACTCTGAGAATCTTTAGTAGCATCTCTCGGTGTGGTCAGAACAAAAAGTTTATTGTCCTGCTCCAGGTGTCAGTGATCTAGTGCACAGCTGCCCAGCAGATACCTGGAAAAGCTCAAAACCTGGTTATTTTGGCCATCGGTGGCAGCAGCTCCACTAAGACAGCATTATCTTTTCACTATCTTTTGATGCCCTTCACACAAAAGGAATTCACAATATCTCCCTTTCAATATCTGTAATGCCCAATGGTTACTCCTGTTGTTGCATTTTAAATTTAGCCTTAGTTCAGAGTTACCCAGCTACTTTTAGCTTTCTCTTTTTTTTTTTTTTTCTCTCTCTCTCTAATGTTGAGCTGTTTCTCATGCCATTAAACTAATCCCATTAGTTTAACTTTGGTTTGCCTGTTTGCTTATGTACCTTAGCACCACATTGAAAAAAATGTCACTTATTAAATTTTTTTTGTTTTGTGGCATGGGTTCTACATTTAAAAAAATGTCTAAAACATAAAATATACATGTATAGCACTGTAATAAATCTGCCTGTTGACAAGACATACAGACATGAGGTTGGATGGATTCCTCAGTGAATCAACTATGAACTAGTTTCAGTTCATATAAACACAACATTATGTCTCACCTTTTCTGACTCTCCAAGAAGATTCCATTCTGAGTAAAGTTATTGTCGTGGTTTGGCCTCAGACGGCAACAAAGAATCAAGTGCTGCTCGCTCGGGTCTTCCCAATACGGGAAGAATCAGAAGAAAAAGGCAAAACTCTTGGGTTGAGACAAAGGCAGTTTAACAGAACAGCAGAGGGAACAAGAAAAACAACAACAATAACACGGATAGAGGAATATACAAACATGATTACAGAACCACCACTCACCAACCGGACCCGGGACACCCCAGACCCCTCCAAACAGCGACTTCCTGCCCCCTCCCCTGGCAGCTCAGGGTGGGCATGGCTCACATGGCATGGAATACCCGTGTCTTGGGGAGAATTAACCCTATCCCCACTGGAAGCAGGGCAGTTCTACACAAAGATGACTGTATACACAGTGGGCTGGAGCTGGATCATTTTCAATAGGAAAAGCACATTAATAGAGTCAAGTTGGAGGGTTCATGTTAACCATCAGAAAATCTTTGTAGATAGCTGCATGACCAGTACAGATGCCAGCCTTGATACTGTGGATCTTAGTAGGAAGGTGACTGAAATTTGGGCACTACAATCGTTAGTACTGAAATGCTGAAATTGGCTTCAGATTTAGCCTTAGATCCTTACTGGTACCTCGAGGAGACAAGAGGGATATTCACAAAACTTGACTAGAGAAGTTTGATGCCTTCAAATTCCTCTGCAGTGAGTGGTGAGAAGTAAGTTGTTCTAGAGTGGCGAGAAGTAAGTTGTTCCAGAGTGGCATCCAGAACATCTAAAATTTAACTTTTGAATAGCCCTTGAATGAGGCTGCTTCTGTCTCTAATGATGGAGAAGTCTATGGAGACCAGCTGCACAAAACCAAGTCTGTTTTGCATATGCACGCAACATTGCTTCCCAAGTAATTTGAAAATTTTGCCCCAAAGTGGACAAATATCCTGTAAGAATTTTTAATGGTGAATAGAAATATCATTAAGCTATGCAGTTATGAACATTTTTTAACATTACGAGCACAGCTGTGCTATCTCAGTTTCCCAAAAAAAAATAGAAATTAGTCCTCTCCTGTTATTCTTCCCCCTCCATTTATTCCTGTTCCTTTGGTCATTGCATCATTCAACAAAGTTGTATACATTCCTCCTAAACAGAACCTGAACCAGGAAACAACATCTTTAGAAATAAATAGAGACTTCCAGAGAATATGGAACAGATTGTAAGTGTCTTTTTGAAAAGTTCTGATAAGCTATGACTGTATAACTACCTACCTATACTCAGGATATGCTAATATTACTTTTCTTGATTATGATAATATTCTAAACCTTAACAATTCAGTGTACTGGTGAGTAATTGTAATGGGAAATGGGAAATAGCCTAAAGCTGAATTAATTAGTTTTTTTATATGTGTATATTAAGGGTATGTCCATATAGGTATGTAGTTGAAAGAATACAAAAGTTGAAAAACGAATCATTAAGCTCTCTAGGAAATGTGAGAATAAAGGTTACACCTGCAAATATAATTCAGCCCCCAGGCAGATAAACATCATGGAATGTGGCATAATAATACCATTAGAAGCTATTGTTTACTATAGGACAGGCAGCCTTTAATTCTGTTTTTCCTTACTTTTTGATTGCTTTGTAACTTTAATATTCACTAATGTATCATTTTTATGCATAAAAGGTAGAGGAAAAAAATCATAGCATAGAAAGATAGTAGTCTCCCCCTGAAGTCATCAACAGGCTTGAGATCTTTATAAGAATTTCAGTTCCCTTATCATATCAACTAATTGAGTAAAATACAGCAGTAAGGTGGCTGATAGCTTCTCCATTAGCCTAGCATTACAGAAGGATGGAGACACTCAGAGTTGTAAGTAGCTGTCACAGGGGTTTTTTGGTATTAAAAAGGAACATTGAATTCAGGAATATTTTCCAGCTGAAAGTCTGGAGAGAACTTTGCCTGATGTGGTAGACTGCCACCCTCCTTATTACTGTCGTCTGTCTTTCTTCTGATACTGCCTTTCTATTCTCAGTGCTCATTCCTGTTTTTCTTTTCTACTGTTATTCCCACAATGTCATAATTGGTCCATGCAATTCCTGGGTTCTATTACATATTTGCTGTCTCCTGCCTATGACTAGTTTGGTGCCTGCATGTCTTATTCGTTGCTGTATTTGAGCATCCTCTTCCACAATTGACTCCTCTCTCTACTAAACTTCGACATTTGTCCTCTCTGTTCCTGTCCTTCTTGGGTCTTTTTTCCTGATCTTCCCTACCACATTGGCCCATACATCTTCTCCTGTTGCACTTGTCCTCCAACTCCTGTTCATAAATCTCTACCACTTAGTAAGAATCTTTTTTTTTTTTTAATAAATATATATTTCAGCTACCAAACAAACATTAAAAAATTTATACTGAGCACAAATGAATGGCAAGTTTAAGACACATTTTTAGCATTTATCTTAACGTTTGAACTAGGTCTAATAACGCAACAAGCATGACTATATTTCCAATATGAAGAACAAGATCTTTTCTTTAAACTCCATTCTAAGGAAAAGTTGCGCTCACTGATGTATCATGAGGCAAATATCTAGGATAGGAATTTTAAGTCTGAATAGCTTAAAATTGGAAAAATTACAAGCAACTGAAAGCATGATTTTCCTATAGACAGCATATAAGAAGCTTAGCTGTCTACACTGCCTATAAATGGAAGATCACAATCAGAAAGTGAAACAAATTTTGTTTAGAATCAGAGAATTATTGACAGATTAAAATTGGAAGGTATAGCTGAAGGCTACCTAATACAACCTCTTGCTCATATCAGGGCAAATTTCAAAGTTAGATCATGTTGTCCAGTGCCTTGTCTAGCTGAGTTATGAAAACCTCCAAGGGTGGAGATTTCACAACCCTTACGGGCAACCTCCTCCAATGCTCAACCTCTTCACTGTGAATAATTTTCTCCTCAGGGTCAGCCACAATTTCCCTTATTGCATTGTGTTGCTTGTTGTCCTGCTGTTACGTACCTCACAGGAGAAACTCTTCTATCTTATAGGCCTGATTTATGAAACTGAAGACAATAGGTCAATCGCCGCCTCTATCATTTTCCTCTTCAGTTTGATCAGACGCAGTTCCCTTAGGCCTTTCATTGCACTGTCTCTAGTTTGTCAATATTTTATGATGTCTTATACTGTGGCATCAAAAATGGGACACAGTTTTCCAGCCACGTTCCAGTATTCCAGCCTCATAAGAACCAGAACAAAGGGAATAACCACCTCCCTTGATATATTGGCTTACTATATCCTTGTGAAAGTGGCCCAATATGCAGTTAGTTGCCATCATTGCACGTGCGTGATACTGGCAGTCAGTACAATCATGAAACACATGCACTTTTAGTTTACAGAGTCTGCAGAACTCTGCTTCAGTTACACTAAAAACATACATAATTATTTTAATTTATTCTTCTTGTACTTCCAAATGACGAAATGTGTTTCATTCAAGAGCTTTGGCCAATTTTCCAGCATATAAGTATAAAACTATTTTCACAGATTAAATATGATATATAAGAACAATTCAAAACTTTATTTTTTATTTATTTTTATTTTTATTTATTTTTAAATCAATGGGTAAATAGTATTTGCCATTTCCAACAGTTTTTGGCAAAAACTGTAGTTTTGTCTGCAAGGAATAGAGATTTTGGAACATGCAACTGTTCTGTGCTAGCTGAAGACAATATTCCAAGGTCCTGCATGGAACAGGTTATAGGTTTACTGTTGTATTTGATAGACATTGCTGTACTGCAGACATTGCAGCAGTTGAGGGCCGGTTGTGGTTTAACCCCGACTGGCAGCTCAGCACCACAGAGCCAGTCACTCATTCTAGGGAAGAGAACGGGAAGCGTAAAAGTGAGAAAACTCATGGGTTAAGATAAAGACCGTTTAATAGGTAAAGCAAAAGCTGCACACGCAAGCAAAAAAAAATAAGAAATTCATTCAGTACTTCCCATCGGCATGCAGATGTTCAGCCATCTCGAGGGAATCAGGGCTCCATCACGTGTAAAGGTGACTTGGGAAAACAAAACACGACAACTTCAAACGTCATCCCCCTTCCTTTTTCTTCCCACAGCTTTATATGGTGAGCATGGTTTGATATGGTACAGAATATCCCTTTGGTCAGTTGGGGTCAGCTGTCCCAGATGTGTCCCCTCCCAACTCCTTGTGCACCCCCCAGCTGTGGAGATGTGCTCCCCTTCCCAGACACCAACATGATCTTTATCTCCTGTAACTCTGCCCAAGCAATAACCACCCGTGGTGGTCACAATGGATGCATGTAGTCGTGATGGCTGCATCGGGCTCAATGTGGTTTCAGTGGGACAGATAACAACACAACAGCCAAGGGCTAACTTGAGCAATACTAGTAGTGTGGTCAATATGCAAATATGACTATAGGTCAATCATCTTACTTCCATAAATAGTGAACAGCCCAAGAGCCCTTTGAGGTCTCCTGAACGGCAGCGGGCTGTATGCCAGGATCTCCCCTTGAGCAGGGACACCTGCTCAAGGTTACGTTTACTTCTTGATATTGAGAGATTCCTTGGTGCAACAGATCCTCAGTAAGTGACTAATAGCATGTTAAACTTTGAAATCTTAGCTAAGTGATATAAAGGATTGATTGTGCATAGATAATCCTTTAAACTTAAACCGTTGACCAAGTCTGGGACTAGGATTGGATCCAGTCGCACCTAGACTCCACTCTGAGAAGGAGTTCAGAAAGCAAAGAGGTCCTTTCTGAACCTTGTGACACAGCTGAAGGATCTCCCTGACAGCTCTGTCTGACCCTGTCCTCTGTGCAGTAAGTAACCTAGTGTGCCTCACCCTCTCGAATGTTGTTAAA
The DNA here is from genome assembly GCA_008658365.1 of Alca torda. Taxonomy (NCBI): domain Eukaryota; kingdom Metazoa; phylum Chordata; class Aves; order Charadriiformes; family Alcidae; genus Alca; species Alca torda. The sequence goes on along the minus strand of CM018076.1, from coordinate 175,440,790 downwards.
ACACTGTCACATTTACCATGAAACTTTGTTAAATCTCTGCTTCATATCAATAAATCTATTGCCGTTTCTCTCTGCAAGTGAAGTGCATCGATCCATCTGCCCCACCAGCCTACTTGCTCGTGGGGCAGTGTGAGAAACAGAAAAGGCCTTGATATTGTGTAAGCACTGCTTAGCAATAGATAAAACGTTGGTGTGTTATCAACACTGTTTTGGTCACAAATCCAAAACGTAGCACCATATGGGCTTCTAGGAAGAAAATTAACTCTATCCCAGTCACAAACAGTACAGGAACACAAACTGGAATCCAGACGATGCATGGGTAAGGGTTGTCTCCTTTATTATTGCAATAAATAACAGTCTCTTTCCTTGTTTAATTTTATTTCAGTAAGATTTTATCTATCATAGACAAAGAATTAATTGTCAGTCATAGTCATGATGTTAGAGCACTGAGATTATTTTTATTCTCCCTCAGCTGACAGTATAGATGTCTGCTCCTCTTTTTGAATAATAAAAAAAAAAAAAAAAACAAAACCAAAAAACCAAAAAAAAATCCAAACAAAAAAACAGCTAGGGAAGATTCTGGCTTGTTCAGTAACAGATGCTGCTATTGATTCTGATCCAGTTGTTGGCAATGCCTTTTCTCCCCTCTGTTACCACAACAAGAGAAAATGTTTAATTTATCTCTTAACCTTCAGCCGCTCTGAGGACTATGTCGTCATTTCCATGTGTTATGCCAATTGATTTCATATGCATTATTTTACTTTCATGTCTGAAGTGGTTTTGCCACATTTAAAGCAGTTAAAGCAAATGGAAAGTAGAATTGCAGAAATATGAATGGAAACTTTGACATCAGGGAATAGGTAATGATATGCCATGGAGCAGGATCCGGTCAGAACAGAGGTACTTGAAGTGAAACTTAAGCACCATTTATTTGTGTATCTCAAATTTCAGTTCTTTGTTTCAATTCAACAACTGTCAGTTATTCTTGTTTGACCTACATGCAGTTTTAACAGGCCTAAGGATCTTAATGCTAAGCTATATTCAAATCTATTAAACAATTATTACTTCTACCTGAGTCCAGTGAGGGGCCTTATCAAGACCCCTGGGAAATACGGAGAAGGCTGTCACTTAAAAAATGTGTATATATGGCAGATATGGCGATCAGAGCTCAGTGAGCAAAGAGAAGGTCTGCATTCAGTTCTTTCCTCTGTCGCTGAAGGTTTAACCCTCCAGACTGGAGGCGTTTCACAGGAACTGTAAGTGCTTCCACCTGTTTTACTGAGGCTATGGCATTGTGTAGAAGTTTTATAAGGCCCCAGAAACAGGAAGTGTATGTTATTCAATAGCCTATTTGTTAGGGAATTAAGTGATGTAAAGAAATCCTGGTTTGCAGTCACCTCCTGCTAGGTCTTCCTATGTATATACCTGGTGTACTAAACTAAAAGTCTCTGGAATAGGTATGAATAAACTTCTGTCCTTAGTTTCACTCAAATCCTCTCCTTCTCTCTCTGTACCAGTAAGAAATATTCTTTTTCTGGTCCAGTAAATTCTTTATCCTTAGGAATCATCCTCAGTGTGTTTCTTCATATTTAGTATGAACTATGGTACAAGATAGACAGATATGCTTTATGAATTGCAGATGCTTTGGGTAGCATTTTAGAGGACACATGGGCAGTTTCACTCAGTTCCTGTCCCCTGTTGGTAAGACATGATCCAACCTAGTCTGCCACCTGGTAGCTTTGTTAGCACAATATTTTCATCAGGATAATACTCTGAAAGTAAAGAGTACAATGAAATGAATCTGTTTCTTCTTGAAGTACGTAACTCTTCCTATGCATTGAATATAAAAACCTGTGCACTTAATTAAGCCCATGCATCCACCTCAGATCAATGATTCCTCTGTAGTGTCAAACATCCATGTAATTATATGTCTTGGCACCTCACTTCTAGACACTCATATGTTGAATTTGCTCGTTACTCTTTTTTACTGTTTTAAGGCTAACACTTTTCACCTGTATAATTTTTATTAATAAAGTATATGCTAAAAAAAGAGAAAAAAAGACTGAGATCTTTATGAAAACAGTAGAGGGAAAGTGTTTTCTCAGAGATACATGCATTCAAACCATTACATTAAAACAACTTTTTAGAATTCACTTGTAAAGGCAATTAAGTACGTAAGAACCAAGTAACTCGTTTCTTAGTCCTTTTCATAGTCCTTAACTATGATGGTAACGTTCCACGCATACTGGTGGAAGAAATAGTTTAACATTAATATAATTCTATATGTGAATACTGGAAGTCTACCTCTATTACTTTGATGATGTGCTAAGTCTACCAAACAGTACAGTTTCTCAAAAATAATGACCTTTGAATATTTAACCAAAATAGCTCATTTTAACCTAATGTAGACTAAAATTCTCTTTAATTTAAAAGTCTTGAATTTCTTCCAAAGTATAACATTCTCCCTTTTAAATGTTTTTCTTTAATTTTCTTTTTATGTTTTCACAGTATTGTTTGCATCAGTTACATCTTGTGAAAAAAAAAAAAAATAAACAAACAAACAAACAAAACCAAAACCCCAAAACCAAAAAACAACACTGTATGGATATACTCAAGTTAGATTCCTCTTTAGAATTTTTCACATTATTACAGGTGGCCGTGAAGTTTCAGAGACTGGTCTAAATAAAGAAAAAGATAAGTGTTAATGAATAATTGAAAAGCAAGTTCAGTTTTAACAAAATGCTCAAATTTCTAAATAGTTGATGTGAAAACTCTTGATAACTTACTCTGTTAAGTACTCTTCATATAAGAATTAGGTAGAGACTAACACAGCTTTTTTCATAAACAGAAATAAATAAATAGTCATAAACATAAATAAAGTGTTCAAAAATTTCATGGGATCATAATCAATTACCACAATCAATCTACAGAATTATTAAATAACATAATTTGTGAAGAATGAAGGGGTTTATGTAGTAGTTCCTAACTGTCTCCAGTTTAAAACCAATGATTTTTGGGGAAAAAAAAAAAACCTATAATATATCAAAAAAATAGACCTATAGAACATGACAGTTTTTCTGGAATGCTGTAGATAGCATCTTTTTCTACTAATGGCTTTGTTGATAACATCAGTACTGTTCCTGTAAACACTTACCCCAACAGCAGTATGGCATCATTATCATTCACAGAATAAAGATGTATAGAGGCACATTATAAAAAGTATTAAGGTGTAAAGAGACACTAAAACATACCTTCCTACCACCAACTACAACAAAGGCAACAGGCGTCTTCTTGGTATACTTCACTAAAGTCTCTATAGAGATGGTGTCAGAGTCTCTTTAAAGTTGTCCTACCATCATATCCCATGATAGCATCAGCTGTAGAGCTATTTTATGTGTCAGAATTAAGTAATATGTGTATTTTTTGTGCATCATATTACATATTACACTACATGTGCTGGTGTTCTCCTGAAGTAGGATTTGATATATTAAAGCTGTAAACTAATTGAAGTAGGTGCTTAATATATTAGAACCGTAAATTAGAGTAGGAGCTTAATTTAAGACACTGGGTGCCTTAAGGCTGTACAAAGAGCAGATGCAACAGTTGTAGTACTAAATGTCAGAACTTATCTCCTATTTTTTAAGAAAGAATGCTTTAGGACAATATAACCTTGTAGTAGAAGCTTATCTCTCAAAACAAGGAGCCCAGGGTTACTAAGGAATGCAGAGACTAGTCAAAAATAACACTTTTGATGCGCCAGCAAGAATAAAGAAGTAGAGCAGGGACCTGCAGTTCACCCAGAAGTCACAACAATGAAGAGGAGCGGAGGAAGAAAACGACCACCAGATGTCTCTGAGGACCACAGAGAGACTCTAGTGCACGTGCGAGAGTGGGCAGTAACCTGTAATAATGGGTTAATGAATAGGTAATCATTTTGTGGAAAACTAGTGAGTATGCATACATAGTATGTATTTAAAATGTACATCTAAGTCAGTTGGCGCACACACTAGGTGGAGCAATCCCCTGTGCGCCCAGCGCTGCAATAAAGAATACCTGCTTAATAGTCACCAAGGCTATTGAGTCTTAACTTCGGCGTTTCACGGCATCACTCCTTCATGTTGTTTTCTCCGTCTTATCTTTCTCCATCTTTTTTTCTTATACAGTGATTCATGTGTCTATGCTAATTGCCCCTAAGATATTCAAAGCATGGTAGAATGGTTAAACAAAGCAGATACCTCCCTTTACATATTTCCAGGTGACTTAGAAGAATGATTTGATGTTCCTATGTTCTACTCAAGGTGACAGCTACAGAGAGCTTGTACGAAATGTCAGACAGTATGCTCTGACAAAACAGGTGGCCTGCTGAATTTAAGCTCTTCACCTGATGCACTCAGAGGCACCACTTCTTTACAAGATTTCCAAATGTATAATGTACTTCTTCAAGAAATACAGTTTATGTCTTATGCCGTATGTACATATATAAGGTTTAAAATTGTTATGTGAATGTTCCAGAGCAATATACTAGTCATCAGCTCATGTCACGTTTTGAGTCACAGTCTGTGCTCTCCTTCTCACTTACTGAAAGTTACCTCCTGTGCAGAAATGAATCTAAGATCACAGAGGGGATAAACACACTGTGATTTGATTTTCTATTACACCAATGAGTTCATTACTGTGAGAAATAGGGTATGATGCAGTTCTTACCACAGTTGGTATTATTAAGCATGCATTTTGTCTAATGAATTTCTAATGACAAATATATGTACAATACCAGGAAAACAGATCGAACCCAGTATCACTTATGTCATCCCTCAGAAATCTGTTTATGTGCCACAGTACACAGACTGCATACAATTTATTGTGGGATTTTCAGAGATATTTGTGAGTAACTTCCACTGAAACTAACTCAACAGTATCTCAAAGATAAAATAATAATAATGATATCAATAATAATAATAATAATAATAACAGCAACAATAAGCAATAAGAATTAAAATAAAAATATAATGCTTGTGGTTTTAATTGGATAACTATGAATGTAACAAAATAATTATTTCTTTGCCAGAGTTCATTGGAATACCACAGGTTAATTCCTATTTAATTACAGTGAGAGTACTACCATTTACTACCTGTAATTTAGATTTCAAATATTGTATCATAAAACAATGATTATTTCATGTAAGTTCATTGGGAATGACATATTAGTTACAGATAGTGATATTTGTAAAGCTGTGAAAACAATTCTAATCCCAGTTTTCAAAATAGCATTATTAGAACATTCAAGTTCAAATATTACTCCTTCCTCATCCATATATTGTTAGTATTCACCATCTGCAGTGTAGACCCCAGACTGCAGGAGGTGCCTAGACCTTTCTTCTGGGGCAGGGATAGGTGGCAGACCTGCCTGCAAAAGGGTTGTCTTCAATGGCTCAATGTCCAAGTGGAGACTGGTGACGAGTGGAGTTCCTCGGGAGTCGGTATCAGGATCGGCACTGTTTAACATCTTTGTTGGTGACATGGACAGTGGGACTGAGTGCACCCTCAGCAGGTTTGCTGGCGACACCAAGCTGTGTGGTGTGGTCCACATGCTGGAGGGAAGGGATGCCATCCAGAGGGACCTGGACAGGCTTGAGAGGTTGCAAGCATGGTAAGTGTAAGAATTATTTTTTTTTTTTAAATAATTCAACATTTATGTATCAGGAAGACAAATACTATGCATATATTAAAGCTAGATAAATCTGGAGTTGTTTTGTTTTTTTTTTTTTTTTCCTTTCTCCCTCCACAAAGAAAATTATGAGCTAGAAATAAGTCACAGACCTGAATGCTGACTAACTCACCTTAATAAAGAATATACCCTTTTTGTCAATTAAATAATATTCTATACAAATTCATCTGCTTTGTGAGGAATAAAATTAAATGCTAAATTTGGAGTTTAACTTCTTCTTGGCATTCCTGCTATTCCACTTACAGGTCTTATGGCAAAACAGAACATACCATATACATGGAACACAAAATTTATTTTTTTTCTAGTTAATGATTTAAGTGCCTAATAATCCACATTGCATAATTCATTCAGAAAAGTCTCATTAAAATGAGTTAAACAGTTGTGGTAGTTTTTTCTATCTTTTTGTTTTGTTTTGTTTTGTTTTGTTTTTTGTTGTTGTTGTTTTTTCACCCCCTACAAAGTGTCTCTCGATTGTCAATTCCTTTTCTCTGGAGTTATGCTCACTTTCTCAATGTCCATCTGGGTCCCACCTAAGAGTTACCATTGCAGGCTTCCTCTAGAAGAAAGGAGCATGATTACATTGAGTTGTCACCACTCTGAGTTGTTTGCTGGGCTCATGGTAATAGTTTCTTTCTCCTCAGCCTTAGGCATATCTGGATTAAGTTTTATATTTTCTTACCACAGTGTGTTTTCTTCACCATCACTCAACTGTTTATCTGGACTAGATCCAGGCAGGAGTTCCCTTATGGTGTATGAAAAGATACTCGTCTAATGAATCTCTAATGCCAAGTACACATACATTTCAGGAGCATGGGTAGCTAACCAATAGTCCTGACCTTCAGTTCCAGAAATCTGTCTCAGTTAGTTAGCTGGAAGAGTCTTTTTATTGGATTCCCTTAGCGATCAGCAAGAAAAGCCTATTCATGAGTGGTTACAAGATCAGAAGGCCCATAACAGCAAGCCAGGGAGTTTTTTCTTTTTATCTGGTTCAGTTGCTGTATTTATTGACAAGAAGTGAGTACAAACCACTTTTTTTATTTTTGTTTTTCTTTTTTTTTTTTTTCTCGGAGGTACAGACAGCACAAAAATGAACCCTACATGTAATGCATACTAACATGAGCCAGCAATCTGCCCTCATGGTCCAGAAAGCCAATCGTATCCCAGTCTGCATCAGAAGTGTGGCCAACAGGTTGCGGGAGGTGATTCTGCCCCTTTCTCTGCTCTCATGAGACCCCACCTGGAATAGTGCTTCCAGCTCTGGAGCACTGCTTCCAGCTCTGGACCCCCAACATAAAAAGGACATGGACATGTTGCAGTGAGTGCAGAGGAGGGCCATGGAGGTGATCAGAGGGCTGGAGCACCTCTCCTATGAAGACAGGCCAAGAGAGTTGGGATTGTTCAGACTGGAGAAGAGAAGGCTCCAAGGAGACCTTGTAGCAGCCTTCCAGTACTTAAAGGGGGCCTGCAGAAAAGATGGGGAGGGACTCTTTATGAGGGAGTGTAGGGATAGGATGAGAGGTAATGGTTTTTAAGTGAAAGAGGGTAGATTTAAATTAGATATTAGGAAGAAATTCTTTACTCTGGGGTTGGTGAGAGACTGGAACAGACTGCCAGAGGAGCTGTGGATGTCTCCTCCCTGGAAGTGTTGAATGGGGCTTTGAGCAGCCCGGTCTAGTGGGAGGTGTCCCTGTCCGGGGCAGGGGGGTTGGAACTAGATGATCTTTAAGGTCCCTTCCAACTCTAACCATTCTATGATTCTATGATTTTCATACAGTATTAAGTAGAGGAGACAGACCGCGCTCACTTAAAAAACACAGTAGTAAAAAGATATAAATAAGTAAACACACACACAAATATACAGACCACATGTGAGAATGAACTGGAATGTTTGCAGAACTGGTACTTCCAACCTGCATAAATTTAAAATCACATTGGCAACCTTTCCTGTCACAAATGCAGCAACTGCAGCAATGTGTTATTCTTCAGTATTTTTCTTCATCTTGGTTGCTCATACAGCTGTTGAATCAAAGGAAGTTCAGCAAAAAAGTTGCTCCTTCACACATTTATAATATTAAACTAATAATTAAAAAAAAGTATTTTAGTGATTACCTTCCATCTTCTTGAACTAGTATATCTCAGAAACTCATAAAATTCTTTCTTATATTCATCACATTTTTTTTCTCAATGTATAAAGTGAGGATTGATTTCTGTTGGGTTTGAAAGTCTGTTTCAAATCTTAGAGGTTTTGTAGAACTTCAGAAACATACAGTATTGTATTTTGTGTCCTGAATTTTAACAGTGACAGTTTATTCCTTTGCAAAGTGTAGAAGTGCCTCCATAAAAATGTTTTGAATCCAGAGATACCCTATCACATATGCAAGTATTATACTCTGAGATTCTATTATTCATTTTATATATTAAAAATTATTATGTTATTCATAGTTCTCTCATCATGATCATATAATCAGAAATAACCCAGTAACCCAGTTGGACATGTTGATAGTTTTGAATGGTAGTGGACAATTGATTTTTCTTTTTTATTGGAAAGAAATGCCTTTATTGCCAGCTGCAATATGAAACACATGCTTAGGTCATCCTTGCAAAATATTTTGAGACCAACATAAAAAAAAAAAAAAAAATCATAGAATCTTCATGGTTGGAAAGGACCTTTGAGATCATCAAGTTATGCATCTGGTATTTGTCATTATATTAATAATCAGGTGATACCCTTATGTTACTTATTCTTTAGCGCAACTGCTTTACATTCACTGCATGCCTTTTTCACTTAACTATTTATTTATGTTGACTTTTCTAGATGCAGAAGGGAACTCCTTGATCTTCATGTCATCCCTGGTTGAAACTATCAGCTTGATTTCTGCCACAACAGGTGATTTTGACAACAACCCTCCATCAGTATACAGCTTTACATTTCCATTTTAGCAAACCTTAACAATGTGATTTCCCCATAAACTTACTTTCTAGTAAAGAGCAAGAATAAGACTGTTTTCTGTAAGTAGAAATTATCTTACAACTGGCTACTGAGAAAATTAAATATTATAAAATATTGCCATAAGCTCTTATTGTTTCCTCTATTAAAGAGTTTATTCAGGAGAATGACGACAGTGTAATATTGGAGGGTTTCAAATTATGGGATCAAATTATTATTATTCGATCAGTAGATTTCCTGAAGGGTGAAGTGACCAGAAATACTTCCAGTCATCATTGGCTAGAAAGAAAACAATACAGATTTCCTTGAGAGACAACTATCAACGTATTTTTCATTTGCCATTGTATTGTTTTTATATACTTTACTTTGGAATGCTTTTACTTAGTGGAATAGTGAAAATTATAGCTTGTGGAAATTTTTTAAAGAAAGAAATCAAGAAATGAAAATCAATTTCATACGGTTATTTTTTTTTTACTGGCTTTCAATTTACCTTCATGTGCTGATTTTAGACCAAATATAATTATTTTCTACTTATATCACACTGCAGTTTTGGTCATGAAAGAAAATTAGGTTGTAACTTACAAATTAGAGCTCAAGACAACCTGCATTCTCCTTTCTTTGCTTCCAGAAAAGATCCTTCTAAGCCATAGTTCTATCCCTAAATGATTAATATTCTGGTCTCTTTTTATTTTATGCCCTTGAGATATATATACATGGTTGCTGGTCCTCAGTTCAATAATGATATGAATCGCAGATGTAAGAGCTGAAGGGGTTGCTTATGAGACAGAATATAACTATTCAGTCTGTTATGATTTACTATGTGAATGCACCAAATTGCTTATGGTTATTTCACTGGCGTATGTAATATAATTAATAGGAATGAAAATAAATTAAAGAAACCAGCAGAACTGGCTGATTAGGATTATGATATAGACTTTTAACAGAAATCTATCTGAAATGGAAAAGAAAAAAAAAAAAGCCCTGTTTTTGAGGTCTTCTTATAACTCTGTAAGAGATTTTTTTTCCATCATCACAGAATTGTAGCATCACTTAGATTTGAGGGGACCTCTGAAACTCCTTTGGTCCAGTTCCTGCTTTGGTAGGGCCAGCTCTGAAGGTAGATAAGATTGTTCCTGACTTTGCCCAGTTGAGTTTTGAATATTTCCAAGGATGGATATTCTATAGCCTCTGTAGTCAACTTTTTCCAATTTTTTATGAGTCTCGGTGATTTTTATTTTTTGTTCCTAATGTCTAATCAAAATTTCCTTCATGATAATTTGTCTTTTATTCCTTACCGTGTGTCTGTTTGCCTCTGAAAGGTGTCTGCTTCTGTTTGGGAGCTGTTGTTCACAGACACAAAGAGAAGCATGAGGCATTTCCTGCAGTCAGAGACCTGAACTGATAAAGTCCTCCCTCAGGTCCCTCATTTGGGTTGAGGTCTCTAATTTGCAGAGATATACTGTCCAGTTGATGTTAGGAACTGTACTCTGCTGTAAGTAATTTCTTTGATTGCACTGTCTCTAGCAGTCCCATGCTGTCTGAGCCCGTACTCTAGAATCTCTTCTATACCTTCTCATGCATTTACTGTCAAAGCTTTGTTGGCTCATCCTGGTTGCCACATTTATTGTGAGTCCACAGCAACAGCTAAACCAGCGCTCCCTTACGGTTGTTGAATAAGAGCCTAATCAAGTAACAAGTGAAGCTGAAGGAAACAGCAGAGGCAGAAACCTGGCCTTGTCTTCAAAAATCAAATAACTTTCATAGAATCACAGAATAATCATAGAATGTCTTGGGTTGGAAGGGACTTCTAAAGATTATCTGGTTCCAGTATGCCTGCCGGGGGCAGGGACATCTTCCACTACATGAGGTTCTCAAAGCCTAGTCCAACCTGATCTTGTATGTTTCCATGGATGGGGTATCCACAACTTCTCTGGGTATTTTTTTCTAGTGTCTCAGCACCCTTATAGTAAATAATTTGTTCCTTCGTCCTAGATGCTAAGTCCCTGCTTGCTGGCCCTGATCACCGTGCTCTTCCTCAGCAAAACATGAGGTAATTTTAATACCGTCTATTTCTTTTGCAGCTATAGGTGGTTGTAAATGAAACAACAGAATATTTAGCCCTAGTTTTCGTAGTGATACCTTTTTAGATAAACTTAACTGCAAAAGTTGATGGAAAAAAAAAAGTGATTTCCTGTATTGATTTACTACATATGCTTCTCAATTACCCTTGTTTTGAAATTCTAATTTTATTGAGCTCAATAATACTGCTCTTGACTTATGTTAAGGAAGACAAGATTCAGAATGTCCAATAGTTAATCTTAGGAGCTCACTATTGAAACAAAAAGAAATAAGTATATCACAAAGCCAAATTTTAAAACACTGTTCTGTTTTCTATAACAAGCTCAATCTGGAGTAGTGCATGATCATTTAATAATTGATTTCTCTTTTCAATATAGTCTTCATGCTTCCTGATTTTCTTTTTTCTTTTTTTTTTTATTACAAGACAAATGATGGCTTTATCCAGATATAGATTTTACACAATTTCTGCCATTTCAAGTACGCAAAAAAACACTGTTTTACCAATGTTACAGATATTCAGGCATAAGTACTTTTAATAGAACAAGATTCTAGATTTACAGTGAGTCCTTGAAGTGTTTGTACGTTTGGTGAATAATGAATGATTTTTTCATTTACAGCACTAGAACATCTTACGAAGGATTTTTTATCTTTGCTCAGTGGGCTGAAAATCTCCTAAATTGTTCTTCACTTTCTTACCTTAGCCTTGGCATCATTGTATTTCTGGTACTGTTGGCATGGATATTCTATGGAATTGCCTGTGCATTAAGTTTAAATTAGCTGTCATTATTATTCAAAAAATAATGAGACTGAGAGCAAATCATGTCATTAGCAACAGCTTTTGCATCAGTATCATATTTTCTACTCTGTTTACTGCTAAATGTACAGTTTACCTAAAGAGGAAGTAAGAGAAAAAATACTGATAAAGGAATTAGGAGTGAACATGTAAAATGTTTAGAATATTACTTTGCTGTAGCACGAGAATGTTTTGTTTCAGAAGTACGGTATATGTCCCTGTATGTAAATTATTTCCTAAAGCTTAAAGCAAGATAGTGCTTTATATACACATACCTGACACTTTTCCTAAGAAAGAAATGACAGTGTTTTATAAAACACAGCTGAGGTCCCCACACAACAAAATGTATCTGATTTTACAAATAAGGAATGAAGAGTCTTTTGTGTCTTTTCCCTGAAAATACCTCTCAGCTCCATGCACGCCTAAAACCTCAAAGAAATCTGTCAAATTCCTAGGGCTGCAAAGTTCTCCTTCTGTAGTCAGATCTTAATATCACCTTTTCTTGATGAATAAGTGGACATGAAAGAAAATTTGAATTTACGCACAAATATTATTTTTTTCTGTTTATCACAGAGTCCAAATACAAAGAGGACACCTGTAGCAGTTAGAAAGAAAAAAAACAGCAGTAGATGGAGAAAAATTAGTACTTCAAGGATTCTATTCATCTCACCTATATAAAAGTGTATAGATGGCTAATATTAACCATAGACAACCTGGTTTTCTCTGCTAGTTATAAAGGAAGCTTAAGATGCTCTTTTTAGATGTAATGTCAACATTTGAGATACATCAGTGAAGAGCAGAAGGACAGGATGAACTCATGAGAAAAAAGACATCAAAAGTAAACAGTTTGGAAAAAAAGGCCTAAACAAAAGGAATCCAGGTCAAAAGTAGGATCTAGTAAGGACAGTAAGCTTGGAAACAGAGAAAGTAAAAAAGGAAAAAGCCTTACAATAGTGGAACTGAGGGAGACTTTAAATGAATGTGAGATCAAAGTGTAATTAAAAAAAAAAAAGAAAAAAGTGAAACAAATTGAATATCTAAATGTATCTACAATTATTCCTATTTAAATCAATAAAGATATTATTTCTAGTATAAGTGCAGTATTTGCTCTTAATAAGCTGTCTATCTGTTAAAATTTGAGCTGTCTGTAAGAAATATCTCCTTCTGTTCTCTTTTTTATCGTAAATATTCTGCAGAAAATAAACAGTTCCAAGCGTGAAATATTATATAGCTACATATCAAAACAGACAAAAAAATGCAATGTTCATTTATTCCACTAAAGAAAAAATGGATTCACTATAATCCTATAATTGTTGTCCATTTTGCATTTTAGGTAAAGACCTAACAATAGAAATTCCCATAGTATGACCCACAGGTATTCTCAGCTTCCTGTGGTCCACCAGTCTACCAGCCATTCCAGTGTCTCCCTCTACCATTAATGTCTAAATTTGAAAATGCAAAGGTTACCTTTCCTGCTACCCACATGAATTTTCTATTTTTAAAACTACTGAACAGGGCATATTTGTTTTGTGATACTTCTACCCCAGCATTCTCCTAAGTTCCAGCGGTTCATGGCTCGGGCAGAAACCAGATTAGTATTAAACCTATCTCTCTACTGCTTAAAAGTGAGCCAAAGGAGGTTATCCTCCAGTCTTTGACATCTAAATTAAATGCTTAAAAGTAGTCACAATTGGTTTATAAACACAGATAGGCATCTGGAAGTCATTTGAAGCTTTCTAGCCTAAGACATCTGTAGAGATCTGTGTTCTGGCACTGCAACAGCTGGAGGTTGGGCCATAACAACAATATTAGAAAAGTCATTAGGCAACTAAGTATGGGAAAATGAGTGAAAGAAATCTTGTAACTATAGAACTAACTCATGCAGTTTCTATATTTTTCTGAATTTCCTTTCACAAAATGATGAATAATCCTTAAACATACAAAGTGTGTTATGGGTCTCACTCAGTTCCAGATTTACCTCTAGTTAGAAGCTTACATCTGGAAGTCTTCACATGAAGTGGGGTTTTAATTCTTATTTTAGACACTGTGGACCTATTCAGTACAGTGAAGGATATCTATGGAGCAATTCAGTCTTATTAGACAGTTACAAATAAGTTCAGCTGCCTGAACACAGTATTTTTGAGCCATTTTATCTTGTCTGGAAGGTTCAGAAACAGTTGGCATATACGATTGTGGGAGACAGGAACTTTACTGAAGTGGCAGCTGGAAGCCAGGTGGGATACTTTAGGACTTCTCAAATGACATTTGGTAGGAAATACATGGGCAACTGAACAGAGACCATAATGTCTGTATTGCTTTTCTTCAGTTGCATTTTATTTTAGCAAATTAAAAGTATGCATGTAATTAAAAAAAAAAAAAAAAAAAAAACCCAAACAAAAAAACCCAAACACAAAACCTCTGATAGTGTTACAAATCCTTCTGGATATTTACCATTTCATAATAATAAGACTCTCTTCATACACACAATATTCAGTTTTTCAGAGCTGATTAATATATCTAAAGAGAAGAGTAATTTTAGAGAGAGATAAAAAATAAGAAGAACAGTCAAGGGAGAAAAGATACGTTTCAAATGTAAAATGAAATGACAAGCTGATGAAGCAGAGGCAGAGAAAGGTTGTTTCAAATGGTGGTAGGTACAAGGCTTCTAATACCTATAATGGTAAGTGCAGATGGGAGAATATAAGCAGAGTAAATTGCTAATGAAGGAAAAAAGAGAAAGTCAAAAAGCACACATTAGAGAAGCTGATAGAGATCTATAAAACACTGGCTGCAGATTATAAGCGAGACAAAGTAGAGATAAACTGGATTGAATGCATGAACAACAATGATCTTTTCATGTAGATGACTGTGATTACTGTTCCTTATGTATGTAAGAAAAGAGATAATAGTTTTCTTTATTCCTTTATATTAGAAGTTTGACAAATGTGGAAAGTCATGGAAAGAGGAGATGATAATAAAGAGCAGAGAAAATGATGAGTCTGCGTTAGTCCAGGGATTTACCTACACCATAAAACAGAAAAGAAAAATATAAATAAAGGCTGCACAGTTCTTAGACGTGCTCATAACTAGCAGTGATGAAGTAGGAGAACTTGTGTTCTGGAGTCTGAATGAGACTTGAATGGGAAACAATTTGAATCTAATTTCCCCTCTGAAATTCAGAGCATTCCGTATTTCAGGCACATCTTTCTCCCTCTTCCAGATAGGTATGACACCCAGATTTGATTACTCACCAATTACTCTTCCTATGAAACAAGGAATTGGCCTATCTTATCATAAGCACAGTTAGTTTAGTAATTATGCAGTAATTATACAGTAATTATGTAACTTCACTTTAACATAATATTCATAAATGGTTAGAGGAAGTATCTTTCATCCTTGCCCCTTTCTTACATCCTTCCCAAGATACCATGTAGCAGCACACTGGGCTAGATAGACCTTTGGACTCAGGACAGGTTGTCTTCTGTTCTTTGTCACAGTAGCCAAGAAGTGTATCATTATGTAATGTTAAACTCCAGACAACCTAAAATAAGAACACATAACTTTTCCTTCATGCAGGAAGTCCCAGAAACATAGTCATAGTCATAATCATAATTCATACATTATCATCTTCTGCTTGTACAATACACGTATTTCTAAATTTATTTTGGTCCCAACAAGAAGGGTGATATAAACTTAACTGTATGAATAATGCAAAAACATTTAATTGGGAACACAGAATCTCCTGGTAGTTAAAGTACTTTCTTGGCAAATGGGAGAAGTGGATGCAAGTGGGACATGCAGATGCATCCTCAGGATGTAGAAACACTTTGACTAGAATTGTTCCATATGTAATGCTGGATAAATATACAACTGAGATATGAAATGCAGTTAGTGTATTCTCAAATCATGTGTTTCTTAGTGTAGGTGGTGTCTAAAACTTTGGATTATCTGAAATATAGATGTTGATCAGGCAACTGAATAATTACTCAGTGCACTATAGCTGATAGTTTCAATCTGGAACAGTATCACTTCGAACTTCAGAAGTCTGAAACCAAAAAAAAAAAAAAAAAAAACAACCCAAAAACCAAAAACAAAACCAAAACAAAACATGTGGCTCTGGAGAACAAATCCCACATCTGTTAGTTCAAAATGTTCCTTGTTAGCATCATTGCTTTGCAAATATGGAATTTAGAATGATGCCTATGCAAGATGTGAAAACAGAAGTAACGTTATCTAGGAAATTTACCATAGGAACAATGAGCCATTTGAAGCTCAGCGAGTGTTAAATGTTAAAAGAAATGAGAAGGAGAACTATAACAGCACAATTAAATTTAGACTAAGCAGTACTTTTGTCTCTGGCTCAAAACTATGGTACCTACAAAGAAAACTTGGCTGTTCCCATTATTTCTGACACACTAGTGTTGGGAATAACTGCTCTGGAATTACTTAAGATTTTGACAGGTTACAGTTGGTCTAATATACTAATTAAGAAACCATATTATAATTGCATTGTATGGAAAAGGAATACGTGTCAGATTTAATTATTTTTTTTTAAGTGTTAGATACAGAACAGATAAAACTATAGATCTGGACTGATCAGAGCCTTAAAAGCCAGTAATTAAATATTTGGGAAACTCATTAAAACCTTTATAAAAGCATAAATTAGTAACAGCAGTCTTTGATAAAAATCTAAAAAGGAAATTACCTGCCAGGCAAATATTATACAACCTGGCACAGGTTGAAATTTTTGAGAGAGTGAGGATATTTTGGCACTTTGAGTATCACAGAGAATCCAAAATTCTAGGAAAAAAAAAAAGCAGAAAGGCATGTAAATGTCACACACAGTCTGGTAAAAACAATCACAGAGCTGCATGCAATATGTAATACAGCCAAATCAAACCAAACTAAACCAAAAACATCAACAGAGTCTGAGACAATGTGCAACATACAGAAAAAGTTGCAAGTAATGTAACAAGTCCCATCACTGCGTTAGCATCAAAAAGCTACAAATAGCAGGAACAGAAAGATAGAGGCAGATTCCCTGCCTCAACATATTTCTCCATAAAATACATTACTAAAATGCCCTAAGATATTTGGACAATCTTCCTGAAAGCAAATAGAGTGTGAATTAGTTTTAAACAGGATATAAGTGCTTTCTGTCATTCTATAAATAAATATATTAGCAAAAAGGAGCCATAAAAGGTGCACCCATGATTATATAAGTTTACAACAGTGTATCTTGTATAAATGTATGGATGTATCTCAAAACAGAAAAAAATAATAAAATACATTGTTGTGAAAAGTACTGAATTAAAAAAGAGACACCCACTAGAATTAAAAGCACAATATGATCTCAGCGTATTGACAAGAGCATAATATTTGGAGGCAGGTAAGAAGTTATGTGTGAAAGGGGTAAGAGTTGCAAAAGCAATCTGGGTGATAGTGGGGATGTGATATCTAGATGCTTAGATTCAGAAGTATAATTTCCTTTAAAATGAATATATAATTTTTTTTCCTGTTTCTTTCTTTATTTGTAGCAATTTCTGTGAAGAAAAAGTCATCATATTGACTAAAAAGCCATGTAAAAAAAACCCCTTTCTAAATATTCAGAATTTTATTTCTCTTATCTTCCACATACAAATTTACAATCCTCTGAAACAATATAGAAATTTGGGGGGGGGAAAAGTGGTTGTAGATATATCTTTTAGGTATTTGACAATATCTGTATTTCGGTATTGCAACACATTAACAGTCAGTGAATTCTTCCAGATTTACAAGTATAAAACATTTTGGAGTTGAGCTTTTCACATTTTGCTCTATATTTCAGTCCCCAAATTATGGGTTTCTTGATTTAAAATAATTTTCTACTTTGTCACGTTAAACAGTAATCATAAGATAACTGCTGATATTTTCTTTCATTTGTGTGTTTTCCTTCTATCTTAATGTGCCTGGTTTTCTTTTAGCAACTGCAACTTTACAGGGCAATCTTGAAGAATGAGTATAACCACAAATATAACAGATGTCTCATAAAATTAACTTCAATTGCTTCTATATGACCTCTGTCGAGGAAGTAAGAATCAAATTGAAGTCAGCAAGAGCAGCTGTAGATTCTGCTGTTAGATAACAGTGACCTGCATTCCCAAGGGTAGTGCCCATAAATAAGAGAATTGTGGTCCTGCAAACAATAAATGTGATTAATGCCAGAATAACTTAGCAAGCATAGCTTCAGCCACATAGTGATGTGACATCTTGGGTCAGAAAGAATAGATTCAGTAACAACAATTAAAATATATCCACTAGGTAAGCAAATTTCAGCTAGACTCAGGAGAGAACCATATACTGAGTTTAATTCTATTGTGATTTTATCATCCTAGGGATTTTTTTTCACCTCCACTTCTTATAGTCTCTCTCTCTCTCTCTCGTATTTTTTTATATCTCTTGCAAGTATCTATATACTTTAGGCAGCATATATGTATCTTTATAAATATGTATCACTTTAGGTGTACATATGACAGTGACATTGAGTGTATATATCTACAGTTTCTAATGTTCTGTGTTCCAACTAAAAGTATTTTACTGGACATTCTCTGATTTCTTTCAGAAAATATTTTGATGTAAGTGAGAAAAAAACCCATCTTTTCAGACAGCTAAATAAAACTCTATGTTCCTGTTCTAAGAAATCTTATCTAATTATATATTCATTAAGATCTCTGGCAAACACAGATTAAATTCCATCCCAGCAGCAAAGTAGTCTAAAGTAACTATTTTAAAGTACAACCAGACTGTGAGTAGTTATTGTGCAAAGTGTTTATGCTGAAACAAAAATATTTGTTATAACTGGCACATTTAACTAAGATTCACAACCTGGAATGTGTATTCTGAACAATGACAAAGTGAGTAAATGAATTATTGATAAGTCTATTAATACAAAACAATATAGCCTATTTATTTTGTCTAATTTTAGGTGTATTTAGAATATCACTGTGTGGGTCAGTGAACAGAAAAAAAAGTCATCTTTCTTCTCTGTGGTCTCTTTCATTTCTGTACTTCAAAGGTATGACTAAGAATAGTGGTTATTAATGTTAATCTACCTTTCATCATGGAAATTAAAATATGCTGTAAAACAGTGTTCTAAAATATGTGACTAACCTTTTTTTTTTTTTTCTTAAAGCAAAAGAGAATCTTACTTGAGATTATATTAATATGTGATACCGAAAACACATTACCATGTATGCAAGGATTAATTACCCACATTTTAAATGTTTTCCACAATCTCCAATGACGAGATTTAGATATTAACCTGTTAAAGGAATAGAAAAATCAGAAACTGGTTAAAAAAATGTATGTTATAAAGTATATACATCTAATTTCACTACTCATTTTTTTAATTAGTGTATATTAAACCTAGTATGTTAATAAAATATAGTATTTCCTTTTATCTTCTTTTATTTTCCTGAATTCATCTATCTTAAATTTGTTCTGGTTTCTCTGCTAGGTATATTTCATAAGTGATTTTCTATATATACATTTGTGGTGTTGTTTTTAGATTAAAAAACTATGTGTACATTTTATACTGATATTTGGCTGTCCAGGTTATGGCTTTATACATTCAAAAAACCATATCAAATAACTGCACAATAATATTTATACACTTTCTTCTCTATGTTTAAAGTCATTAAATTCTGTGAGGATATATGCACAAGTATAAATTGAATGCCTGCTGATTTCAGAAATTAAAGTGCAGAGTAAATTATATCTTCAAAGGTATTTGATTTTTATGTATGCCTACCTAAACTGAACTTCAGCATTTTCAAAATAAATGTCTGAAAATGTAACATTTCAAAGTAATTTTCACCATCAAGCAGCTTCAGTCACAGTTCTACAATATAACCAAGTTGATATTTTAACTGTTGTCTCCCCATTCAGAATGTCTGGGAAGCCATGGGTTTATTTTCATAACATATTTTAATGTTTTATTCATGTTTGAGGATGAAGTTGTAAAGAAGTCAAGTGGCAATTATTTCAATATTGATTTTTAAAAGTCTGTAATTATTTATAAGGTAAAAACTATGGCTTACTGCAGCCTGAAAAGGATAACAAAGGGAATTAAATATTTTGTGAGAATTCTGAAACAAATACAGGTGAAATAAACTTAGGAAACAGCAGAGCCCTGATAAACAGTTTTCCACCTAGTATGGTGAAAACTTGGCTTAAAATAGAAAACTGCGTTCTGTAAAATTATACTCTTTAACACGAGAAGTTCATTATCATCATTGACAGACCTAACATCATCCAACAGATGCACCACAGAGCACAGCTCAGCCAAGATGGTGGTGCTTTGGGGAAAAGGTAGTTAAGAAAGGGTAAAAAACTGCCAAGCAGGCAGTGAGGGGTGAGGAAAAAAGTATATTTAACGCATTGCTAGTATGTTAGCCAAGGAAATGCAGGATACAACTCAAAGTGACTTCATTTGTATAAGAATTAGATCTAGAAACTGAGTATGTCATCTCTTTGGACCACTAGCTTCAGGTGCTATGTGAGACAGTTTGTTAGGAGAGATAAGAACTTCTATTAACGTTTTGTGCAATACATGAAAAAAAACCCTCTCTCCTATAAAACTCAGCATGACTGAAAATTTGGAAAGGGAGTCCCAAACACCTCATGGCTTTTGTTTGCATATTCTGATTTATTTTTGAGATAACAGTGGCAAAAAAATGGTAAGCATCCAAGTAAACCACTGGTTTAAAGACAGCTTCTGCAGTTCCTAATCAGGACATTATCTGCATGCTGCATGATGTAGGTTGCACATTGGAAGTTCAATTAACTTTCCTTCATTCTGAAGTCCATTGGTACCATAAATATTCCTATACCTGCAAATTAATCCTCCTAGATAGAGGCATGGAATAGGGGTTGTGTTCTCTATAACATAAGAAAGACATTGAACAAGAAGGAATGGCTTTTAGCTGCAACAGGGTAGGTTTAGAGACTGGCCATTAGGAAAAAAATATTCACAGAAAGAGCGGTCAGACACTGGAATAGGCTGCCCCGGGAGGTGGTGGAGTCACCATCCCTGAATGTGTTTAAGACTCGTTTAGATGTGGTGTTAGGGGATATGGCGTAGGGGAGAACTTTGTAGAGTGGGGTTGATGGTTGGACTCAATGATCCCAAGGGTCTTTTCCAACCTAAATGATTCTATGATTCTACATTCCTGATTGCATGCACTTTGGTGTTTTGTGGGCTTTTCACTGATAAGGATGCAGATTTGATATTTTCCAAATTTGAAAATGATCATTCCTTCAAAAGAAGAATTTGGAAATTTCTACAAGCCTCAGAAAACTATCAGTTTCCATCTTGAGAGTGAGAACTCTCCACCCTCCAATGATTTCTAGCACTTTCATCATAAAGAGTATGGCCCCATGGACAGTTTCTGTTAGACTTGTTCAGAATGCTGTGAAAAAGAAACCAACTGTTTTGAGTACAGTATCAATGAAAACTCAAAGAACTAATTTAAACTACAGCACCACCAAGGACAGAAGCTCAGTTATTGCTGTCCTGTAGAGAAGCAACAGTTTGTAATCTACCTTCACAGCAATGCATGTTGTTCCTTTCACATGTAGTACACCAGTGAGATGATCCATCCTAGGAGGACAGAGCCTATTGCGTGAGAAATTAGACAGATGTCCTGACTTCCTCTCTTTCTTTCACGACACTGCTGTCTTGTTGCCTTTCCTAAGTGGCTTCTCTGAAAACAGTGTTGAACACTGGTTAGATGTTTCTTGGTCTCAACCCTTAGCAGACAATGCTGGAGAAAAAAAAATATGAACTACTTATCCATCTGAGGGAAGATGACTCATCCAGGGAAAATTACAGGGGAAGATGACCTGGGATAACATATTTTACATTTACTGCCTATTATATAAAGCTAGGGAGGATAAGTACTAGGTGAAGCTCAAGTAATAGCTGAATCTTTGCAAGGGAAACTGTCAATAACATGCCTTTTATATCCAGTTTCATTAATAAATCTGGACAAAGACACTTCTACTAAAACGATTTGAATAATGTCTGCTAAGTACTAAGAGATCTTGGCCACTCTAGCAATCATGTCATTTTTCTAAATAACAATTTAACAGTCATATTGTATTGCAGAGAGTATTCCGGGTTTTGTTTTTGTTTTCGGTTTCTTTTTTATCAATGTGTTCCTTATATTTCCTTTCAGTTTACGTTTGGGTAGCTAGTGTTATAGGCAAAAATACAGTACAATATGAATTTAAAATATAATGTGTAAATATTTGTAAACTGCATACTTTACCCTAAAATCCATAAATATATTTCTCTTTGGAAGTTAGACATGTTTATTATCAACTTGAAACTTTGCTTGACCCACACTGTTTGGACTGAATGTTTCAATAACGGCTGATGCAAGTTGTGTGAATATGACCCTGACAAGCACATGATTTTGTTCTGCTCACATTAAGTCCTAATTTTGCACTTTTCTTTTTAATCCCTCAGAGCGATCCCTGTATCTGGTTATAATTCCTACCAGTGGGACACAACATAGGCAAAAGAGTCTTTACTTGTGAATTCTGGTGCTTGATTCGTGTATAATTTTTTTTGCAAAATATTTGCGTGAGTGTGAAGAAGTAAATTTTGAATACTGCACAAAATATGTACTTTACAGGTCTTAGTTTCTCTAGAACTGATACCTCAAACAATATGAGTGTAGCTTAGTGAGGAAAAAGATAAATATATTCTAAATTTTCTGGTCTTTGTATTTCTACTGAGACGGAAAGACCAATTTATCTGTAAGCCTCTGCTAGCTTTAAGAATTTTGAATGTTCCTTGAGAATCACAATATTTGATTGCTCTCTGGGCAATTAAAACTAGGCATCAAGAGTTTAATTCTGATAAAGGATCTCTTTGACAAGAAAATCAATAAACAATAAAATAATAGTAATCAATTACATGCAAATAAAATGCAAACTATTACCAAAGTAGAACATATCAATGGAATTTTAAAATGGTTTATTAATCATTGAATGCAGTTATGTAGTTATTTTTGTTGTAAACGTTACATGACATCCTTGACACCTTTTTAATAACATGCATCATTGATCAGGGTGTGTCCCGATGCATGGGAATGAAAATATAAACAAAGGAAAACCACATAATTATCTTTGAGCGTTGATTACCTATGGCGGGTGTTACAGAGGAAGATCCAAGATAATATGCAAGGAGCAAAGATGCCATAACAGGAAAGGAAAAAAAAAAAGGAAGAAATAAAAGCTAAATTTGGGAAAATTTATTCCTGAATCTGGAAGATTTGTAATTGGTTCATTACCAGAGACATGAAAGTTTGTAGACCAAATATTTTTTTTCAGTTTCTTTACAGTAATTCTATGTATTCCTTTTATTTATGTAAATGCATTGCCCTTTCTTTAGCATTGAGATACCTTGCATTTTATTATGCGTTATGCATAATATTTCACTTTTGAGTACAGGTGCACCACTTGTTTGTATAATATCCTTAAATATTCTGGACAACAGTTGGATTTATCAGCAGAAGTGTTTAGGAAAAACATAATTTTGAGAAAAAGATGTGGAAATATATATCTGGGAAGATACTTTAGTCTGTTGAGTTAAACTTTTGCAGTATTCATCTTTAATGTATGTACTGAGGAAATAAGGTGTAATTAAGAGTGAGATTAATCTTACCTATTTGTAGCTATATAGAAGCTACACTGACAGCGCACACCAGTCATTCAATTACCTACCGAAGCACCTGCAGGAAGTGATTCAACTGTCCTCTCTTCGTTACTTGTGTTTAGAGTAAATGTTACTTTTTGCAAGATGCCCCTTTCCATTGACTGTAAAGGACATCTAGATAAATTGCTTGCATTCTGTGCCTAAGTTTTAGACAGCATCTTGGTGGATGAATGTCACTTTACTCGTCTAATCAATATTAAACATTCTCAATTATTATGTATTTATGAAGTAATGCTTGATACTGTCAGATGCTTTGAAACTTATGCATGCTGACAGGAAAGTCTGTAAGGGTGTGAAATTTTCAGTTCTTACCAGAATGCTTGTCAAAGTTGTGGTACCATCACATAAATTACCTTATAAAAATAAGGGCAAACCAATTGAACTGTATTTTGTTGTATAGTTCTAACTTCTATACAATAAATTAAAAAAAAAAAAAATCGTATACAAGGCTTTGTTCATTCAAAATTCAAGAAAATTTGTATTCATATCTTTCTAGTATATATCTGTTTGAGAATACAGATATGCAATAATTTTATGAACTAAATATGTGATCTGGACAGTAGACTAAAGCTATTTTTGTATTTGATGTAAGACTTAAATTATAAATTGAAAAAAAAAATATCTTGATAAAAACCTGTGGGGAAGAAAAACAAAATAAAATAAAAAGCCAGCACTACTAGTACCAGATCAGCATTCTCTGAAACACTGATGAAAAGTCACAAGGTATGATGAGTTGACCCTGGCAAACAGCTAAACACCTACCCAGCCTCTCACTCACTCCCCTCTCTCTCTGGACAGGGAGAAAATAGAAGGACAAAGAGAAAAGTTGTGTATTGAGATGACAGTTAAATAGAAAAATAAAAAGCTGCATGTGCAAAGAAAAACAAGGCATTCATTGACTATGCCCCTTTGGCAGGCAGAGATTTAGCCACTTCCTGGAAAGCAGAACTTTGACACTTGTAATGTTTGCTTGGGAAAAGAAACAGCATAACTATGAACATCCTGCCTTCCTCCTCCTTTCCCAGAGCTTTTATTGCCGAGCATGATGTCATATGGTATGGAATATTCCTTAGGTCAGTTGAGGTCAATTGTCTCAGCTATGTCCCTCACAACTTCTTCCTCAGCCTACTCACTGGGCTGGGGAGAAGGAGAAGGGAGACCCTCGATACCATGTATGTACTGTTTAGCAATAGCCAAAACACTAGTGTTCGACCGACTCTGTTTTAGCCACAAATGCAAAGCACAACACATTATGAGCTGTTATTGAAGAAAGTTAATTCAATCATGGTCAAATCCAGTATGGAAAGCAATGGAGAAAATGCAAGATCTATATACTACATTCAAAAAAGGACTGAGAACCTGAATTTCGAATGAAAAATGAGAATTTAAAGGTGGTTTTCTGTGTGGGACAGCGTGAGGGACTTAAAGAAACTATACCACATTACAGCCTTACAAGCAAGCTATGGACATGTTGAGAACCTCTGGCAGAAACCTGATAGAAACTAGACTGATATCTGTACCCTGTATTTTATTTTAAAGTATATTTTTCCTTTAAACAGATGCTTTTGGTTTGGTAAAAATTAATCTTTTCCTTATAAAGACAGCCTGTTAATTTGTTATGTGTCGTTGCTCCAAGGGGAAGAGGAGGACTAAGAACTGAAAAAGTATATTTAAAGCGAGAACCATGAATGGCAGAGGGAGAGCTGCCACTCAGGGTACAGTATCCCACTGAAAACACTGGAGCAATTCTGCTACAAAGTGAGGACAAAGACTGCATGAGATCTGAGAAATGTTTTTCATTAGGGTCATGCAAAGTCAGACCTGTGGTTAATATAGGCCATATTTGTATGTATTCTGGAAAGTATAAAAGTTTAACACTTAAAAGTTTAACACTTAAAAAAGAAGAACATGACTAAACAGTGAATACTGGTCATTGCTTCTAATGCATATGCAGAAATTTGTTCTGAAAACCAGGGTTTCTTTTTAAAAAAATCTTTTAAAAAGAGTGACCAAGCCAAAATCCCAGCTGATCTCAATGTAGTTAACCTTAAGCTAATTATTACCTCATTTTTTTCATTTTGATCTGGAGTCTGATTATGAATGATTTGTGATTATAAAAAAAAAGCTTTATTTATGCATATAATATTCCATAACTAAATAGCGTAAGTGTTGAGGCTTATTCTCAGACCAGGAATTATTCAATAACTGTGCATCACACACTTTCAAAATTATTCTACAATAATTGTATGATTTTCATGTGGAATTCAAGAGATAAAATGTATCAAGTAAGTATTCACTTCAAACTACTCCGTTATGTGTAATTTAAACACTAGAGGAACAATTAGTGAAAATTAGCTCTGTAGCTTTAAAAATAAAAATATCTTTTCCGCTTTCATACTTTTGTCATTTAAACAACCTCAGTAAAAGCCAAGTAGCAAGAAAAATGCTATACAATATACATGTATTTTAAAATATTGATCTATGATACTGCGTTAGAAGAAAATATATAGTATGATTTTTCGAAATATTGAATAGCTTACATGTGAGTTCAAACTCAGATATTTAAAATAAAGCAGTTTTCTCCTTGCTCCTAGAATTCAATAGGTTAATAATTTGACAAAAAGGGCTCTATTAATGAGATGTTTCATTTACTTGACAAAAAGAAGTTGTGTTTTATCATTGTTCAGTACTGTTTTCATAA
This sequence comes from Alca torda, assembly GCA_008658365.1. Classification (NCBI taxonomy): domain Eukaryota; kingdom Metazoa; phylum Chordata; class Aves; order Charadriiformes; family Alcidae; genus Alca; species Alca torda. The sequence goes on along the minus strand of CM018076.1, from coordinate 175,414,781 downwards.
TATATTTGGAAAAAAAAAAAATCTAACACAAAAAAAAAAACCCATAAACAAAAAAGCCCCTTTCAATTCTCTTTTGTGTCTCTTTAAAAACATTGTTTCTGAAAAATAAAATGAAAAAAAAGAAGTTAGAAACATATGATAATTAACACTGTATTGGCCTTCCAATAACATTTTCTTTTGAAGGCACGTAGTCACCTCATCTTTTATTTCCTTTTTTTCTCTACTCTCTTATCAAGGAAAAAAACAGTGAATTTTTATTATTTTCCAAAGAATAGTCATTAATAAACAGAATATTGAAGTACTGGAAAGTTAGTTTGAAGTTAGAAGGTAGATACATAAAACCAGACTTTCTATATATTATTGCTAATAAAATTACTATTAATGTTATTTTGATTTATGTGGCAATAAGAAAAAGGCATTAAAAAATTCAGGTGTTCTAAAACCAATTAAACTTTCAATCATAATGACGACTACAGAGTAGCACTAAGTACACACATACAAGTAACATATTGATTCAAACAGCCAATACACCAAATGGGGGGGGGGGGGGGGAGAATGTCCTTCACAAAGAACTGTAGCTTCAAATTTCTCCAAAACAAATAGTTCAACATTGTACCCCAAATTGGTATTTAGCAGACATAATTATACATTATGATAATAATGTGTCAACTGAATCAGTATCAAAAAAAAAAAAACAAAAAAAAAAAAACCAAAAAAAGACTGAGGGCTAGATGTCCTCACGATTTGTGCTTTAGTTTATATTTAAAGTCCTCACACTTAAAACTGAGATTTGAAAAACTCCTATTCATATGTCACTAATTCGCTACATACTTAAATCTTTGCTAGCAACACCTGCTAAAGTTTTTCAAACAAGTCTAGAACTTGCTAAATTACAGTGTCCAAGGTGAAATTTAAAGGAGCTTTTAATACACTAAGCACTGTGTTATTTATGTTCTTTTGTCTCTTGTCCCTTTTCTATATGTATTCTCCTTATATAGTCATGGGAATGACTCAGTAAATTAAATCTCACAAAGCCACTAAGCTCATTTATAACTTGAGCAAGAAATACTGAAGAAAGTGCCTATTTTGAGGTGTTCAGAGATATTTTTTTGGGGAACCTAACTGGAACCCAATCAAGAAAATTACATATTTAATCTGAAACAATGGAGTACAGGTCGCTATTATCTTTCAAAATTTGTAATTAAAGGAACTAGCTAAGAAGGTTCTGGTTTCCTACTACACAACATCTCACCCACTGAACACGCAGAAAGGAAATGTAAGTTCAGTGAAAGATTAAAATTTATGAACATTTTTATCTCTTTATAGAATTTCCTAACCATGAGGTTATTATTAGAAGGTATGCATGGAGATGGAGGTGACTTCACCAAAGCTGTTTGCCCAGCAGTGGAAAAGTTGGTTGTTTATGTCTTAGTTCTCATGCTGCTCTGTTGGGATGGAAGTCTAGGGAGAGAGGGAAGCTACTGTTGTATCCCAAAATATATTAAAAAAAAAAACAACAAAACACTTACTTTTTCCTGTCTTAAAATAACAGTATCAAAACAACAATACATTCAAACAAAACACAATATTTCTTCCGTCTTTTTAATTTGAATGTGCACCCCACGAATGAAAAAAAAAAATCTTCATAGTATGCCAAGACCTGAAGTAATTTTGCTTTTTGACATTTGTAACTGGCTGATAAAATAATTCAATCAAAGTATTCTGGGAAAGGAGTTAAACAATTGGCTCTGAACTCATCTCCGTAGCAATATTTTAGCAAATGCAATTTGCTCTTGATTGTCTCATTCCATTTCCTTGCATTGGTGTTTGGAGACAAAATCTTATTTCCCTTTTATTTATGCTCTTATTTTCTTTTCCTCTCCCACAACTTCAGCATCAACAGAGTGAATGCAAGGAAACCAGGCAAGTCTTAAGGGCAGTGAAAAATGATTTGACATACAGAATAACCACAACTTAGAAGATGATATATTCATTACTTTCTGTCATCTGTTTTTTCTTCTGCTGGCAGGAAGAAATGACCCTTAATTATGGAGATCTATGGGAATTTTACTTTTCAGTAAAAGTTGAGTAACTGTCTCCAGAATTGTCTCTGTCTATATCCCTGCTACCTTTTGAAGCACTATGAAACATAGTAGCAGGAAAAATATAAATAGTACCTTCATAATGTATTGGAATAGGTGAAATGGAAGGTGTGAAAAGCCTAAATAAAAACTGGCAGCCTTTCGTTCCTTTAAAACAGAAAAGAATATGTTTGCTCCCATGCCACTTGTTACATCTAGCCAGCAGCCTGACAAGATTTTATAGTGGATCTCTTGAAAACATACCAACATAGATTTTCATTAAAACATTGTGTCTCGACTGGCATCACTTTTGAGATATGAACAGTTTATCAAATACAGTTCAATTCATAGCGAGAGGGCACTAAACATAATGAAGTAGTGAAAAAGTTATTTTACTTTAATGCGAAGATGTTTTCCAGAATCCCAAGGAATAAAAAAGGTAATTTTTCAGTTTTACAAATCGTTGTTTGTTTCCTAAGTTGAATATCTATACTATGTCTTCTCCAAACACCCTCATGAGATACTGAAAACATATGAATTTAATCCAGTGATCTCACTCATTATTAAGCCAATTAATGCAGTGTACCAAACATATTTTCTCACCAATATCGTAGCATATCCTGTAACCTTTAATTATCATATTTACCTATCTATTTCTGAAATGTAGTAAAACATACAGTATGCACTCATATCTAATGAGAGTAATTCATAAAGCTATACATGAAAAAACAGTAAATGATCTAACACACTCATTGCTCATACTTTGAAGGATGTGTCTTGATAACAAATCATAAAAGAATTGAAATTATTTTACTGAAAATTTCGGACCAATCTGAAAGACAACAAAACATAGTAATATTGTTCTTTCAGACAAACACAGTTTTAAGAAACCTTGCCTACTTTAAATTTCGAACTTGTGGACAAATGATAATAGGTACAGCTTTAGCTGTAATGTGGTTGGCTGTGTCCCACATATATCAAAATCATTGTAATACTCTAACTGATATTTATTGGATTTAGATAAAAAACCTTTCCCATCTGTGACATATCTCTAACAGTCTATCAAAAAAGAATTAATGAATTATTTTTTAATTCCTGGAATGGTGTAAAAATAATAGGATACACTATTTTAAAGTGTAAACCTATGCCCCTAAAGCTCCTGCTGAAATTCTGACCCTTTATGTATTGTAGTTGTAGTTCCCAAATGATTATAGAGTAACAAAGATAAAAATCCTTATCATTGGGAAAGAAGGAGGAAAAAAAAAAAAGCTGTATAAAAGACTTAGAGAGTTTATTTTAGTGAGTCAGAAAAGAATCCTGAAACATGCTGGTAATCAGAAACATCCAAAACAACACTAAGGACATCTTGAAGATTTAAAAGCTAAACAAGATCTCAATACAAATTGATGGACTGGATCTGACAAAGGGCTAAATAAGCAGAAAAACAAAGCAAGAAGTAGCCAGTTTAGAATCCAACTGATCTATGTATGAATTGTCCAAAATTTCAAGCTTCCATTTAAGCCTGACCAATATAATTACCAGAATTCTGCGTAAAGTAAGTGGAAAAAATCTGTGATATCTGAATACCTGCAGAATCTAAGTCTAAATATCTCTATTTCACCTGATGTTATAGGGAATTATCTTGGGCAATACAGGGCATATCTTTTCTGTTTTGGATGTGTTAATCATAGAAGATCATGATTTGTTTAATTGTCAAACAGTCAAACAGCAAACTCATCAAAGAACGCCTGAGAAAATGGGAATCTGAAGTAGAATAACAAATAATAAATGTAGCCGATGCAATGTCGGTTTGGATGTATGATATTACCACCTGTTCACATAAAAATTTTTCCAACACATACCCTTATACCCTGGAAATGTTACATGAAATTTTAAGCTATTATGGTTCTGCCTCTCTTGCCACTATTTGTAGAGTAAATATTACTGGGTCAGGGGGTGGATGGATGGGGCAGAAACCAAATGAATCAAACAAACAAACAAAAAACCTAAACCAAATTCAACAACAAAAAAAAATCCCACAAAACCACCTGTTCTAAAATTAGGATAATTTAACATGTATGAAAAAGTCTTGCTTTCACCAGGACTGGGAGTCTCTGCAGTGAGATATTTTTATTACTTTAATGAGGCATCTGGAGAATAAATCATATAGAATCTGTACATTGCTGGGTTTATATTAGTTAATCACTCTCTATGCAATCTATGAAAAGCTGTTACTGGTACGGAAATATACATGTAATGCTAGACCTAGAGAAATAATTTTCCACAGAAATTTGAATCGTGCTGATACCCACATGATTTGTCAGCAAGGCCAAGTCTTTGGATCCACCTCAAAGACCTCTGCTTCTTGAACTAAAAAAAGAACTGATGACAGTTGCAAACCATCTCACAAGCTTGCTCCTGCTTCAGTCTTTGCTATTCTGACCCCCTTTCATGCCTTTTGTTTCTGACCACTGTTTTTCTTCTCTGTTTATCCCTCTGCACTTTACACTGAAGGTTATTTCTGTTTTCGAATTTTTCATTCGTAATCAGAGATCCTAATTGCTGTTCCTTTCCAAAAGGTATGTCCCAGACTACTTGCTAAACTAGCATAATTTGATTTCTATTTCCCACATCTCTTTGCATTAAACATGTTTTTCATGCCATTCTTCCAAAACTTGCTTGATACTGGCCTGCCTCCTGCCTATTCCTTCTTAAACCTCTCTTAGTTACTGCTTTTGAGTTCTGGTTTCTATTCCATTCTTCAGTCTGACTCTAAAGATTTTGCGGCCTGGATGTGAGTGATATAAAGTTCTCTAGAGAAGTTGTCAAATCACTGAGAACGTATACATACAGAATCAAATAGTCTGTTGACACAAGAGAACAGATACAGAAATATGCACCTACGCAAATAAAAGTTTATGTCAGAACCCTCCTGCTGTCTTCTGTGTTGCCATAAATATTTCTGAACTATAAAGTAACTCACACCATTACTCTGCATACGGAATTGTAAGAAGTTCATTACCAAGAATAAACAGATACTTTCAATATTCCATTCAAATTCGATTTGGGTAGTCAGTCACTTTTTCTCCACTTGCTTGTCTTATATAAATGATGAGGTGATAAAGTAACAATGATAATCTAAAATAACTGTGAAGTTGCTATTGAACAATTACTGTAACTCTTACTGAGGTTTAATCCTAACTCAAGAAGAGACCTTATCCTATATTGTGGAGGTGTGGAATTGTGGAATATGTTACAAATATTTTTCAAAAGGAAAAATAAATGAAGGGGCGATTCAGTCACCTAAATATAGGGGTCTAGCACAACCTGAGCTGCCCTACAGTATCCCCCTTGGTCTCCAGTTGCTTCTCCAAAAGTACAGGTATCTCTCTTCAATCCTGTGTTACATCTGCCAGGGTGGCTGTCCTAGATTTGTGAAGATATTCTAAATGGCACTAGATAGGTACCATGCACTTAGTTGCATGCTGGCAACTGAATCACTACCAAATTACCCATTCAGTATTTGTTAGATAGAGAAGGTTTATACAAAACTTAAATAAATGCCCCATTAGCCACACCGTATACCTTTTGTGTAGTCCTCAGAGTGGAATTCCATACAGAGAGCTGCCTGTGGTATTGTATTCTCAAAAGAGTTATAAAATTATGTTTTTGCCTTCTTGCCATGGAAATATATGTAGTCAAATCCATTTGATCAATTAGATTGATAAAACACTCACTCAGACAAAATCACACATTCTTCTATGAACATTAGCTTAATTCTTGAAGGAGAATAAAATAGAATAAAATAGAACAGAGCAGAATAGAATAGAACAGAGTAATTTCAGTTGGAAGGAACCTACAACAATCACCTAGTCCAGCTGCCTGACCAATTCAGGGCTGACCAAAAGTTAAAGCATGCTATTAAGGGCATTGTCCAAATGCCTCTAAAACACTGACAGGCTTTGGGCATCAACCACCTCTCTAGGATGCCTGTTCCCATGTTTGACCATCCTTTTGGTAAAGAAATGCTTCCTAATGTCCAGTCTAAACCTTCACTAGTGAAACTTTGAGCCATTCCCATGTATTCTGTCACTGGATACCAGGGAGAAGAGATCAGCACCTTCTTCTCCACTTCCCCTCCTCAGGAAGCTCTAGAGGTCTTCCCTCTAGAGCTAAAAGGTCACCCCGCAGCCTCCTTTTCTCCGAACTACACAAACCCAAAGTCCTTAGCTGCTCCTCATACGACATGCCTTCCAGCCCTTTCACCAGCTTTGTTGCCCTCCTCTGGATACATTCGAGTGCCTTCACATCCTTCTTAAATTGTGGGCTCCAGAACTGCATGCAGTACTCAAGCTGAAGCCTCACCAACGCTGAATACAGTGGGATAATCTCCTCTTTTGACTGGCTGGTTATAGTGTGTTTGATGCACCTCAGGATGCAGTTTGCCCTCTTGGCCATCAGGACAGACTGCTGACTCAACCAGCACCCCCAGATCCCTTTCTGCAGGGCTGCTCTCCAGCCACTTCTCCCCCAATTTATACTTTTCCTCAGCATTATTCCATCCCAGGTGCAGATTCTGTCATTTGGACTAGTTAAATTTCATCCCATTAGTCACTGTCCAATGCTCCAATCTATTTAGATCCCTCTGCAAGGCCTCTTGTCCCTCAAGAGAGTCAAAAACACCTCTCAGTTTGGTATCATCAGCAAACTTAATTGTGCATCCAACTCCTGCATGCAGATTGTTGATAAATATATTAATAGAACTGGCCCTAGAATTGAGCCTGAGCAACGCCACTGGTGACAGGTGACCAGCCAGATGTAGCCCCATTCACTACTACTCTTTGAACTCTGACATTCAGCCAGTTTTTCACCCAGTCCACGATGAACCTACCCATCCCAGAGTTGGACAATTTGTTCAGAAGGGTGCTGTGAGGGACAATATCAAAAGCCTTATTAAAGTCCAGAACAACTACATCCACTGCCTTCCCTTCATCTATTAGGTGGGTGACAGTATCATAGAAGGGTAATAAATTAGTTAGGACTTCCTTTTTGTGAACCTGTGTTGACATTATTCTTTAAATGCCTTTCAACAGTACCCAGATTTTTGTCACAAAACGTGATTGGACTTCAATATCTATAAAGCATTTGAAAATATAAAGATTTAGATATAAATGGTAATAGAGATGAAAATCATACTTCTAGCTAGCTAGCTAGCAGTTTGTTGATCTGTCTAGTTCCTATCTATAAATAAAATATGATGGACACTTGAAAATTGAATTCTTCATAACTGAAATAATTGCCAACAACTTATTTATCTTATTAGATATATATTAACATCATCTGGCTTGCAGAGTTTTTTTGATTCTGATGGCATAAACTATTCTGGGTGTTAAAGATGAGTGTAGGTTTAAGTGAGTGGCTGTATCCCTTTATTTTAGGAAGTATGTAAAAAAAAAAAAAAAAAATTAAAATATCTCCAGATAGATAGAGTGTTCTTATGAGAAATAAGCAACAAAATAGCTTTCATGTTGTTGCATGAATATCTATCTTACATACCTTTCAGATGATCACAAGCATTTATATATTAATGGACACCTATAAACTAGCATGCTGTTGAGTTTTGAAAATGGATATTCTCTGTCATATTTTGCAATAAATTAAAGAAATTAAATAGTTATACACAAGATTCTTGGGAACGCTGCCAAAAAAAAAAAAAAGTGGGACTTTTAAAAGCAGGTGTAGTACAATGGGCAATTACATAATAAAAATGCCAACTTTTTTGAAACGTGTTGGCTGGGGGTTGGTTGGAGTGTATAACACTAGACTGAACAGGTGGAGTCTTCATCAAGTAAACACTACACCACCATATGATAACTATTCATAATGTTTCCTACTTAATGTTACACACAGTATTTGAAAGCAAGTTTGAATGTCATTGTTTGTCTTATTTATGGGAAGAAAGCCTTTATTTCCAGATGAATATATAAAACCACTAAAAAAAAAAGAAACAAAAAAACACTGACATGTTGAAGGCTGTACTTCCTTTAGGGTTAAATCTCGTATCATAATCTTTCTCTCAATCAAATACCTGTAAAATAGGAAACAGAAAATATTTTTTACCTAAAACCTTTTAGGTGTTTGGGGTTTTTTGTTTTGTTTTTCTGTTTCTTTTTTAATTTTTGGTAAAATCCATGAGAGCTTGCTGTTACAGCTGATGAAGGACAGATGATAAGCTGGTAGAGCCGTCTGTTAATAAAACACCATAGTGGGGTCAAGAAGTAATTCTGGCTAACCACATATTCCTGTAGAAACAAAAAACTTAAATTACTACTGTAGAAGCTAAGGACAATGATTCTAAAATCTTTGTGAAAGATTGCTTGCGTGTTCACTCCTTTCAGATAACGTTTGCTGCCCTTGTTTCCCCTCCTCTCCTCCCTAGCATTCCTTTTTTGCCATTTTCCAGTTTCATTCAGGTATCACTGATACGAATAGTGTTAGAAAACAGTCAGTAATTTCAACAGGAGAACAGACAGACATTAACAGACCTGTAGGTCAAGAGACAGACAAGTACTTTGGATATACTGAAGAAGACACAAAGAGGGAATGATCAGAGAGACAGAACACTGAGTGAAAACATACAAGCAAGAAAATCAAAAGAATTTCAAGATATGAAGTAGCAATGGGGAACATTCTCCCCTTCTCTTTTCCTCATAACACTTTTAAAATATTTTTTTTTCTATTTTAATGTTACATTTTATAATCATGCATCAAATAATTTCAGATTACTTAAAGCTAGTATCATTACTTTTCCAAATACACATTTCTGGTATATCACATGTTGACTACACAGGACTGGGAAAAAGACTGCTGGTTTCTTCTTGCTGTTTTTTTTTTTTTCCCTGTAACCCAGTTGATATCCCTTAGAAAGTTCTAACTTCTTAAAGAAAAGATACACTGTCTACAGTAGCCATGAGAATTACAGAGACATAAAGTTTGCATAAAGATTAGGTCATCCCTGTTGCTTTACACTGAATTTAATTTGTTGTACTCGGAGACCATAGGAAGACAAATGGGAACAACTTGATCTTTTCCTTAAATAGATGACTTAGAGACAGATCCAATGAACAGTTTTTGATCAGTTTAGCAATACACTGCCCAAAACCTAAATCTCAGCTCCAGTAGAATTGTTCCTATTGCTGCACATGCTGCCTCAGTTCTCTAAATGTTAAGGTGTGAACATTTGTACACTTAGACAGTGGTTACACATTTTGACAGTGATTCACAGGAACCAGACTACTTAATAGTACCTTATAAAAATGGCATAGAGGAGTATTTATGGAGACTCTTAGGTAGATTTAACCACTTAACTTAAAATTGCAGTTACACACATCTGTAAATTTTGATTCAGAACTAGAAAACTCCTTGTGTTATCTCTCCTCATATGACTTTAGTCATCTAGACTACTGCTTGATTTTTCTCAAAGCAGAAAATTCAACTGTATTTATTATTGCTGTGGCAGTCCGGCAGCTTCTGTGATATGGGTTGTAGGCTTCTTACAGCTTTTGAGCCACAACAATCTGTTTATGATGACTATGCAAGCCACACATGGTAACGTATTTGTAGATATCTTTGAAGACTGAAATACCCATACCTACATCACAAGTCTAAACACAGAAACGTAAATCAGCTTGGTGATGGTGGGGAATGGAGTGGAGTGCCTGAAAGAACTTCTTAAATCTCATATTTGGTTCATTTTATGTATTAACTTCTGGCTAAACAACAATTAATTAATTAATCAAGTCCAATAAGAATAAGAGACACCATCTGGACCCAAATTTCTCATATTTTATAACTGTGAACTAAAATCAGATTCCTTAGAGAAATGCCTTAGACTTTGTCTCTGTTAGACAAATGAGAGATGGATTAAGGTTTTCATCCTTTGCTTATTCTATACTTAGGATGAAAAATGCTTTTCAACAGTGTCAAGGAGAACTATTCCCTGGAAAATTAACCAAAGTTCATGACTATAATTTCCTATAAAACACTCCCTGAATACATTTCGTAGGACTTGTAATCAGTAAAGGCCATAGCTTGCTGCCCTTCCTTGCAATAAAAACACCTGCTTGGAAAATTGACCCAGTAACTTTGCAGAAAAAAAAACCCAAAACAAAACAAAAACCTAAGAAGTATTAGATGCGGTGTAATATTCCCTCATGTAATTTTCTCTCTGTCACTTTCTTTTGTAGCTTCTGTACATTCTGTAGTGGGCCACTCTAGCATTCATAGAAGTCCTGATGTTCCAGTAAATTACATCTGGTTCCTTGAAGATATACTATATCAGGTGCTGAAAATACTTTGTGGACCGAGATTTGTGTTGGTCAGGGCTGAAGAGCTAAAATGCTAGAATGTATTCAGAATTAGAAATTAGACAAAATTAAGTTGTGGAATAACACTATGATTTCCATCTCCTTAGAAAAAATACTTCTTCTAAATCTCACTTACCAGTTATAGAGATAGTGATATAATAAAAATAGGACAATATGTGTAATGCCATACAGGCTTTTTCTGAGGATTATCTATAGCACCTTTCAGCTTTATAAGTTCAATGTGTGAAACAAATTGTTTCTTTGCATTTCCTATACTTTTGTGGAACTAATACCTTTATGAGTTCAGAAGTTTACTTTACAGTAAAGAGACCAAACAGATTAAAAGATCTTTAGAGATACTATTGATATATAATAAGTGGGCTTAATTAGCTAACTTTGCCACAATGCATTCTATGAAACAGAACTTCAGAAGTTTATGACACAAATAACATATGAACAAGATTTATATATGAAGTATTTAAATATATATAGGTTTGGTGTATAACAGGATAATCTTATCTATTACTTCTGATTACTGAACCATCTGACAGTCAATAGAAAGGAACTATTCATATGCATAGGCATTTAAGTAATCAAACTGGAATATTGTGAGACTGTTTAAAAGTTTTACATGAGGAAGTTGAATCTCTACACCTTGGAAGTTCAGTCATGCTGTGGACATCTGTATGCATAGTAGGAGGTATCCAAAATCTTCTGGAACTAAAATAGTTTCACAGGCTTGAGTGTTTCAGCATAGCACCACCAAGTGACTTTGGCTCAGTTTTGCTCAGGAAATTGTTTGTGATCTGTGAGAAAGTTCAGGCAATGCACCATATGAAAAGTTTAAACACATTATTGAGATGGTAATAGTTTGCAAGTCAAGAATTCAAGAGAGAAAATACAGACAAGGACGGGTATAAATCCCTTTGAAAAAAGTAAAGAATCAGAAAATGGCATCCCAACAACACTGAAAATTAGCATATTCAAGGATAAGGGGAAGGTAATCCTTCTCATAGTTGACAACCAGCTGCCCAAAAAAGACTCAAATGGTTAGCTTGTGCTTAGCCTTGCAACATCCTGATCATAGATATCTTCTGTTTGTACTATTCAGCAAACGATCATTGTGTGTTTCTAAGTTGTCTCTGTTTTTCTTGTAGAATAGGAAGAGATACCTAAAAGTAACCCAGTGAATGAGAGTTACAAGGTCCCTGAATTCTGACCTGAAGAGAAGTGTCATACTCACATTTACACTATTGAACACTGTCTGCCTCTAGAGCAGGTTAGCTGCATCTAGTGTATATAGAAAACAGCCTTTTGTATCCTTGACAAATATACATTTCTGTGATATGAATCTTCTCATTCTAGGCTAGACCTAGAATGAAAAATAGCCTACATGAATCTCACTCTGTTTTTCTCACTGACTAGAAAGAGACTATGTGTGTGGTATTCAGTTACATAAATGTAGGTTTACAGTGCCTTATATGACCTAAGATTTCTGAAATACCTACATGTGGCTAGGAGACATGAAGTAGACTCAGTGGAAGAGGCATCCAATTGTAAAACAGCAGTCTCAGTCTACCTGTGATTGCCTATGACTTCTAAGAAGGCTTTATACATCTATGATCATGCAACTGAATCCCAGCATAATTTGTGTTTAAACTAAAATGTAAATATCTACATTTCTCATGTCTTAAATTAGACAAAGGAAATCCAACTTCTGGTACCCACCAGACAGAACAGTAGATTTTAAATTTAGTAAGATTTTAAGATGTGCATGTCTGTAGAAGATACGAACAAACACGAAAGATGTGTGCATTGATGTGCAGGTGTGTGATATGACTTGCTCTTTAAAATCAGGATAATTCTCCAGTATACAAAATTTGAGACAAGATGATAGAATCACAATTTAAGAAAGTAACCTGTGCTGAAGTGATCCCTGTAAAATAGCCTCAGAAGTTAGAGACAGGCTGGTTTGAATGAGATGTTGCCAACAATTTTATGTGAAAAATAATATTACAATTATTATTGCAAATTTCACAGTAGGGGACAAAGACTTTCATTTTTTATGTATTTCTGTGAATGCATGAGAACAATCACATCAAACACTGCAAGGAAACAGAACAGCTTGACCCAGCTCTCTCTGAAGTAATTTACCTAAATGTGGACTGAATTGGAACTGGACTAATTAGTCAATGAACACAAAGTAGGTCATTTCCAAGTAGTTAATGATTGAAGAAGCCCTTTAAAAGAAGAAAATCCTCACAAGGGTGAAATACATGGGAATTTTCCCATTTGCAGGTTTAAAAGGCTTAAAATTCATCTAGGAGCTACACAAGAGCATAGTAAAATTAAAAGTTCGTGAAGTTTTAGCAAAAATGCTAACTCATTATTTTTTTTATTGTCATAACATTTTTAAACTACTATTTTTGTCCTTAAGTAATGATATCACATGAAGCCAAATATTCTTATTGAAAATAAATTAAAATAATTATGAGAAAACAGTTTTGTGTAGTTTTAGCTAAAACTACTTTATGTTTGGTAAAAAAAAATAATATTACCTCTGTTATCAGCATGGGTTGATTTTCAGGAATTGAGACAAGTATAATGAAGAGGAGCAGATGGACTTTGTACTTTTGTGTTTCAGAAACTGTTGAGATTCTGTACGTATCACAAATACAGAACACTTAAAACTCTCACATTTTACTGTATTTAATTTGTATACTGAGAATTAAATGTTAAAAACATATCACAACTCCTACAGCTATAAAATTGTTCTTAGAATCTTTTTAGCCAAAACTCATCAACCTAATTTACTTATGATACTACTATATTGAAAATACATGTTTTCAGAATGAATTTAAAAATACAGCATGTGTGTGAGAAAAAAAGAAAAAAGATTACATTTTTCACATTAAACAAGAAAAAAGTTATGGAAAAAATCTGCAACCATTTGGGACTGTTTCTCTCATCAAAATCTCTTTAATTCTTTCCTGTTTGTTTGTTTTACCCATGAGAGAAATGCTGGAATCATGGGAGCATTCCTATACCTACAAAAAACTTATTTTACTTGGCAGGTAGGGCATTTCTGAGCCACGTTCGTTTTGAACACTCTCAAAGTAAAATAAAAATTCATTCCTGGTGCTCTGGTTTTGGGGCTAGTTCTATAACCAGTTTGTAGAAAGGATGACACTTTTTTTTTTTCCTTTGTTCAAACTAAAAAGGAAATATCACTGATTACTGCTTAATGAGAGAGTCCAGTACCATTAGTATGTGTCAGGCCTGTTTGAATGCATTATGAATATAACATATCCAAAAACAAAGAAGAAGAATCTTATATCTTAAATTCAGACACACAGAATTTTGGCTAAACCCTTAAAAGATGGTCGACATTTACAAATACAAAAATCTCAGGCAATGAAGGAGTACTTGAAAGTACACAGCTTAAATATTTCCACTATCAGGTACAAACAATGCTTTTCAGGATCTTTTTTTTTTTTTTTTTTTTTTAAGTTAGATGCCACAATTCCGCTTATACTAGGTATTATTGTTTTATTTTGCTTCCATACATAGGGTTTAAACTTGTTGTAATATATCACAATGTGTTGGCATAATGAACAGATATATGATATATTAATAATAATATATATTCAGTAGAAACATTTCTGTGTTTTGTACAAGGATTTGATATCCTCATAACCTAGTTATTCAAATTCACGCTGGCAAAGGTTTAAAACCTGTTAATTTGGATGATTATAAGGCAGTCATTCTGAAATAAAAAAAATAGTCTACCAATACTCTTGTTGAGAACTGATGTTGTAAATTCTTGATATGCAGGCAAAAAGAGTTGCTCATGGAGTTGAAATTATTTTGTACATACAAAATTTGTGCAAGAATAATGCAAAAAAAGTGCAGGTATCAATAAGTTTTCCATAATTATTACTAGGAAGACAGGTTAGAAATACTCATGAGTAAAACAGACAATTTGGCAACAAGTTAGGCATTCAAATTTCAATTTTTAATACTTCAAAATGGGCAGGCTTTTTCCTACAAACTATGGATGTGTTTTATTTTCATATAAATCACAAATTAAGTTAGCTAAATATATGTTGCAGTGAGAAAAGGTAAAGTTTCACACCACTCGTATTCTGTTCAGGCTTCTGAAAGGCACTTTGAACTAAATGAAGCTCAGTCAATGTGTTTCACATGATTAAAAGGATGAGCACAGTCATTAACAAAACTGACTAATGGACTAGAGGGTTCTAAAACTCCCAAATGCCATCATGATGAAATGAAGGCATTTTCTTATTAATTTTCCTGCATAGTTCTTAGCTGGAGAACCAGGAATCTCTTATTACTTTGGAACTTCCCAGGCTGTGTAGTGTCATGGGTGCAGAGTGATATTGCTTATCCTATGGCTAGAATTCTTGTCTTTTGCATTCTAGCTATAATATAAAAGGTAACCTCTGTTTCATATTTCACAAGTTAAGATGTAGATTTACATTTAGTTTTGTGATGTTGTTTCAGGTTAATCCCACTAGTTCAGTTATCAGTTAAAGTAAATTCAATGTACATTGCATTGAATTTATTCAAGGAATAAACAAAAAAGGTAAGTTGCAGATATACTCTACCTAGGTACACTCTTCTTCTTTGATGCATTAAAGGATATTGTTATTTATCTAGTACATAATTTCCCAGTTACATAAGGTTCTGTAGAATATAATTTCAGTCTCCTATGCAGACTCTGTTTCTGAAGTTGAAATATTTAAAGCATGCTGCTGGGTTAAATATTACAGTTTAATAGTAACAGGTAGGCATCAATCATTTAATTAAATATATATATATATGTGTGTGTGTGTGTATATATATATATATTCTAGAAGAAATATCTATGCTGAAACCAGATTCTTGTAGCGCTTAAATGAGAGAGTATGAACGTTTTATCAAACTAACGAATGCATTAAATAAGGAAAAAGTTCATTAATCTTGAAGCAAAACTTTGCATTTTTTAGGAGCAAAGACTGCAAAGTATTTTCCCATTTACGTAATCTATTTTCCTACTACACAGATTTTGTTGGTGAGAAGTAACTTCCTTGTTACCAAGTTATTCCTTTCATTATTGGTTACAATTGACTAGTTACACAATCCACACACCAAAAAAAAAAAAAAAAGAGATAAAGAAAGAACTAGCCATAAAACACATTGAAATTTAAAAAACAACAACAAACCAAAAAAACCAAAACAACAAACAAAATAAAACCAAAACTAACCAATAAAAGTTAACAAAATTCCTGAAATGTCAACACAGGTAGTCTGCACATCTCCAGAAGTGGACAAGTAGTAACAATGTCAAGAAGTTCACCACCTTAGTCACAAGAATGAACAGGCAATATTCACCAAACAAACATTCCTCTGTCTACCATACCTGAGAGAGGTTATTATATCATGTTATTAAATCATGTTTAACAAGTTATTTCAGAACACAAAACTGGGGCATGAAAGCGGTGTTATTTTAGCTATTTTAGAAGGAGCAATTCATGAGATGCTGGAGAAACAGGTTAAAAATCCCACCTCTGCTGAGGTGACTATGGTACACAATTTCTGTATTTCAGGAAGATGTAGCAGTCCCATGACTTTCGACTAATCTGGGACAGAGTTTTCTCTCAAGAATTTCCATTTTGCATGCAGTAATTAAATATACATAGATCCAGAGTGAGATCCCAGCTGGAGGGGAGAAATATCCCAATGAATATATGTCTATTTTATTCAAAATGGAATGGAATCCTCAGACATTTCAGAAAAGAATATATTTTTAAAGTGCTCTCTTCCCATTGTTTCCTCAATCATTTTTAAGTTCTCTGCTCACAAGGTTATTGTAGCTAGGATACGAGGATGTGATCATATTTTTAGTATAGCCTTTTTTTACGGAAAAATAACTTGTTTACACACTTATTTCCAGAAGACGAATCAAAGAAACTATTGTTAAAACACAGAAAATCACATAGATTACCAAAGCAGAAGTTAGTGTCTATGTTCAGAAAAGCAGTGTAAGAATTAATGTCCCTACAAAGCTTATGTGAACAAAAGCCTGTAGTCACACAGGTACAGATGTCCTGAAGCGAGGTGCTAATCATCTAAACTATTTCCAGCTACAGCTGTTGAGAACTAGAAACACAATGTCATTCATCTTACACAGTTTTAGAGGTCTACAAGGTAGATGCCAACACTCAAGCTAGTTGTCTACTCAAAAAAAAAAACCCAAAAGAAGTCACATGAATCAGCGTTGGAGATGCTTATTTATTTGTATTGACTAGCTTGAGTGAGATGTCTAAAACCTACACATAAGATGTCAAGCAAGTTGAATTTTATTCTGAGGGTCCCAATTTCTACATCTTTTGAAAAGCTTAATTTGTTAGACATCTTAAAAGAACACCACATGCTGAGAGGATTTGTCAAAACAAAGTTAGAGAAGATTATGTTCCTAACATTGTCTAGTAATCTGAGCTTTATGTCAGGAATTGATCTACAGAAAATCAAGCAAAATGAAATATGAGTTGACGGCCTGCTGCTTAAGTCACTCTACTAATTGTAGAATCTTTATTCATTCACTGTGTCCTGTTTTATTCTAAAATGGGGGTGGACGGTTGTTTTATTTTTAATCTGAAGACTTTCCCAGGAGGCAGCAAATGTTTCCTCTTTCCTTAGCTTATGTGGGTGAATATGAATAAAAGGCCTGGATTTTATTGGTTTCTTTCCGCCTCCACATTGAAGCTTCCTGACATGCTAATTTTCAGTTTAGGCATTCTCAGTAGCTGAATTTCTCTCCACCCTGTCCCTGTCCTCACTCTGTACTCCACTTTATTTTCATATTGGTGCCCAAAAAAAATGGGTTGGCGTTGCTGTAGTACAGAAACACACTTCAGACATTTCAGAATTGTGAGTTCCCAGAGCTGGGGATCTAAGAGTAAGTGTGCAACACTGAATATTCAACTGAATGTGAAGGAGGAATTTTTCATTCTGATAATTAAAATATCTAAAAAATATTTTTATTTCGGCCTTCAGTCTCTAAAAGAACAGATATGAAAACTTTGACTAAGCATTGTCTTGTTCCTCAGATGGTCATTACTATTATGCTCAGATTTTTAGCTGTGGTGAACCAGTTCCTGGGTTCTTCACTTGTTCCATCCATAGGTACTCTAGTCAAAGAATGATAGAATCATGGAGTCATGGAATGGTGAGAGTTGGAAGGGACCTTAAAGATCATCTTGTTTCAAACCCCTGCCATGGGCAGGGACACTTTCCACTAGACAAGGTTGCTCAAAGCCCCATCCAACATGGCCTTGAACACATCCAGCGAGGAGGCATCCACAACTACTCTGAGCAACCTGTTCCAGTGCCTCACCACCCTCACAGTAAAGAATTTCTTCCTGATATCCAATCTAAGCCTCCCCTCTTTCAGTTTGAAACCATTACCCCTCATCCTATCACTACACTCCCTGATAAAGAGTCCTTCCCTATCATTCCTGTAGGCCCCTTTTAGGTACTGAAAGGTAGCTATAAAGTCTCACCGGAGCCTTCTCTTCTCCAGGCTGAACAACCCAAACTCTTTCGGCCTGTCTTCATAGGAGAGGTGCTCCAGCCTTCTGATCATCTTCATGTCCCTTCTCTGGACCCACTGCAACAAGTTCATGTCCTTTTTATCTTGGGGGCTGCAGAGCTGGATGCAGTACTCCAGGTGGGGTCTCATGAGAGTGGAGTAGAGGGGTAGAATCACCTCAATCTGCTGGCCATACTTCTTTTGATGCAGCCTAAGATAAGGTTGGCTTTCTGGTCTGCAAGTGCACATTGATGGTTCATGTTGAGCTTCTCATCAACCAACACCTTCAAGTCCTCCTCTTCAGGACTGTTCTCAATCCATTCTCCACTTAATGTTTGTTTGTGCTTGGGATCTCCCCAACCTATGTGCAAGACCTTGCACTTGACCTTCTTGAACTTCACAAGGTTTGCACAGGCCCACCTCTTCAGCCTCTCAAGGTCCCTCTGGATGGCATCCCTTCCCTACAGCTTGTTGACTGCACCACACAGCTTGGTGTTGTCAGCAAACTTGTTGAGGGGGCACTCAATCACACCATCCATGTCGCCGACAAAGATGCTAAACAACGCATGTCCCAGTACTGACCCATGGGGAATGCCACTTGTCACTGATCTCCCGTCGGACATCACGCCACTGGCCGCAACTCTTTGAGTGTGCCTATACAGCCAATTCCTTATCCACTAGTGATCCATCAATCAAATCCATGTCTCTCCAATTTAGAGACAAGGATGTCATGTGGAACAATGACAGATACTTCCCAAAGGTCCAGGTAGATGCTGCCAATTGCTCTTCCCTTACCCACCAACGTTGTAATCTCATGGTAGAAAGCCACCAAATTTGTCAGGCATGATTTGCCCTTAGTGAAGCTATGTTAGCTGTCACCAATCACCTCCTTATTTTCCATGTGCCTTATCAGAGTTTCCAAGAGGATCTGCTCCATGATCTTGCCAGGCGGAGAGGTGGGACTGACCAGCCTGTAGTTCTCTGGGTCTTCCTTTTTTCACTTTTTAAAAATGGGAGTTATGTTTTCCCTTTTCCAGTCAGTGGGAGCTTCAGCGGACTGCCACTTCTCAAATATGATGGATAGTGGCTTAGCAACTTCATCTGCCAGTTCCCTCAGGACCCACAGATGAATCTCATCAGGTCCCATGGACTTGTGTACTTTCAGGTTCCTTAGATGAAATAGTCATAATAATTTGATAGTAATGAGCATAATTTGATGGAAACAGTGCAAGTTTTGTGGCATGAGGTTTTAATTCAAAGCAGGGACATATTGGGAAAAAGATATATCTACTCACTCATGGCCATGGATTGATATAAATTAGCAGCCGCTTTTGGAATAATATTAAAAATACTCAGTATTTGATAAGAATAGTTCATACTTAAAGCACCAAACAAACATAAACTTACTAATTAATTGCAGTAGAGCCAGTAAATGGTCTGGGCTATATCATCATGGCAAATTAATTAGATCATTAAAATAATGTTGAAGATATTCTAAAGTTAGAGTCAGTAAACCAAGAAAATTTTAAAGGGAAAGGAATTGAAATATCATAGTCTGTCACTGAGTTGTTTATTTATTTCAGCAGAAGGTCAGAATAAAGCTATTGCAGGAACATTTCTATTAATGTAAAAAATGGCAATGAGGGTTGAGAAAATATAAGATTGCTTCCAGTGTACAGTGCTGCCAAGTTTAACTTTTGACAGTATATTACATGGGAAACATATCCCAACTTTAATTTATTTTGAAAGAGGAGAGGAGCTAAAGCATACACATTTTATTCATAAGATTATACATATAGAAGGGGTATTTTTCAGTAGTTCTATTCATGTACAGTAGGTTGACATTACATATTTGTTATATAAAGTGCCTAAACTGTTCCAAAAGCACACACGATATTTCAGGGCTCTCACAGCAACCAAGCACTCACTAAGGTACAGAGCTCAACACAGTACAGGTCTATGAATCTTGTACTATTTTCTCTCTAGTGTTGTAATATGACTCAGCAATCAGTTCTCCTGAAATAAGCTAATGATAAGCCACAGCTATCACTATAGTTTGTAAGCAAAAAAGAAGAGAAAGGAAGACAGATGAAACAAAGGGAAGGGGGAAGGAGAGGGAAAGAGGGAGGGAGAAAGGGGAAAAGGAAGGGAGGAAGGGAGGGAGGGAGGGAGGGGAGGGCAGGAGAGAGCAGAGAGGGAGAGAGAGGGACCATTATAGTAAGATTACAGATTTCTTACTATTTGGAACCCATTAAAGGCAAAGAACTGAAGTCACCGAAAAGTTAAAACAGGCAAGAACACAAGAAGTTATAGAAACTGTAAGAGAAGGAGCAAAGAGGAAGACAGCAACTCAAAAAAGATCAAGAATAAGCCTGTTCCATGGCAAAACTGCTAGTAGGCAGATAGGAGCACACAGTGGTGTTACCAGAGAAAAAGGATACTGACTATGAGAGGTATATATTTATAATGATTTTTAATAATTTATATAGATTAATAGCTTATACAGACAACATCATATAACTCAAACAGTGAAGCAGATACAGTTTTGTCGAAGCAGTATTTAACTGTGAGATACACATAAGACAACTATGCTTATGGCAGTAAAAAAAAAAAAAAATGTAGGAAAATATAGTCACATTAGCTAGTAGTAGCGTAGTGCTACGATTGTGAACTTCCAAATCTGTGAGTTGTCATAACCTTTAAGGCCCGTAAGACTCCTCTATGACTCCCTGAAATCCAGGAAGGAAGGAAGGAAGGAAGGAAGGAAGGAAGGAAGGAAGGAAGGGAGGGAGGGAGGGAGGAAGGGCTACCAAGATGATTAGGAGACAGGAACACCTCTATTATGAAGAAAGGCTGAGGGATTTGTGTCTCTTCAGTCTGGAAAAACGACAACTGAGGGGGGATCTTATCAACACTTATAAATACTTAAAGGGTGGGTGTCAGAAGGATGGGGTCAGGCTCTTTTCAGTGGTGCCCAGTGACAGGACAAGAGGTAATGGATACAAACAAAGTTCCACCTAAACATGAGGAGGAACTTCTTTACTTTGAGGGTGGCAGAGCACTGGAACAGGCTGCCCAGAGAGGTGGTGGAGTCTCTGTTTCTGGAGACATTCAAAACCCACCTGGATGCATTCCTGTGCAACCTGCTCTAGGTGACCCGGCTCTGGCAGGAAGGGTGAACTAGATGATCACCAGAGGTCCCTTCTAACCCCTACCATTCTGTGATTCTGTGATTCTGTGAAGGCAAGCCATGCTGGGTCTGCTGATGAACGCTGTCATCACCACTTGTGCTCTGCCCGCCCTGCTCAGACGCTGCAGGACTGTGTTTTGTCAGTGAGGGCATGGCCTGTGCTGGAGCTGTCCCCCCTCTTGGACCAATCTCCTCCTGCAGCTCCCTGACACACTGGCATTTGACCCTGGTGATGAAGTAAAGACTGTCAGAGATTCTAGAGAAGACTGTTTTAGCATTTTCAGAGAAAAGTCAATTTTACATTTTACATGCCAAAGTATCATTTAGAATCAAAACTGTATATTTTCAAATTTTCTGTAAACTTTTAGGCTTGATTTTATGTCTTCTGGGTTGTTTTTTGAAGCAAGAAGGTAAAAAACAGTAAAAAAACAAATGGAACATTTTATTTGATTAGGAGAAAACATTGTAAAAAAAAGAAAAAACTCCCAGTAACTTTGGAGGGTTTACTTTGGACTTTGGACTATCATGATATTGTAACATTGTTCAATATTCTCTGCATGTCAGCTTATTTCTTATCTTGTTTTAAAACAAATTTAGAAAACTTGCAAAACTGACCCAGCTGATATCAATTCCAACAGAAGTTGTCTCATTTAAATAGCATGTCAGCAAGCATTGTTTCTGAGATTGTACTTACAAAAAGGTCATTAATATCCATATGTATATATACTGCATTTGTGAGTAATAACCAGAAAACCATGTAATAAGTTGTAGTTCTTTTTTCATTGTTACTGATAATTACATTGGCCTGTCTCCAAATGTCCTAGATGCAGTTCTCTGCATAATTTTTCCTATACCTAAAATTTCAGAAAAGAAACTGCAAGCCTCATCCTCCTCTCCATACAAAAGAGAAAAAGAACTAAGTTGTGAAATATGGAAGCAAACTGTTCCCCACAAATTGCTGTGCACAAAAGCTGTAGCTAGGAAGTCTAGGTAGACTTTTTTGAGTCTGCAGACTCAAAAAACCTGCTAAAGCTGCAAATTATATAATGTAGTAATTTCTACCTTCATTATTTATCACACTATCTCTTGAGTGTCAGCAGGTTAAAATGAAAAGCTTGTACAGCAGTTTAATACTTTTTCTTTTTTTTTTTTCCTGTTTGAGACCAGTCCCTCCTACAGTCCTGCCTAATAACAGGAGTAATTAGAGATCCAGCAAGGAAACGAACTATGAGAAAGCCTGCTTTAAGACAGTGAACAATACTGTCTTGCATAGGCAAAAGTATGAGTAATAGAGGACAGAATCTCAGCTGGACTGTGTCAGGTGCCTTGCAGGAGCCATAATATTCAATGAGTTAGTGATCTTGAGCAAGTTCTGACGGCTATATTGTGCCTTGTGCTTAAGGCTGAGATACCCATAGGTTCGCATGACTGACCGCGGTGTAACCCCAGCAATATAACCATAAGGAGGAACAAGCTGGAAGGCTCTGGGTATGTACTGCTGCTTGCTACAGTTCCTAGGTATGGGTAGCTAGTGATGGGCATTAAGAAAGAGATGGTAAACCCACCTGTCAAAACAAGTTGCACAGTTTTGCTTGCTACACTAGACAAAAGGAGCCACGCTACTAGGAGAAGAGTGAACCTCTCCACAGATGGGATATGCATAGTCTGTCTTGGCTGTCCATTAGCAATCTGTCCAAGTGGGGTTCCAGCATCTGAAGGTGTGCAAGATTTACTCACTATCTATATTTCTTTCCCTATATCTCTTGTGTTTATCATTTAAGTGTTTTTTTACACCATGTGCTGTTTTGCCTTTCTTACTGAGATCCAGAAAGAACCCTGCACCCCTAGTTCCCAGTGCAGAACATGAACTTAGATGAGTTCTTCTAGATGAGACTTCTTGCATGTCTTGCATATGACCTTCTGTGGCCCCAAAATCTGCTGTTGAAGCTGGAACATGGATTTCTGTGACAGCAGGATTCCACCCAAACCTTTTTAAAGCTTCTATGGGGTTTGAAAAAGGAGCTTAATCCCATCAAGGGTCAAATGCCTTGTTTTCTGTGATGGTTATTCATGATGGTTCTGACGTGGTTATTCATTTTTAGTGTTGGAGAAGTTGAAGATAATAAACTTTTCAGGTGTAATGATTTAATGTTTATAAAAGCTACTCCAGAACATTTTTAGTAGGAATTACATGTCTATATGAGCAATGTACTGTAGGAATGGCATCTATGGGAAAACTGTTCTTCCAAAGCAAGGGAAATGTAAAAGGTTCCCAATTATTATTTTTTAATATCCAAACCATTTAACAATAAGCCTTCTGTGACTTGGGTAGATTTCAGGATAATGTAGTGTATATTTTTTATCAGTCACTCATCATTTATTTGCGATTTCATCATTACTGAGAAATAAAGACATTTCAAATATAAAACAATATAACCTTCATACTTCACAATATTTTCAATATATATTTTGACAGCCCTCCAGATATCATATGTAGAAACATTTCTTGCAGCTAAATTATATAATTAGTTTACCCCAGCTCTTCCTTCATAAGGTAAACAAAGCACTTATGGAAGTTATGCATGTGCCTGAATATTTTGCTGTGTGGAAATGTCATTGTTATCCTCCATGATACAGATGCATAAATTGTTGTCAAAAATAGTAGTAGCCAACTGTTCCCTGAAAACCTAAGGAGTAAAGGTAAAAAGGAAAAATGTATTGGATTTATATGGGAAGGGTTTGGTAGTCGGGGTGTTGCAGGAGTGGCTTCTGTGAGAAGATACCAGAAGCTTCCCTCATGTCCAACAGAGCCAGCGCCAGTCAGCTCTGAGATAGACCCACTGCTGGCCAAACCTGAGTCAGTCAGTGGTGGTGGCAGCACCTCTGTGATAGCATATTTAAGAAGGGGAAAAAACTGATGCACAACAACAGCCAGGAGAGAGGAGTGAGAATATGTGAGAAAAACAACTCTGCAGACACCAAGGTCAGTGAAGAAGGAGGGGGAGGATATGCTCCAAGTGTTGGAATAGAGATTTCCCTGCAGCCTGTGGTGAAAACTGTGGTGAAGCTGATTGTCCCCCTGCAACCCATGGAAGACCACGGTGAAGCAGTTATCCACTTGTAGCCTGTGAAGGACCCCATACCACAGCAGGCGGATGTGCCTGAAAGAGGCTGTGACACCATGGAGAGTGAACACTGGAGCAGGCTCCAGGAAGCATCTGTGGTCTTGTGGAGAGGAACGCATGCTAGATCAGATCTTCTGCCAGGACTTGTGACCCCGTGGGGGACCCACACTGGCGTAGTCTGCTCCTGAAGGACTGCACCCTATGGAAGGGACCCACAATGTAACAGTTCATGAAGAACTGTTGCCCATGGGAAAGACCCATGTTGGAGAAGTTCATGGAGGACTGTCTCTTGTGGGTGGGATCCCACCCTGGAGCAGGGTGAGAGCATGAGGAGGCAGAGACAACAGGTGATGAACTGACTCCACTGGGCACCTGGCATCCAGCCAAGGTCAGGCCACCACAAAGGACTCTTAAACTAATTCAACCAACCTTCAGTATTCCACATGTAACAATATTGTAGAAGATCTATGATGCAGACTACAGCAGCAATTTGTGTTTGCTATCAACTTCATAGTTAACATCTCATTTCTTGTAGCTATGAGGAATCTTAGACACATTACACTGCTCTAATTCCATATTATATACATCTCCTTTTCTTTTTTCTGCATTTTTTTTTGTTTTGGTTTTGGGGTGTTTTTTGTTGTTGTTGTTGTTAAAATCTACAGAACATTTTAAAGTCACCTCTGCCCCAGGCACAAGTAGACACTGGTCTTCAGCACTGCCTGGCCTGGTGAGGAAATTTGGTCCTTTGCATCAGGGAGTCCATGTAACTCTGTCTCCATAAAATAAAATTGCCAGCTCATGTGTCATGGAGAAATCGGGCTGTGACTTCAACTTCAGTTTTCTTCAGTGTGTTAAATGGCATAGAGTAACTGAGATAAGGAATAACGTGGAGTATCTAGGGTCATTGATACATAACTGTAGCAAACCTCTGGGTATTGTAGACTGATCACCCTTATTAACCAGTAATTTTACATATATTTTAAGCCATTGCATTAAATTGCACAGTAGTGACTCTGTCATTACCTCAGTGTCTATCCATCTGAAGAAACACATTTTCCACCCCACCACAAGCACATATAAGAAAAGTCCAAACTCCAGAAATTACAGATGCATTAGATAGTAAAAGTTTTATTTATTTACCTACTGTGTTTTACATATGCTTACATATGTAAACATACAGTTTACTGTGAAATATATGTTGCATTATATAAAAATTTGGCTCAGCAGCAGAGAGGAAGGGGGAGAGAAAGGCATACCTTGGCTGCTGCACTCTGCACAAGTAAATTTAACCTTCCTTCAGAGTAAATAAGCGTGAAGAGCTGGCAAAAGCTTCTGAAGTTCAAGATGGGGAAGGAGGGAATGAGACAGCAATGAAGGAGGGAAATACTGAGACAGTGACACATAGTCAAAACGCAGAAATAATGGAAAAAGAGAGAGGAAAGAGAAAATGATATAAAAAGAAAGAAAACCTATTTTTTTACACACTCTAAAGGAACTGTGTGGAATTTACCACAACCCAGGAAGTCATTAAGAATTACTGGGCTAAGAACAGGACTGAAAAAAATGCTTTATCCTGCCAAGAACAGTATGGTGAACTAGAGATGAAACTCTTTCTAAACAATCTCTATTGTTATCCTTTTGCTCTGAGTTTATTTATTTGAAAAACTTAGCTTTTATTTCTTGTGTTCAAAAAAAAACTTTAGCTTTAAACATTCAAAATTCTTTCAGTATATTTTATGGTGGTCTCGGGAAGAAAATATTGTAAACACATCTGCCTCACAACTCTGGCTAATACAAGGTTTCCTCATAACAAACAACAAATGACAATTAAAATCTCTGTGCAAATAATGTGAAAATAGAGAAACATGGAATGTATTTTCCAATAATTAACGTCAGTGAAAAATTCAAGACTCTCTAATGCTAGGAATCACAGTATCCTTAGCAGACATGAAGAAAAGTTACAAACACAATGCAAAACAATTGAGGTGTGTAGGAATATCAATGGTACTTTAAAAAATGATTTAGCTTGATAGTATTCTGACCATGGCAACTAAAATTTTTCGTAATTTAAATAGTTTACTGATCTAAGGGGTCGTAAACAGCTGAAAAGAACTGTGAAATTGTGTATATATAATAACATATTCATATATAAAAATATTTATATTAGTAAATATCTGAAAAACAAAACTACATATTATTTTCTGTGTGTCTGTGATTTAAAAATTAGCAGAAAAAGACAGACCTATTTTCTTTGCCCCAAAAAAGAAACTGGACACACTAATAGTATTTTTCCCCATTGAACACCAAACGTTTCACATTTCACATAGCTTTTTGCTACATTTGGTACAGTAATCTCTATCAAGGGGTAAATTGACTTTCCTTTTACAGTTCATTAGCAGCTGCAATCCAGCCAATAGAGTTTGCATGAACTGGTTCTAGATTGTCTCTAAGTTCAGACATGAGTTCATTCAGCATCGCAAGGCACACTAAATAAAAAGAAATCTTTCCTTGAATTTTAATGCACAACTTTTGGCTTGTAACTATAATAAATTATTTTCTGTATTATTGCTGCGTCATTTAAACCTTTCATTTGCAAATGATTTGTGTTTTCAAATACATCAAATATCTATGTCCAAACAATATCATACAACAATTAACAGATTCTCACGAGATTGAACTGGAATCTAATCCATATTATCCCTGTATTCGCATTCTGGTAAGGATCATCCTAAATATTTGGCTGACTTTGAACAAGTGCAAGCTTGACTTCTGAATTACCAAGCCAGGAGCCAGAGAATGGTGCACTTTTTCTGTCTTTAAGGTAAAATGGTTTATTCTAAAATGATGTCGATAGGTGCTTTGGAATGATTTAATGCACTACTTAATGTGGATTTATGCATGGATGGATGTGAACTTCTTAATGTGCATCCTCTGCTAGAATTCAGTCTCTAATATGGTTACATTTGTCTTGTATATAACTACCAGTTTTGTGCTTTTCCTCAAAACTCCCATTGAATTATCTACACAAAAATCTACACAGCACTAGACCTGTGTTTTTTTCACCTGGTAACAAGTTCTTGAACGGCTGTTTTGTCAGCATATAACCACTGCAGCACAGTTAGCTGGCTCTTAAAATAGGGAAAAGAAAGGGCACCTGCCTGATAAATTTGCTCTTCTTTTCTAAGGGTTTGTGTCTCTAGAAATGTAAGTACAAAAGAGAAGCTCAAACTCCAAGTGACTGAACTCAACAAAAGCTGAGACAGGAGTGTCTTGGTTCACTTTCACCTCCACAAATCATAGAATTATTGAGATTGGAGGGGAGGTCATCTGGTCCAACCAAAGCAGATCATACTGCTCAGGTCCTTATCCAATTAAGATTTGAGTGTTTCCAAGAATGGTCCATCTGTTGTCTCTCTGCTAGATCACCTTCACAGTACACAATATTTCCTAGGATCTAACTGGAACTTGCATTAACACATACTCGCTACTGCTTGCCCTTTTACTATGCATGTTCAGTAAAAGTCTATCTGTCGTCTTAGTGCTTTTTGAGTTACATCAGCTTTCACAAACAAGGTTTCCCAGACCTCTGTGCTTAGAGAAAGTGTTCAGGGAAGAGAAAAAACAGCAGTGGATAGTGATCACATCAAGAATTACTTGAGAGAGCTCATCTTACCCAAGTCCATGGGACCTGATGGTTTGCATCCAAGCATGCTGGGAAAACTGTCTAATGTCCTCGTAAGGGTATCTTTTACAAGTGGTGGAGACTGGGGAAAGTCCCTAACAACTGCACAAAAGTAAATGTTGCTTCCATCATCATAAAAGACAAAAAGGTCAACCTAGGGAACTACATGCTAATCAGTCTCACTGCGTTCCCTGGGTAAATCACTGACTGAGATCTCTTAGAATCCATTTCTGGGCACATGAAAAAGAAGGAGGTTTGAAAACAGCATGGATTTACTAAAAGTGAGTCATACCTGACCGACCTGATTGCCTCATGTAATGAAAAGACTGGATCTGTGGAGAGCGGGAGAAGAGTGGATGGCATTTACTTGGACTTTAGCAAGACCTTTGAAACTGTCTCCCCACAGTATTCTTGTATCCAAAGTAGGACACAATAGTCTGGGCTCAGATGGTACTAGCGTTTAATAACTTGCATTCCATATTTGGAGGACAGTAACAAGTGGAGTAGTATGTAGGCATATCTTGGGACATGTTCTGCTTACTATCTCCATCAATGAAAAAAGACACACTGCCATATCGTCAAGTTTGCAGATGGCACTAAACTGTGGAAGTGGATATTGAAGTTGGTCCATGTGTCATTCAGAAAGGCCTAGTCTTTATGGAGGAATGGGCCAATAAGAACTTTGTGAAATCCAACAAGGACAAATGTGAAGTTCTACATCTGGGAAGGAATAAGCCCTTGCAAAGATATAGACAATAATTTTATGTGTGACATCAACATAAACAGAACAAGTAGACTGAAAGAAGTGATTATCACCTCACACTTACTACATCTGGAACACTTCACACAACCCCAGTACAAAAAAGTTCTCCACAAACTGGAGCGAGGTCAGCGGTAGGCCACTGAGATCGTTGGTGTTTGGAGTACTTGTGCTATGAGAATGAAGGAATGGAGCTTAGTGAGTCTAGAAAAGAGATGGCTTTGTGAGCATCTAACAGCAGCCCCCCATACTAGCTGGAGGCTACCAAGAAGAAGGAATGAGGCTCTTCACAGGAGTGTATGGTGCGAGGAAAATGGATGGGGGCATAAGTTGAAACAAGACAAGGTCAGAGTGGATATAAAAAAAAAATCTCTCACCGTGAGAACAGTCAAGTAGTAGAACAGGTTGCAGAGGGAGGTTGTGTAGTCTCCATTCCTGTTAGGTTCTCTTCCTGGCTGGATTAGACCCTGAGTAACCTGCTCTAACCTCACCATTGACCCTGTTTGTTTAGGAAGCATTCAGTCTATATTGTTGTGTGGAGTGTTTCTGTCTCAGCTGCATTTTACTTTGTTGGACTTCATGAAGTTCCTGATAGGCTGTTTCTCTATTCTGTCAAGGACTATCGGAACAACAGCCCTTTTTTCTAGTGCATCAATTACTCTTCCTCCCTTTTGATACTATCCATGAATTCCCCCGAGGGAGTTTTCCTTCACATTATCTAGATGAAGACTCTAAACTTACTATTCCCAGTGTCAAGAAGGGTTCTGGATACCTTTGAGGAATATCAATCATTATTTGCCTGCAGCTGAATTTTGTACTCTGATTACCACACTTTGAGCCTAACATCCAATTCTCTCGTAACTCACCTGTCCAAACCATATCTCATCAGTTTATCTATAAGGATACCGTGGAAGACAGTGTCAAAGACCTTGTTAAAGTCAAGGCAAACAGCATCACTGATCTCAACTCATCTAACAAGCAAATAATTTCACCACAGAAAGCTCACCAGTTAGTCAAGCATACTTTATGCTTGGTAAATCCATGCTGTTAACCACCTTCTAGTTCTTCATGTGCTTGAAAATGATTTTTAGGATTTTTTTTTTCTTCATAACTTTCCTTGAATCTGTGGTTATGTGAAACAGGCTGTTATTCTCCAAACCATTTTCCCTTCCTTGAAAATGGTTTCTATGTTTGACTTTCAGGTTAGTAGAAATCTCCCCTGATCACCATGATCACCATGTCAAAATTGATAGAGGCTGACCTCAAAATGGTATCAACTAGCTCCCTCAGCATCTTTAGATGTTTCTGTGATAGGCTCACTTTGGCTGACTGCCAGACCCTACCCAGCCACTCCCTTACTGTTCCTTCACAGCAGGATGGGGGAAGAAAATAATACGAAAAAGCTTCATAGCTTTGTCCAATTCTTCCTTAACATTAAGCATCAGGTCCAGCAGACTGCTTCTGGTTATTGGTCACCTATATTAATTCTCCTAAACACATTCCAAAAATCTCCTGGAGTGCTTGCAGCCAGCTGTACCACCCTTCCAACGGAAAGTTCCCCCTGGTAACCGGTAACTGTGATAATGAGATTCCTTACAGTTGTCTGATGATGGCTTACTCTTACCTTCCTTTCTTGACTACGTAATAAGAGAATATGTCCACCATGATGTTATATATGTCAGTCTCTCCCGTGATCTTCACCCATAAGTTCTCAGCTTGAGAAAAAAACAAATCAGCTGACAACAAGAGATTGATAAATTGTACCATATACATTTGGGTTTTATGACAGTTTCAGAGAGTAATCTGGAGAAAAAGCAGCTCATTCCTTGAAATAGGAATGTGATTAAGTCAAAGTATGTCAACTATTGATACAAAAATTCCTGATACCACTGGAGTTATAGATATACTGTGAGCTTCATACATGAACAGCTGTTGTTAGAGCCTGTAGTTGAAAAGAATTGACAGGAACTCTAATAGTAGTAATGGGTTTCTCAGTTTGGAAAGAATGTCATCTAAATACAATACCTACAATTGAATTTAAATATTTTGTTCTTAGTTCTGTTGTATCAAAACTGAACTCAACAGAAATAATGTCCTTATAGTTATGTATTATATTTTAGTAGTAAAAACAGATGGCCATTTTATTCAGTAGTTTGTAAGAGAAGAACTCTAAAGAAATAAATTTGGTGAAGCAGAAAAGGTAATTAATAGTAGATTGCATTAGGCATAATATTGACCATTTTTAGTATATTAACTTTTTTTACAAGTCTGTAAATCAAAATCTTTCACTCAGAATTCATAGGAGATTGAACAAATGACAAAATCACCCTTACAGAGAGATATTTCAAACATTCTTACATTGTAATTTAGAACTTATTTAAAAGGTAATGGATTTTCTCTGAAATTTTGCATTAAATAGGCCTTTAAAGAAATAATGACAGCATCAAAGAATGCATAAAAATTTCTTATTAGTGTAGTTTTGCAACTCTTTGCCACAGCAGAAGAATTTTTACAAGAAAAAAATTATTTGTGGTTACAGAAAATAACGTGATTTTTGAGACTTAACTTGAAGGAAAAAGCTATTTTCAATATCTTCTGGACCTTTTAAATGTTCTGATAGAGGCAGAATGTTTAAACGTAAATGATGTACAGCTGGGAAAGAGTAGAACTCAATGTAGCATAAGCAACTATCCTGGGAAAAAAAGCACAAAGGAACAATGGAATAAATTGCAGTTGATGGTAAAATTGGCTGAATTGTTTCACATTTTCACTTAGCTAAAAACTTGTTCTGCTTTCACTACTACCTTCTGGGGAGAAAAAAATAGTTTAAAGTGCTTTTTATGTATAGCAGGTATTTTGGGAAAAAATGTCTTTTCAACAAAAAAATGTCTTTTCAACATAAAATATCTTTGTCTGGTTCCCACGTGGAAATAACCAGGATAAATTTACAGTACTGGTCTGACCTAGCCATAAATCTCCTGTATGTTATCCTAGACATTATCATGGTAAGTCTTCACCTCAACATGAGGTTTTTGCTCAAGAAACTCATGACAGTTCTATGCTATTAGGGAGTATTCATATTATCCACTTATGCTAGTCTATCAGTTAAGACACAATTTTCTCCCTTTCTCTTGAGGACAAAAACCAAACAAAAAAAAAAAAAAAGGAAAAATGAAAAACAAAAAAAAAAAGAAAGAACAAGAGATACATCTAATACTACAGAAGTTTTTCTTTGTGGGATGGGAAGCCCTGAAACTTTATTAAATCTTTAGAGGTCTGTTGTTTTTAGGATATTCTCAAAATGCAGGAATGCATGCATGGGGTACTTAAAGCACTGCTGCTTCACTGCACATTTTGAAGAGATGTGTTATTAGTCCTGTAGCCCCTGAAGTATAATATAAAACCCACCTACTATAAAATCTGTAGAAATGAAATACTTTAACTTGGGTAATGAGAACATGCTAATAGTGGGAGCAAAACACAAAAAGGAGGCAGTTTAATATTGTGCCTGTAATAATTTGATTGTGTAGGCCCCATTTTATAGCCAAGATAACTTACATGTTTCAAGACACTATAATTATTATGAGACCTTTCTGCAATTAATGTCTTTTCTGAAAGTCAGTTCAAGGAGGCTTCACTCATTAAAACAGTCTCAAGCAGCTTCAGGCTCCTCTTTCACCCCCACTTGCTGTTTGCAGAGGAAAAGTATGTTACAAGGTCTAGTAATAACCATAATCTCCTGAGAGATGCAAATCAGCGAGATGGACCAAGGACTTGCATAAGTTCACAAAGTTCTATGAACCTGCAGCTGAGGGGTTATCAAACTGTAAAGGTTCAATGATCCATCACTTTCAAGATCCATACCCTATGCCTAACTATTACCTCAAAATAACTGTTTTCTAACAGAATGTTATTGATTTAAAGAATAAGTAAAATTAGCCCGAATGTAGGTCCAAGAGCAAACACATTTGATAGGTTTTAGATTGAAATGTCCTACTGAGCTAATTTCAATACTACTATATAGCTGAAGCCCAGAAAAAATATATTAAATGATACAATTTTTGTTCAGTTTCATTTATTATAGTCATATGCTTTACTAGTCAATTACCTTTCTCTTTTTATTTTATTTATTTATTTGTGATAGGTCCAACATTTAAAGGAGAAAACCTTAGTAAAACCTAAAAAAAAAAAATATTTTTTTTTCCTTTTACGTTTAATTAAGTTATTTTTAAAATAAGTTTCACATTTTTATACACAGAATTTATTGTGGTTTTTCATAGGAGTGATGTCTTAGAAAAATGTCAATATTGTTGTTTCTTAGAAACCTTGTTAACAAAAGCAAATTCAAAAAAATATTTATGAATATTCAGATCTTAATACTGCCTTTGTTGCAGTCATTTAATAATTTTCACACAGAATTTTCCTTTTACATATTGGTTAATGGCTAGAGCTTTCATGGTCTGTGGGCACAGTTCCCTAGGCAATATCACTTTCTCCGTTGCCCATCAATTTCAATTTAATCAGCTCTGAACATGAGGCTTCTAAATTACAGTCAAGGTACTAAATATGAAAATTGTAGCCAAATGTTTAAAAAAAAAAAAAAATCATACACTACCTCCCCCCAATATCATTTTGGATCATTTGGACAAACTGAAATTTCATAGAATCATAGAATTGCCTAGGTTGGAAGGGACTTTTCAGATCATCTAGTCCAATCATCAACCTAACTCTGCAGTTTCTATAATGCCAAAAAAATTAAGCATGTTAAAATCAATATTTTTTTATATTTTCTGATATAATTTTCAATATCTCAAATTTTTGCCTCAAGTCATTTTAAAAGAAATGAAGACATATATAGATAGACTATAGACTCATAGAAACGTCCGTTCAGAAAAGTTTCTTAAAGCCTTATTTTTTCTCTGAAAATCAGTATTATAATTATGATTATATATTTATTTACAAATATCTTAATCAGCTTCTTTCTCCTCTGCGTCTATGTTTCTCATGAGACATTTGTGAATTATAAATCTAGCTGTAGCAGTTCAATACATTCTTCATTCCAAATGAAAGCCTTTAAAAAATCCCTATTTTTTTTCTTCCTTTTAGCAACCTTCTTGAATTGGAATATTCCCTCTTCCTTCTTCCTAAAAAAGCTGCTCACACAGAATCTTTTTTACTGCAAAATTAATTTTATGGCATCAAGTAGGGTGAAAATTTAAATTTTCTTCCCATAAAATAATTCTCATATTTTGGAAAGAAGTAAGAAATAAATAAATAAATAAATAAATAAATAAACAAAATCAACCAATCATTAGATAGATAGGTAGACAGGCAGGCAGACAGACAGGAAAAAAAAATGTTTTTTCCATCTGTTTTTTAAGTATTTCTAAAATTAGCTGTCCATCAGGTCTGTCTGCTTTATTTGGCTTACAATACCAAAGAAATCTATGTAACAAGGTTGGTGAAGGGGTTACAGGAGAACGAAAACCACCGTAGCCAGTTCACAAAATGCAGGAGGAGACGGGGAAATACAGGGGAAAGAAGTGCATGGAGCTGAGGGATCACGCATCTGAAAGAAAACTTGAGAATGAATCAGCAAATCCTTTTTCATTCAGCAATTCAGGATGAGAAAATGTTGTCAGAAAAATTTAACCAATCTGTTCTAAATATATCCTCACCTTTGTCCATCCAAAATACTGCACATCAATTTTTTTGATCACTAGATAGCAAAAAAGATGCAAAATACTATAGATATTTTAGTAATTTGCTTAACCTATTTGATACACCAAATTAGAAAAAATGAACAGTTCAATACTACCAGCAAGCAATTACATTTAAGTGTGCTTATATGATGCTAAAGTAGTCATGATAATCGGGGAGAAAAGATGCAGAGACATACCACATCACAGGACACAGGCAGTACTATTCAGGAGATTACAACTCCCTTTTCTGTGCTGATACCTCCATGTCACACATCAAGACACAACCAAATTCATGTGTTTTGAAACACAAAAAATAACTGAAGTTATAGCAAGGATTAATGTAGTCCAATTATTTTAAACTCAGGAAATAAATTAACAAAATATAACCAATTACTTTTGCACTGAAATGTATTACATTTGGTTTGAAATTTTGCTATATTATTTAGTGACCAAGTAGAGTGGAACTCTCTGACTTGATATTCCTCCCCCTGTGACAGGTATACATTTAAGTTCCTGAATAAGAACAATTTACAGAATCACAGAATCACAGAATCGTTCAGGTTGGAAGGGACCTTAAAGATCATCTAGTTTCAACCCCCTGCCCTGGACAGGGACACCTCCCACTAGACCAGGCTGCTCAAAGCCCCATCCAGCCTGGCCTTGAACACTTCCAGGGATGGGGTACCCACAACCTCCCTGGGCAACCTGTTCCAGTGTCTCACCACCCTCACAGTAAAGAATTTCTTCCTTATATCTAATCTAAATGTAACCTCTGTCGGTTTGAGGCCCTTACCCTGTGTCCTATCATTACACTCCCTGATAAAGAGTCCCTCCCTATCTTTCCTGTAGGCCCCCTTTAGGTACTGGAAGGCTGCTATAAGGTCTGCCCGCAGCCTTCTCTTCTCCAGGCTGAACAACCTCAATTCTCCCAGCCTGTCCTCATAGCATAGATGCTTCAGCCCTCTGATCATTTCGTGGCCCTCGATTTATTTTAAAATAAAATAAAATAAAATAAAATAAAATAAAATAAAATAAAATAAAATATTCTTTCATTATGTTTTAGTAATAGCTTTAAAACCTAATAACTTCGTAAAATTACTGCAAAAAGATTATAATGGAATGGCAAATAGCAACATTTTCTCTTCCAACGTATTTGGAGAATTCAGGCAGGGAGTAGAAATCTCTTTCATCTTTCAATTATTTATATGCATTTGTTTCAGTGGACCTACTTTTGACATGTACTAGTCAGATATAAAAAATAGCATCAATGTTAAAATATTTCTAACTCTGTGCTGCAGTGCCTAAAATAATATTTAAAATGTATTTACCTGCAAAAGTCTAAAAAGATAGTATTCCTAAACAGTGACTTGAAAGAATCTGCAAAAAGAATATGAAGAACTATTTCTATTATTACCAGTGTTGAATAGTCTTTTACGTGAAAGAAACTAATATAAACATGTTATTAATTTTATTTATTTATTTATTTTACTTTCTGATGGACACATCATAGCCAACATGGATGACAGGTGCGGTGAATTTATTCCTTTTCTGTGCAATATCAGCAAGATAAGTTTGTTTTCAGACCTAGATCTGCCATGTGATCTGGCTTTCTCTACACAGGATCGTTCGGAAAATTTTCTGAATGACTTTATACAATGGATTAGTTAAAGAGCATTACACATTGGATGTGAGCATTTTACCCTTATTAGAAGTGTTTAGTTTACACTGTTGCCTAAGCGAAGCAAATAAAGCTCAGTTTCATTCCAACCTATTTTAGCTTCCAGCCAAGATACCTAAGTCTCTGTCTGTCCAGTCAGCAGAGGCTCTATGGAAATTGTAAGACCCATGAGCACTCACCACACTCCTGATAAATTCGCTGACCATGGCCTGAATCCAGGTTAGGATAAAACCCAGTTTCATACATCTTCTGCTTTGGCCTTCTTCCTTTTCATGGGAAGAAAACATGAATTCACTTGGCAAAAGGAAGCTGTGGTCTTTTTCAGTCTGAATTTGGACAAGAATTTACTACATAATTCAGTTATAACCAGGAGGAAATAAATTTAGATTTAATTAATCTAAAGTAGAGATAAAAATTTAAACCTTTACCTCTGAGTTATTCACCCACACATCTCTTTAGTGTCAAGGGAGATATAATTTGTTATAAGAGAATTATTTTTCTTATCTTTAGGTATCTGAGAGCTCATATAACTATGTCATGCAGGTACTTGGTTCTCTTGTTGCGTATAACTGAAATATCATATGATTGGTCCTTCGGCATGTTTGACTTAAATGTGTAGGCTAGGGCAGATGGTTCTCTTCATGGGATTATTTAGGTGGGAAATATACCTATCAATGGCAGCTATTTATTGCTTTATAGAAAATTTATAGTGATCATATGACAGTTAAACCTTTAGTTTAAAAGCATTAGTTAAGTTGAGGAGGTGAATTGTTCTAGAACAATCACATCTTAAAATGTATCTTTTTTCTTAGTACTATTACCCTGGAGATTGTCTCTCTGTATGTATAAATGTGAAGAATTTTATATCAATATTTCCTTTAATTAAAAAAAAAAAACAAAAACAAACCAAAAAGTTTTCTCAGAATATCTTCCCCATTGCTCCAACAGAGCATTTCTTTCAGTTATTTTCTCTGTAACCCCTTCTCTCTAACTTTTGCTGTAAGTCATTTGCCAGTGTAACTGTAGACAGTTACACTGTGTAACTGCCTACAAGTATGACTGCGATAGGTCTGCTTTGGACTGCTGAGAAAAACTGCCAGTAAGTCAGTTAAAAAAAAAAAAAACAAAACAAAAAAAAAAACCCAAAAAAACCCCAACACATTAGGAAGGTAAAAACTGCAGGCAGAAGCAGGACCCCTAGTGCATCAATGATTCAAGAGAGGAATCGCCAACAGATAAAGATATAAAATCCTAAAGGAAAAGAAGCTACTCAGCATAAACAGTAATTGTAGGCTCTTATAGTCAAGCCATCAGTGTCACCACTGATGACAGAGCTGGTGGTATCTGGCTGGTGGTCCCTGCCCCTCCTGACTGATACTTTTCTGGACAGCAGAGACATTTCAGGTGCATTATAAGGAGTGATGACCACACTAATGCTTAGCCTAATAACTCATTAAATCCCATTAATATCTTTTTTTTTTTTTTTTTTGGGGGGGGGTGGTACTAACTAATAAACAATCACTTTGTACTTTTAAATTATATACATAGTACTTATAGAGTACCTTTGCACTCAGCTAAAGATGTCCAAACAAACTGCTCCATAAGGTGGTCCATAACGTTTCTGTAAAGGCTGTAACAGTTAAAGTTGGTTATATCGTGTAAACAGCAGGCCCTTTGAGACAGTCTTTCTCATAATTAGAGTTAACACGTGAAACTTACACTTCCTACATAGATTTGTTACAATGTTTTCCTTGCAATTAAACCCAAACTGGTATATTAATAGTCCCATATGTTCTCTGATAGTACTAATTCTCATAAT
Source organism: Alca torda (assembly GCA_008658365.1). Classification (NCBI taxonomy): domain Eukaryota; kingdom Metazoa; phylum Chordata; class Aves; order Charadriiformes; family Alcidae; genus Alca; species Alca torda. Next base: position 175,376,781 of record CM018076.1, on the reverse strand, counting down.
TTTATAAAAGCTGGCTGGTGATCACATACCTTCTCCCTTCCCACACATGGCATATTGGATTAGATAACCCCAGATGAAATTCTGAATCATTTCTGATGGGTGTTGGGAATAAGGCAAGAAAATATTCCTTCTTTTTATTAAATTTCAGATCTGAAACGTTACTATGAGACCTGAATATTCTTCTATTGATTAAAATATTTTGAGTAAAAAAATAACAACATCAAATTTATGTTTAAACTTACTGTAATTTCTGTGCAACATTAGGGTGATCATGGTACTATCCCAAAAGTGTCCTCAGTTATTGAGAACTATTTTAGTAAATGTGGTGATGCCAATTCCCCGCTCAGTACTTTGTAGAAATACTGCAATTTTAGTGAAAGTAAGCTTAAAATCTGATATATTGTTAAATCTTCTCATGTCTTCCAGATTACACACGTATATTTACCAGCAGTAAAGAGAGTGGTGAATTACATATGCATTCATTTTATATATGAAATCTTTTAATTAATACATATTGTCTAAGGAAAAACTGATTCTGTTCTTTTGATAAGTATCATTTAAAAGTATTCAGATCTAAATTAAGAGGTGAGATTATTTTATACAAACAAAATAAGCCATTCTTTTGTACTCAGTATTGCAATATTACAACTATTTTCAGTGCATGCAGTATTTCCTTACTCTCAAATATATAGAAACGGAAAATACACAAGTGGTATGATTATGCTGAGTTATATCATTTTATAGATTCACTGATAACTGTCAGATCAAACGTGTCAAAGAGCATCATCTTTTCAGCAGGAGGAGTACTCAAACAGAAAATGCAGCATTAGAATTCCCCAGAATATACTTTCAGTCTCCAACATTTTGTAGCTCTGGAATTCCTGTAGAGTAAGTAACATTTAAACTTAAACAAAATTTAAAGTCCTAGAGAGTTTTTCTTCCCTAAATTTGTCTGTTCCATGAAACTATGTAAACTTTGAGAATCCATAGCATCATGTGGCAATATATCTCACTAAATAAGTATGTGACTGTTTCTTTTTAAACTCACACCTACATTTTTTATCTGATTACTTCTCTTCCCTGTATTAAGAAAGGGAAGACATAATGTGTCTTTGCTTCCAGTACCACTCCTTGCTTTGTACATTTCCACTATATTCTCACTCACTCATTCTTATTCCATGAGAATTCCATGAGAACCTGTGGAGAGAGGAGCACTGCAGCAAGTTTGCTGGCAGTACTTGTGACCCCATAGAGGACCCACCCTGGAGCAGTCTGTTCCTGAAGGACTGCACCCTGTGGAAAGGACCCACGCTGGAGCAGATCATAAAGAACTGCAGCCCGCAGGAAGGACTCAGGTTGTGGAAGTTCATGGAGGACTGTCTCCCTTGGGAGGAACCCCATGCTGGAGCAGGGGAAGAGTGTAAGGAGGAAGAAGCAGCAGAGACAATGTGTGATGAACTAACTCTGTCACTCCAGTGACGAGTGGCATTCCTCAGGGGTCAGTACTTGGACCAGTGTTGTTTAACATCTTTGTCGGCAACGTGGTCAGTGGGATTGAGTGCACCCTCAGCAAGTTTGCCGATGACACCAAGCTGTGTGGTGTGGTTGACACGTTGGAGGGAAAAGATACCATCCAGTGGGACCTGGACATGCTGGAGAGATGGGCCCATGCAAACCTCATGAAATTCAACTGGGCCAAGTGCAAGGTCCTGCACCTGGGTCGCAGCAATCCCAGGCACAAATACAGGCTTGGCGGAGAATGGATTGAGCGCAGCACTGAGGATAAGAACTTGGGAGTGTTGGTGGATGAGAAGCTCAACATGAACCATCAACGTACACTTGCAGACCAGAAAGCCAACTGCATCCTGGGCTTCATCAAAAGAAACGTGGCCAGCAGGTCGAGGGAGGTTATTCTACCCTTCTGCTCCACTCTGGTGACATCCCACCTGGAGCACTGCATCCAGCTCTGGAGTCCCCAGCACAGGAAGGACATGGGCCTGTTGGGACAGGCCCAGAGGAGGGCCACACAGATGATCAGAGGGCTGGAGCTCCTCTCCTATGAAGACAGGCTGAGAGAGTTGGGGTTGTTCAGCCTGGAGAAGAGAAGGCTCCGGGCAGACCTTATAGCGGCCTTCCAGTACCTAAAGGGGACCTATAGGAGAGATGAAGAGGGAGTCTTTATCAGTGAATGTAGCAACAGGATGAAGGGTAATGGTTTTAAACTGAAAGAGGGGAGATTTAGATTAGATAATAGGAAGACATTCTTTACCGTAGCGGTGGTGAGACACTGGAACAGGTTCCCCAGAGAAGTTGTGGATGCTCCTTCCATGGAAGTGTTCAAGACCAGGCTGGATGGGGCTCTGAGCAACTTGGTGTAGTGGGATATGTCCCTGCCCATGGCAGGGGGGCTTGAAACAAGATGATCTTTAAGATCCCTTCCAACCCAAAGCATTCTATGATTCTATGACTGAAACCCCCATGCCCCGCCCCCCTTCATTACTTGGGAGGCAGTAGAGAAATCAAGAGTGAAGTTGAGCCCAGGAAGAAGAGAGGAGTGGAGGGAAGGTATTTTAAGATTTGGTTTTATTACCCTACTCTGATTTGATTGGTAAAAAATTACACTAATTAGCCCTAGTCAAGTCTGTTTGGCCCATGATGGCAATTGGTGAATGATCTCTCCCTGTCCTTATCTCAATCCATGACCCTTTAGTTATAATTTCCTTTCCCTGTCCAGCTGAGGAGAGGGAGTAATAGAGCAGCTTGTTGGGCACCTGGCATCCAGCTAAGGTCAACCCACCACAGTATGTGTTCTTATCATAGTCTTGTTCCTTTTTATGTAAGCCAAACTGGAGCTGGGAAGTTGCACGGCATGTTCCCCAACCTCAGCTGACACAGAGAGCTACTGTCACTATGTGGGGGTGACAAGCCTTTACTATATGCAGTACTGCCAGCTGCAGTATGTCAGGCAGTAGTCACTTGACCAGTATGCAACTGCCACAGAAAGCTAGAACCAGCTAAGCTCAAGCCAAATGCAAATGAAACCTGAGATCCTGAAGGGTTGTGTCAGTACAAAATCTTTGTCCTTCTACTAGTAAAGGTAAAGTCATATTTACTGGAATGTACTGTCTGTACACTTTCCTCAAATACTTTTATAGATAGTAGGATAAAAACTTCACATAATATTAAAGTTGTGAGTGTACCATGGGCTTATTCAGCAGTATATTCTCTTTCTTGTTGTTGGGGGGGCTTTTTATTTTTGTTTGTTTAGTTTTTCTCTTTCTATTTTTCCTAATAATTCCTGATAGTCTGATTTGGGGCTTTCTTCACCATTCAAAAGCATTGAACAGATGATTTCACATAAGGAATAAACTATTACAACTGAATGTTCTTTCTTTGCAGTACTAGGAAGAAATTCTTTACTGTGAGGGTGGTGAGTGGAACAGGTTGCCCAGGGAGGTTGTGGATGCCCCATCCCTGGAAGTGTTCAAGGCCAGGTTGGATGAGGCTTTGAGAGCAGCCTGGTCTAGTGGGAGGTGTCCCTGCCCATGGCAAGGCGTTGAAACTAGATGATCTTTAAGGTCCCTTCCAACCTGAACCATTCTACTATTCTATTCTATGATTCCATGATTCTATTATCCCAGAAACCAACATGGTATTTGAAACACCATGGTGTTTGAAAATAAGATTTTTTTTTTGTGCCATATAAATCACTATTTCTATTTTCATTGTTTTATCTCCAATTCTATTCCCCCAAACATTCAGCAAAATATTGTAGTTTTGCAGAACTTCACAGTCATTTTTTGTCTTCACAACTTTTAATAACTTAGTAAGGTCAACAAGCTTTATTATGTCATTCTTCACACCTTTTTCAGATCACTTATAGGCACACTGAATAGCACAGAGTATGGATTCCTGTGGGAATTCTACTGGTGATTTCTCTCCCCCTGACATAAATGAAATTTTGTTCCCATTCTGTTTTCCTTCTTTTTGAAGAACTACTTTTAAATAACTACATGTTAGAAAGTTGAAAGTATCCTGTAGGTTCTGTGTCATAGCCGCCAGCCTCATGGGGATAGCTTGGTTACCCTAAAAGAGCCAATAAATGCACTAGATGCAGTGGTGGTGCCACAACCCCCACCACTACCTTCGTGCCACTCAGTACTTGGTGTCATTTCTTCCCAACCTGGGCCACATAATGATACAATGGACCAGAACATAATATAATGGTCTAACATGAAAGAAAGAAAAGGTGGAGAGAAACAGACCAGAAAACAATAGTGTGTCTAGTCCTCATGGCTCCTATCGTTTAAAGATAATAACTATAAATGATCACTCCTGACAACATATAGATTGTGGCCACAGAGGGCAGGGGGGATACCAGGACCCCAGGATGTAGTTCTGGGGTTGTGTAACCAGTGGAAAGTATCTGAGCCAAAAGTCAATTATCTTGGATTCTGTAAGTAGGGATTCTAGTAAAGACCCTTTCAGCTCTTCTGGATCGCAGTGGGCTGTAGCCAATATCTCCCCTGAGTTGAGATGTCACTCAGGCTGACACCTCAAGGCCAGCGTGAGAGAATCCTTCCCAAGCCTCAGCTACTGCCCATTGAGGAATGACGATGCAAGGTGAGTATTTACCCCAAATCCAAGAAAGGGAAATTTTGACTATAGGCCAGTGTCTCTTCCATCCACCTCTCCACCTATATGTTTGTGATATAGATATTAGCTTTATGGATGTGGATGTTCTTCCATGCATCTGTGCACATGTAGGACTTTAAAGCAGTACCTGTTGGCTCTTCAGAGTCATCCGCTGTTAAGAAATTCCCGATTCTTGCAATCAGAGACTTACGAGTGTGTGCACACACACTTAATATGTTTTGCTCATGTGTATATGCATTCGTTTGAGATCTGTGCTTTTGACCACATGTATATGTATTGATTTGGCATAACTCATAAGAAGTTAGTCTGAATCTTACCATCTTCGAATCTGTAATCAAGTCGCTGTTCAATTGTTTTGTTTGCTCACTTTGTAGACCTCTAAACTGGTTAATGATTAAGTGCTGCTAAAACTTCAACCTCTTGATTTACCTTATATCATTAATAAATTTTGAATCACTGCTAAATCATAACCGTGTCAAATATTTCCATTCATGACAGATGCCTATGTCAAAATATCTGACTCTCACATCCCATAAGCCAATCTTGTATTAATGTGGGCATGTGAGACTCATTACATAATTGTGCATGAATAATTTTAATAACGGAGACTATTTTTTTTATTAAATTTTATTTCCTTCATAGCATTTTATTGTCTTATTTCTTATGTTGTTGTTTTTATGGGGTTTTTTTGTGGGTTTTTTTTCCCCCTCTTCTTAATGTAGAGGCTAGGAGACTATGAATTTTACTCTAATTTGTTCTTCCTCACACCTTGTTTAAATAGTCTCAGTTCTATCTCTTCTACAGTGGAGAAAGGTGCAGCATTCCTTCCTACCAAGGCATTCCTTCCAACCAAGACAATGAAATCATGTATGTAGGAATGCAAACACAATGAGAACTGGGTTATTTTCACCAAAGGATTAAAGCAACAGTGAGCTAGTAGTAAAGCGCTTATATTAAGCAATGGCTAGCACCTTCATCTGAGAAGACAGAGGCCTGGGTTTGAGTCCCTGATCCTTGTTTCTTATTCAATGTGTAATTCAAAACAGTCCTAGAAGCTGAAATCAGAAGAATCAATGCTTCTAATTGAGAGGTCTAATTGGCTAGTGTGAACAGAGTTCTTGTTTCTTATCCTTTCTCATCCCTTTCATTCCTGAATTCATAACAGTTCAGGTTAAACAGAAGAAATCAGATAGATCCTAAGATAATTCTACAGATTGTTACGCAAGTCTTGAGTGAAGTGTAAGTTTGGAACCATTTAAAGGATAAAAATCAACACTTGTGTGTGTCTCTCTATGGAGGATCTGTTTCAGCAATAGACTGTCACAAAAATTATCTTTAGGCTTACCTGAAAGATCCTCAAGGCTACTCAACCAAACCCTTAACCTCACAGGGGACTCTGCCCTGGATCCTGAGAGGACGAACACACTTAAGCCTACGTTCAAGTGCTGGAGGTCCTTAGAGTAGTGGAAAATGAGCCATTCTGCTATACTAGGTGTTGCCTAGCTTCAGGAATTGCCTGTTAAGGGCACTGACTTGTATTGCTTTTGGAGTTACACAATTCCAACAATTATACAAAACATATTTGCCTCTGATGCTCTACAGGCATGCCCACAAATGGCTGTAGACACACGCAAGGTAGTTGTATCTGAAAGCCACATAGGTGTGCAGCATCACATAGTGCTCAAGCCAGTACGTTTTGCCCTTACTTCAGGTACCTTTTTCTGCTTCCAGTATTTACTTCCACTATAATGTTCTTTGATTTCTAGCCTTGATTGCTTTTCTATGCCCTACTGAATCTAAACATATGATCTGGGTCTGTCTGAAACTTCTCAGTCTCCTGAGAAGATAAGCAGTTACTTATTTCTCTGCAGTACAACATCATCTTTAGGATACCTATTTAGATACTCTGAAATTTACCCTAAGTTTAAAATAGTTCTGAAGTTACGAAAATCAAGATGTAACAGAACTTGATACATGCATTTCTGTGGCTAGAAAAGAAGGGTAATATCTTTGACAAGATTGCAGTGACTTCAGATATTCTTAAACCTAATTTGTTTTTGCCATGAACTTTAAGTCTATGAAATCATGGTATCCTTTTCAGCCTAATTCTAAATGTATGTATTTCTAAATCCATCCCCTGTAGGGATTGTCATTTTTTGTTGATATCTCTTCCATGTAGGATTTTTCCCTATTGCAAAATTTGTAATGTTAAATCAAAATTAATCTAAAAAAATCCCTACCTGAAATGAGGAGACTAGGTTGACCCAGTTATTTTATTCCTTATTACTATAAAGCTTTCCTCTGCATCTGATTTAATCTCTTCTTTTAATAAGTGTCAGTTTCTTTGATATTAAATTACTCCTCCTCTTTCTTTTTATTTTTTTTTTCTTTAATTTAATAACTGAGAAATAATACCTGCACAAACTAATTGCTTGCCAGTTTATATTCTGGTATAATAGATTTCTTCAAGAAATATAACATCTGGCTTTTCCTTTGATAATTTGCTTATAATTCCCTTACTCCTAGCTTTCATATTTGAACAGTTTAGGTCAGGCATGTTAATGGTGCATGGCTTAATATTTGATCGCACCCTTTAGTTTTCACAATATTTGTCCTTCTTAAGGCTTTTTATCCCCTTTTCTAATCTTGACATAGCAGCTGAATCTAAAATAGATTAGCATTCTATTTCAGAAATCTAATTCCCTTCATATATCTTTTAACCCCTAAATGTTCTTCTTTGCTTATGTGTAACCTTTCCAGATGGCTCCAGATTTCTGTAGTTTGTATATGGCTCCTACTTAATTGAGCTCTAGCACTATTTTTCACTCGTCCACAGTATTTTAACTGACTTTATATTTGTATTGAATTACAATATTGTCCTGGGTTCAATTCTATGGAGCTTCAGTGACTTGCAAAGCTGCCTCTTTTTTTATTTCCTTACAATTTGTTGCTGTTGGACCTTTTTACTAAAACCTTTCATCTATCTCTTTGTAGACCTTAGGATCTGATAACATTCCTTTTGCCTTTATTTTTCTTTTCAGTGGCTTACAAGGTTTCTATTTTGTAGGCAACTGCTATCTAGCACACGGCTCTGTGAAACAGGGCTCGCTATGAGACAAGGACTTTCATTGCTACCAGAAAGCCTAAGTACAATTTTGAGCTACTAAAAATTGCTACAATGCTATACATTCTGAAGTTCTGAAAACTTGACATGCACAAGTTTTGATTCATCTGAGTTTTATTATTCTGTAAATATGGCACTGACCGTCCTCTGTGCAAGAAACAACACTCACCAATGAATGGACTTTTCTCTCCTGCAAATATCTACCAGTCTAATGATTTTGATCTAATGTTTTGATACAACAACATCAACTTTTATGTCTCTTTATAGGGTATTCATGTGAAAGAATGAATTAATCATTTTAAGGACTATTTTACAGTATTTTTTGAAATAAACTCTCTTTACAGTTGTACAACATGGCTTTTTAAATGCAAATGCAGTGCCACAGTTTCCTAAGAAGTCTTCTGAAGCAATACAAGTGATTATATGCTGGCATTCTCAGCATCAGGCTCTTGACAAGCTGATTATCCCCTCTGTGCTTGCAGCAGTCACAGCCTGTAATAAGTAAGAGGCTGTAAATTCTAGGGGCCACTCATTTTCCCATTTCACTGTCTGCGGGAACTAGTGAAAGCTGAAACCCTTCTGTTCTGCCCTTTCATGTCAGTTAAAATAATGGCCAAATTTATTTTTTCTCTTAGCAGAATATAATTGAGATATAGGTGATGGTGCCAGGAAAGTGAGATCATTTAATCAAAGGTCAAATTAGTTTCTTACTCCGTACACCCATCTAATCAGAAGCTCTCTTTTTTTGTTACCTGCATAGGAAATTCTAAGATAGCCTTGCCATCTTCTTATGTTGATCAGACATTTCCCGATAGTGTTCTGTCACAAGGCATCCGCTTACAGAAGTGTTCCTGTGACATTTCTGCTTTATTGTTCTTTGTTCAAGGACATAGGCCGTAGGGAAAAAAAAATCCAAAATACAAGTATAATTTTTTTTTTGGTGATGTTTGATCATCCCACATTACTATAATATTATAGAATAGAGGATTTTCAAATGATAAAAAAAAAAATTGAAGAAAAAATGAAACTATTTTAATTTAATTTTTGACTTATCATAACAGTATTTTTCACTTTCTACATATGACAAACAGACCAAAAGAATCATTCCTCTGCAATATGAAGGATACATGAGTCAAAGGCAGGGTTTGTGCTTTGTAAGCTCAGACAAACTGTTGGCTGGCACTCTGCTCAGTGTTTTTTCTCTTGGAAAAAAATTAGAATTATTCTGGCAAATATTATTGATTATTGATTAATCAAACTTCTGTTTCAATAAAAAATTTAACTGTCAATGAATAACCATTAACATTCCACTGTAGAACTTCCTTCTTTTTAATTGTTGTTGCTGCATATTTACTGCATATGCAGTAAATTCTTGTTTACTATTGTTTCATGTCTCTGCTTGTCATGACAGGATTTGGTACTTTAATTCACTGTCCTTTTTTAGGGAAACATATTTTTATAATTAGTTCTTCACTTTCTAACACATGAATACAGGCCCAATATTTTTTAAAGATGCCATTAATCAAGCTGTTTTTTGAGATCCTCCTGGGCCAAATGGACTGCCAAACAGAAAAAAAAATCACATCAAAAAGCTATTGAAGTTCTCCATTAAAGATTTGCATCTACACACAGAAATCCTTTGAATGTCGAGGAGTTACAAAATAAAAAATCCAGATTAACAAGAGAAACGTCATGAACAGGAAGAACTCAATATAATATAATTGGCTGCATATCAAAGTGCCATACTGATAAAACAAATATTGTAACATTTTAATCAGATGGTTTGATTTTGATTATCGTCTCCAAGCAAGATGAAAGGTAAAAACCTCATCCTTTCTGGAAAACCTAAAATATATTTGAAGAACATGTAATTTCATATAGGAAAAACAAAGGTCCTTACTATGAATTTCACTTGCAATATTTCCACCTCAGTCACATGCATAGATCTGAAAAGAATAATCACACAGAATTAATCATTATCACCCAAGAAGAATTTGTAATTTCACTTTTCAGCATTGTAGGATTTTTAACAGTAGGACTTTGACATCTGAAGTGTTTACTCTACAATTAAAGAGGTTTCTTCAGAAAGAGCGAGACGATCTGAGGCATAAGCCGCTACAATACATGTCTAGGGCCTGCAGCTTGAAAGGGACTCCACAACAGGTATTCATATGCAATGTACACTTTCATAAGTCAAAATATTCAGACTTGCTGCTCACACAGAGTGTATGCACAAAAAGACTGATTCTTACTGTATTCAACCCAGTTATATTTCATTTAAACTCACTACAATGTATACTTGCTCTGTACCTTGATCTGTGGTTGCTCTCAGAACAGATCTAAGACTAAGACAGAAACTTTGAAAGACATCATGGATAGCATTCACCTGTCTAAATAATACAGACCTGTTCTCAACTGAGATGTCATAAGGTATCTGAGACATCTGCAAGGGGCTGGACGACATGGCACAAATCCTACAAAAGAGAGATATCTCCTGGAAAGCCAGCTGGGGAATTTAATGTCATTAGACATTGTTCAGACGTAAAAGCAGTCACATCACTCCCAGTTACAATATTACATACAAAGCTATAACAGCGCTTCAAACCAAGCATATTTACTTATGAAACTTCCTGTCATGGCTTCATCCCAAAGTGTCAATGCAAAGCTAGACTAAAATTGAAGTTTTAATTTAACTCTTTCATTCTTGAATGGTGGTTTAAAAGCAAGCTTTACATGTAAGAACAGATGTTATTGTGGCAAATTATTATACATTTACCTGAGAGGCCTCCTGTTTATGTGGTAGATGTACTACTTGAACAAGTTATTTCTAGAATGCTATTTCATTGATAAAAATGTTTAAACTGTGTTATACAAAAATGGCAGATTCTCATTTCCCTTAAAGAAAGTGACTTTCTTTTCTAAGAGTTTTCTAACTCTTTTCTAAGACTTTTAAGGATGAAGATGTGAAAAGAAGAAAAAGAGGGGAAAAAAGGTTCCATTGCAAAAAGATTTAATGACTCTGTCTCTATAAACAAATTCTGGGGTTAATGTTTAAGTCAAACTACCTGTTTAAATATAATTCATGATACCCCTAGAGAAGGTAAGCAAAATATGTTTTTTCCCATCAATTATAAACAAAATGAATAATTGGATGGTTACCTTTCTGAGTGCTACAAAATTATTTAGTCACAGTGTGACTAATTGATTGTAGAGACTTCTTATTGGTTAATTAGATAATTTTCAATAAAATTCTTCCTGTTTCATTCTGTCATCAGCTATAAAATAGCTCTTCAAATAATGTATCATAAATACATTTTCACATGAGATACTGATTACAAACTCATTGTCATCTGATTTAATTTCATACAAGTTAAAGATGTTAAAATAATTTGATTTATTCATTTGAAAACAGGAGAGCTTACATGGACTCATTTATACTTGTTTTATAGCTCATTCACTAAAAGAAAAATAGATGAAACAAATTAGATAACACTTTCCTCTCACATTTCTTAATTTATTTCACACACCATTATGTTTCACACCTCCTGTTCAAACATGGTTTACGTCTTTGCTTGTCCCTTTAAGTCTCATCTCTTTCACATATATTTTTAGTCTTTTCTCATCTTTTTATAGAATTTCATAGGTACACCATACAGGTAGTTCACTTGACTCTATTAATATTTTATTAGTGCTTAACAGATACAGCAGGGAAGGCCTGACAGTCGGACTCTTAATTATAGACATTTCACCTGCATTTCCTACCAATATCAGACTTAATTACAGCCATTTCACCCTCATCTCCTCACAATGTTTCTTCACCTTTCAATTTTTTTTTTTTTCATAACTCGCCTTTCATTCTCCTCCTCGTTATTGAATTTTAAAAAGAGTCACAATGCAAACTGAAATTAAGATGTGAGTATTGAATGTTTATCTGAAATTTGAAGGCCTGCAAAGTTAGGACACTTAATATATCAAGGTGATTTCTAAGTCCTTCAAAACTTTTTGAGATCATCTATCTAAATTGTGAATTATCATCTGTTTCTCAAATGAAAAATATACATGATATATCATAAATCTTCACCACTGTCTAATTCAAATATTGAAAATATTCTCTGGGCAATTGATTTTAATTTTAGAAAAGTGTTCTTGGTCTTGTTCTTTATTTCAAATCAACTGGAACTTATTTGCTCATTATGACAATGACAGGGTGTGGGATGAGTTGCCTAGCCTTTCACTGTCATCTTTGAGATTTCTTCAGTTAAACATTTTACACTTGATATGCAAACATCCTGTCTGAAGCAGATCTCTTTCTGAAGATGTATGTGTGCTTGCATGTAATTATTTATTTCTACAAGAATATTACTACTAATTTAAGACTGTAATTTCACCATATTCATTTATAGAGCATCCAATTTGTAGCATAATTTTAGAAACTTCATAATAAATAAATTTCTTCTATTATATATACACACAAATATAAATTCTTCTCCATATAATAGAAGAAATATACTAGACTGAAAAATCATCCTCAGAATCAGTTCTAATAACCTTACAGCTCAGTTTCTCATTTTCCACTCAAAAGTCGGTTTGACCGAAACCCCACAGGCATAATGAAACTATGTGGTATTAAGGCCTTCACGTTCTAGAAACAACTAAGCTTATTCAGACCATGAAACCACTAATATCAAATGACACAATAAGGAGTAGAATCTATCCAAACCTAAGCAGGATATTTTGAATTTAACACCTTTTGCTAAATGCTCTGTTCCAGTAAACATGCAAGTGTTCAAATCACTGTCCTGCGAGTTAAAGTAAGATGTAGTTTAGAAGGTCTGTTGAGACGAAAAGTATAAAATAAACCCTGTGACTAAGTCTTTTTGAGAGTTCTGAAATAAAACTAAACTGTTCTTCTAGGACTGTAGGCAGATGTTTCCTTCAATGTCAGTAGGTAGGGAATGATGCGTCTTTTTATTTCTTTCTTGTACCCTTCTGCAAATGATATGCCTCATTTTCATGTCAACATGAGTGTCTAACTGCAACTATGGATTCAACTGGAAACAAGTGTAGAATATAACTGAAAAAAAATTAGATATGCTTAAGGTTCATATTTATGTTCAAGGAAGATCTGGGCAATTTCTTTCTCAGCATTAACAAAATCAGATATTCCTAGAAAGAAATTTGTCTCATCCTAAGGTAAATGTTCAGAGTAAGCATATGGTTAAAAAGGTCTTCCTCTTCTTGTCAATTAAATTAAAATAATTACAGCTGGAGGAGCTCCACTCTCAACATTGACAGTATCTAGAACTCAGACTTTCCAGTAGTGAATACTGAGAAACCTAATGTCTCATATGGGACAAATCATTAGGAATTTAAAGCCCACTGGCTTTCATATGATCAACTTGATATATTTGGCACAAGTTGGAATTTTTCTACCAACCCTTTCTTTTTAAGAACAAGAAAATTGTATGTATCAGTGTACCTAAGCTCTCTAATGTATTCTGTTAGGGAATTACTTCATTTTCCTGTCTTCAACTTCTTCATTGCTTTTCTCAGAATATTTCTTTAATGTATGGAAGAGTTTATGTTCTTGCCTCCAAGAATAAACTTTTGTGCCACCTTGAAGTAGACACTTTTATGAGCATCTTCCAGAACAATAAGACTCAATTACATGACCTATGATGAGCACACATGAAGATAGTACATAAACTTTTTACTTTGAAATAATTCTATGATAGTATCTTAGTTGTTTCCAAATTCAATAGCTAACTGAAGTGTCTATGATCAAAACTACATTAAGCTCTCACTTTAGCCATGTAGATAAAGTGTCACCTCTAAGGAGCGATTACCAGGGCTAAAATTATCTCTGGAGTTTTCTTTCTTTTGACACTAGAAAAGATGCAAGGCAAACAATTTCTCATGTTACATATAAAGCGGCACTTAATTAACTTTTTCAGTTTGGATCAGGAAAACAGTTCTGAAACAAATCTGATTGTCTCTATTTGAGATGCTTCAGTTTCTATTGTAGATCTTTCTTGAAAAGCCATGGCCTGGAATCCCTTCAGAAGCAGTACATGCTACAAAAGTTTACCTAATGGTTCTCAACCACAAACAGGCATTTAGCTCTTCATACCAGACGAGACCTACACAAGTAAAACCCAAGAAACTTGTGTAACATAGATATCAGGTCCTTTGTATAACTTGTTCTATCTTTAAACTTCATATTATTGCTCCACGACATTTAATAAAATTGAGAGAAACTGTTGATTGTTTAAAACTAGGAAGCATGAATCTTGGACAAAATCTGTTTCTTTTTCTATATAAAAAAAAAACAGTTTAACCAGATTTGTAGTTTATGATAAATTACATACTGGCATATTTATAGATTATATTATTTGGCACTTACATCACGTTTTTTTTGTAACAGCTTTATAAATGAGGTATACATTACATTAACCCTGCTCTAAGGAAAAAGAAAGTGAGAAAAATTAACAGCTTCATACAAAGAGTTGCACAGTGCACAGTGTCTAGACCTCTATGACTTTTAAAAGTGTAAATTAGAACAACAGCAAAACAGAAGTAAGTAAGGGTAACAGTAAATAAAGCTTTTTTTAATTAAAAAAAAAAGCTGTTAGTAAATAGTAAACTTTAAGAGGCTACTGTAGTTTTTCTTCACATATCTGACAGTCAAAAAAAAAATGTGACTATGCAACTTCATTATAAATGAGGAGTCCTAACAGTTTTTGCAGTATTCTACACATTGAAAGTGTTTTTATTTAATAATCAGTGAAGAATTATTATTCAAATAATATTGTAGATCCCAAAATTACCTGGCTTGACATTTGCCTTGGAAGGTACTGTGAAAAAGATGAACTTGTAACAGAGAATTCAGTGCTTGTCTACAGCCTAACTGAGTGATAACATAAACAGTATGCAGTTGGTTTGAAGATTATAGCAATTGAGAAGAAATGTGAACTGAAGGGTTACTGATTAGGGAAGGCATAAGAAAGACTACGAATGGAAGAAACTAATTTTCTACATCACCTGGATGCCTATAAAATGTAACTGAAAAGGTAAATGAGAAAGGAGAAGAAAACAGCAGAAGAAAATTCTGTATCTAACAACATAAAGGTAAAATGTAATATGAAGTAAGAGCACCATGAAGTGAGATGCAAAACAAGAACCCATGCTGTCCTATGGTGCCTCCTAAGGTCTGATCAAATCTCACTGAAGCATGGTTCTACTTATTTGTTGTAGATGCTAAGTTAGTTTGACATATCCTTTAGGCCACACACTGTGTGACTGGTGGCATAGTGTGTAAATCTATACATCCTGTAAAGTAATGTACTAGTCAAAATACCTCCTTGCTTTCATCAAAGGAGCTTCCTTGCACACATCTTTTAAGAACCATTTGGAGGATGGATCAAAAGTTTCCTTAATCTGCTGTCCCTGTTGGTGAGTACCAGTGGCCTGTGGTTTGCGCGCAGCAGTGTCACCCATAACTGCCTTGGTCCCAGTTCTCGCCACCCTCACCTACTTTGCGAAGAATATGATGAGATGTCCTGTTCTCACCATGTTTTAGGAGCAGACAGGGAGCAGTGCAGCTCTTTCATGAGATTGCACAACAGCTCACAGAAAACTGAGGAATAAACTGTGGAGTGCTTCTGCTGTTTGTACATGTCTTTATGTTTAGAGATAGACATAAATAAACAACCTCTTGACATCAACTTGTCTTTCTACGTTTTCAGATGAGAAGTCTGGTTCAGTCCTCTGAGAAACAAGAAAAAAGATCTGTGCAAAAGGGCCACTCTGAACTAGTTGATGTCAAAACCAGGGATTATTTGCTGAGTTAGATGTTATTTAGCCATGTAAATGTAGCTTTTATTTTCTCCAGCATGAAATAATACTCTTCGAAACAAAACTCCTAAAATATAGAAAATCATAGAAAAATCATAGAAAATCACAGAATGTGTTGGGTTGGAAGGGACCTTTAAAGATCATCTAGTCCAACCCCCCTGCAGTAAGCAGGGACATCTTCAGCTAGATCAGGTTGCTCAGAGCCTCATCAAGCCTGGCCTTGAATGTCTCCAGGGATGGGGCCTCCACCACCTCTCTGGGCAACCTGTCCCAGTGCCTCACCACCCTCATTGTAAAGAACTTCATACTACTGTCTAATCTAAACCTACCCTGCTCTAGTTTAAAACCATTGCCATATGAGACCTTTTAATTTGTCATCTACTGTGTTTAACAGGAATCATTGCCAATACATGCAAAACCTGTACACTGTATTTCTATTAACAGTATACAAAATATAAGAAAGAAAGCTTCCTAATGATCACTCTAGTCTCTTCCCCTATCAACAGTCATCTGATTTGCAAGTATATTCTTACCTCTCTGATCAGTCACAATTCATGGCCTTGTTTTTTGTCTCTCTAAATGAGAGAAATTGATAGAGTAGCGAGGTCTCTTTCAGGATTTTTCCCTACAAGGTATAAACAGTTTCCTTTTACCTCAACAAAAAGTAATCAAACCATACAGTTTCTCTTTCCCATTTCCTGTATCATATTTTGGAGTCAAGATTTAACCATGAAGTTTCTTAGGGAAGCTCATATTACCACTGTTATTCTATAGTTTCTTTTCTAAGACTGGGCTGTTTCCCTTTGCATTTCTCTCTTTTTCACACACTCTAAGTTCTATTCACGCACAGCTTCCATACACTTATTTCAGAGTCCAAAATTTTTACAAGAGCTTTTGTTTTAATTGATGAAACCATGTTTCATCCTTATGTGGCATTATTACATCATAAAGCAGACTGTTCATATTCAGTTTCTTTCAGGAAGCGACCAAGTTCCTTCCTCCTCCTTTCTCCATAATAAGTACACATATTCTCAGTTTCACACATACCTTAATTGACAGAAACTGATCTTTGACTAAGTGGTTGACACGTTCCATACTTCCATCCATCTCTGTTTTTTAAAGGAATGAGAAGTGAATTTTTTTGTTATCTTGCTCATACTTCTCCAACATTTATACTTGTAAAAAAATTTGAAAAATGACTACTGATTGTCTAAACTTTGCCTGCCTGCTAGGAATCTGATAGATTATAAGAAGGAAGATTTTAACAGAGGCAGAAATAAGATAATTATCCTACATAAAAAGGATAGTAGTAGACAATTGTTCCTGCTAGGAAGAAGTAAACTTGTCAAAATAGAAACTAGATAGTTAAGATACTGACTCCATAACTACTGAGTCTATTGTCCCCATGTTTTGAAGTACTATAGAATCTCAAGCTTTTTGTCAAACTAAGCATTTGTTATTGTTTGTAGTATTATCAAGATGCTTATCAGTATCCACAACTTCTCAGTAAGCTGTTCCCCTTCTTGTCACACAACAACACAGTTCTAGTGGTAATGATTTTAAGAGTAGGAAAACAAAAGTATATGATATTATAAATGCATTTTCTTTTCCTACTTGTGCCTTTTAGTTTTCAAGATCCAGTTTGAGGAAGTTATTCTTAACCACAGAGCTGCCTCCAAGAATCCTGGGCAACTGTAATAAGTGACCTTAATTGACCTCAGTCCATATACCTTATTTACCCCAGTTATGAAAGTATTCAAGTTATGTCTTTCTCATAATATAATTCTTTTTTGGAAGTTGCTTTAAATAAAGAATGTTAACAACGAAGCTCAGTCTAATCAGATGATGAATTAGATACTCTCTTTCCAGTCCATCTGTGTTTATCATTCCCACTAGTTTATAAATACATTTCTGGATAAATAGTTCACCAAATTATAGATGTTGATGTTTTCTCTGCAGCTGGTAAGGTGCTGTAACCTACATAACCATCATCAATGTCTTTGGTGTCAGCTCCAAATGTCTTGATTAAAAAAAATAATAATTCTATGAGCTTTTTTGGCTAGATAAGAAACTTCTTTGTTTTACACGTGTTTGCATAATGTGAGTCTATATAAGGTGGGTTCTGTCTTCAGTCTTCTTATTGTTCATATTCTTTACCTTTGAATTACTGCTTCTGTATATTCTATATATGTCACCAGAAAAGTACACAGAATTCCTGAGATGATTTTATGAATGCTTTTATAATAGTTTTGATATTGGTTTTACCCAAAATATTTTGCCTGATACTCCTCAAGATAATGCTTTTTCATTTCACATTGGTGACTTACAATTACCCTGTCATCAATTAATGTAACAAAATCCTTCATCCGCTTTGTCATCCAGCTGGTAGTTCTTTCCCTATTAGTAGAGGTATGGTTTTAATTCCTCAGGTGGATTGCACTTCATGCTATCATTTTTATTGTTTCTTTTTTCAAGGTCGTATCATTCTTCCCAGGAGACATTTGGGTACTCCTATGGCTTTGTACATTTCAATACTTTCTGTCATCATAAAAATCCATTAGCATCAACTATATCACTGTTATTAAGCAAGGTATTAAAGATTAGCCACAAAATGAATTCATTGAGTACTCCACTAGTAGTCTCTCTATCACACAATAATTCTTTATTCAACTTAAAATTCTTGTACTAACCACCATCTTAAGTAAAAATTTCCCATGGGGTACCATATCAAGTGTTGTAAAGAAGTCAAGATAGATTAGATCTATCACAGCCCTCTTGTCTATAAAAGTGGTCATTTTGTTAAAGAAAATATTATATCAGTCTGGCACAATCCATCTTTGATAATCCCCTGCTTTGATTTATCCATTTGCCATTCACCTCAATTTATTTAATTAGTGCTTCCTTCATAAATTGTTCTGCTGACTGTGGCCTCACATTGAGGTCAGACTGGTGGTTCTGTAGTTGTCCAGTTTGATTTTTCATCCTGTTTTTAAATATAATCATTTTAGTTTACTCCTGTAATTTGGAAAGTTGTGTTGTGTGTAAATGGCAATTTTTGGTAGCAGTGAACTGCAGAGCGGCCTCTGTGAGAAGAGATAAGGGTCTGGCCTGTGCTGGACACAACCAGTTCCAGCTGGCTCCAACAGACCCACCACAGAACACAGCTGAGCACATAAGCAAAAGATGATGGTGCCTCTGTGAAACGTATTTAAGAAAGGGCAAAAAACATTGGAAAGAGAGAAGAAGAGGACACCACAGAGGGAACAGCAGAAGAAATGAGGGAATAACAAGGTCAGAGGAGATACTCCATGGCAGAGTAACTACACATCTGAAGGATCTACAGCCCTGGAAGACATGTGCTGGAGCATATGAAAAGGGTGAGAAACAAGGAGTAGCAGAGAGAAACCACAATGTACTGACCATGAAGAGACTGAGTGTTACCTGCGGTGATAGCAAGACAGGACAAGCATCTGAAACGAAATACTGAAGTGGAAAGAAAAAAAAAAGAAAAGAAAGGAGGGAGAAGGAGAGGAATTTGGAGTGAAAATAGGCTTGGGAAATGGGGAGAAAAGGTGTTTTAAGGTTTGTCGTCTTTCTTTCTGTGGTCTGAAAGTAATGGAGTCTGACAACAACTTATTAACAAAGTTTTATTGAGGCAGTAAGAAAGATAAGCAACAGTGTTCCCATATGGCAACTGACACAATCACTGATAGTGAACACAGGATCATAAGTGATGCTGTGGCTCCACTGGCCTGCTGGGGACATTTGGTGCTCATGTCATCTGGCAGCAACAGGCAATGGTGCAAATGACTTTAGAATGCGGATAAGAGTCATGTCGCCCCTTAGCTTCACCAGTGGTAGTCTGATTTCAGACACTCACACCGCAGATGGATAATCTGGGCAGCATCCTGCCTATGCTGCAGATGTTGGTCATGGGGAAGGGTGTCAGTTTCTCAATATCTGAATCAGTAATTAAATATTTTTGCTAATTGACAATAAATGAAGTTAAATTCCCCAAGCTGAGTCTGTTTTGCCCATAATAGTGCTTGTCAAGCCATATCCCTGTCTTTATTTAAAGTTTTCTCACTCTTCTTGTTCCCTATTTTCACCCCCCGTCCCACTGGGGCAATGACAGGCGAGAAAGTGGCTGTGTGGGTGCTTGGCTGCTAACTGGGGTGAACTTACCACACAGATTTACAAGGATATTGGCTATCAGACCCAGAATTCAACCCATTTAGTCTTTTCAGAAGTGGTGAGAAAGATGTGATAACTACAGAAATTTTTAGGAAAAAAGCTAGTAAAGTGACAAATACTGGCCTAAGTAAAATATTGATAAAATATTAACCGAAAAGAGACATGAAATCGAACATTAAAATAATATGAAACTAAAAATGAATTGGCCTGCGGCTATGCAGATTGATTCATGCAGAAGTTATTGAAAAAGTATGCCATATAATACACATGACAACAGTTAACTTCAGTTTTTTTGTTTGTTGTCTTGCTTTTTACTTCTGTTTCTAAAATGAATAGGAGCTTTATAACAAATGCAAATATTTGAATACGATCTTGGATACATGAATACACACTACTTTTTTTTCATATTAAGAAAACCACAAAAGCAAATGTGTTAAAGCTCAACTTGGCAAAGAAAGAGATAGGTTAGGGAATGTGCAAACAATATTTACTGGAGGGACAAGGTATTTTTGGAAAAACATCTGCTAAGTGCATCAAAAAAGTAGTTTGGGACTCTCTTCAATAAGATCCCAACAGCATGATTTTGTTCACTTACAGTGTACTGTTGGGATTACACAAATATTTCTTTAATTTATTTTCCCTCTTTGCATATTCCCTCTATGCTCATTAATTGCCCTAGGAAGGTAGAGTAATAGAGACTTCACATGTTTTCAAGAGCACGCGTGTTTAGACAGATGCTGAACTTTGAAAGTAAAATGCCTTCCAGTGAAAATTCTGATAGATCTTAAACCCTGAAGAAATCAGCTCAGACATCCACAGAGAGCAACACTCCCATCCACTCTACAGAACACCCAAACAAGATGTAATGGCACATGCAGTTTCATCCAGCAGGGTAGCTGCTATGATTAACTTCCAGAAAGAGAGGCTGGAGTGATAACTGTGTCTAGACTTAATTTTTGAAGTGAATTATGGATTTGTTTTTAGGTCCTGGTCTCCTAAGAATGAAATCTAATACCTCACTGAGTCACATGTGGCTCCTGTATGAAATCATACTGGTTTTGTATGGGATGGAGTTAATTTTCTTCATAGCAGCCCTTATGCTGCTATGTTTTGCATTTCTGACCAAAACAATGTTGATAACACACCAATGTTTTTGCTATTTTTGAGCAGTGTTTGCATAGCATCAGCGTTTTCTCCATTTCTCACTCTGGGCCCAGTGAGTAGACTCGGGGAGGACAAGAGGCTAGGAGGGAATGCAGCTGGAACAGCTGACCCAAATTGACCAAAAGGATATTCCACACTATAATGTCATGTTCATCAATAAAACTAAGGGGGTTGGCCTTGCTTGAGGACTGGCTGGGCATTGGGTTGACTCAAGAATGATTGGGATTGCAGCACTTGTTTTTCTTTGCTTTATTTTCCTAGGGTTTCTTTGTTGTTGTTACTTTTCTGTTTTGTTTTGATTTTCTTTTATTTATTGAACTGCCTTTATCTCAACCCATGAGTTTTCTCACTTCTGCTCTTCCAATTCTCTCCCTCATCCCACTGAGGTAAGTGGACAAGAAGCTGTGTGGGACTTAGCTGCCTACTGGTGTTAACTTACAACAGAGATGAACACCAAAGCTCCTTTATTCTGAAACTATGAAATGGGATAAAGGGATGATTCAGACGCAGGTTTAGTCCCATACAGAGTCAGAACATGGCTTGGTCAGGCACCTCCAGCTAGGAATTAGAAATACTGCAGAATGGGGTCCTCATTCAGCAGTATTGACGTCTCCTATGTCATCTTTTCACTAACTTTATTAGCTACAGAGTATATAAATCCCTTTCATCACTGTAATGGCAGAGATAAAGTAGTATCATGACAACCTTTTTCCCCCAGATATTCAGACTGCTTGTTTGAACATTGTGTAAAAGTTTGTCCTTGTACACTAAGCTCTATCATCTAGACAAATAAATTACTTGTTACTGAGTGTATTAGAAGCAGCAAATGTAGGACACAAAGAAATAAAGGCAAAAGTGAAGGGCTGACACGCCCTCTGTCTTTACTAGAGGATTTATTTGTAGACTCAGTAAGTGCTGTCTATTATTATAATTGGCAATCATGTTAAACATTCTGCTAAAAATGAAAATAATTTTTGAGCATGTATGTGAAGTTGTATGCAACATTTCACTATTAAATCATATTGACAGCCATCTGGCTAAAATGACACAGAATCATAGGTTATGATTTTTTGAAGCCTGAAATTTAGAATAAAAAGCATTTCCATTTTACTTTTGCCCTATTGATTCTGTGATACTTCATTGTAAGTCAGATGGACAATTATTAAAAACTATTTCAGTTCTGTTTTCCTTACAGTTACTTTATAATAACAATGCTTAACTTATAAAAAGTTCACTACTTTACGGTAATTACATACTTACAGAATTTGCAAGCAATATCTTCTGGGTTCTGGCTTGTTAAATACAATCTATACTTCATTGCATAGGAAAATGAAACAAGGAAACAAATGACTATCTTTTTCCTAATATGAAAAATCCTATTGTCAAAAAGACTGTCATAAAACATTAATGAAAGATCTAAGTAATTTGGACAAGGTATAGGAAGTGTAAAATAGAAGTTAATAGAGGTTAACATTCCCCTGTTTGGTCCATTATCTCAGTTGCTGATGTTGAATGATTCATTCCTAGTTAATGAATAAACATCTTCTAATCCCAAAGGCTCAGATGGGAAATCATCCATGCATTCTAGGTATATCAAAGTGGACGAAAGTACTACAGGTGAATAGCATGTAAGAATTAGCCCAATGTGATATACAGTAACATTCTAATTCCTCTCTAGTAAATACAGAAGAATGACGACAGTCTTTTTGCTATAGTTAAGTATTCAAGTTACTTTGGTAAAAGTTACGCAGTCTTGACACATATACTTGAACTGTAGCCAAAAATTCTTTCCCAATCCTTCTCATTTCTAAACAAATCTGCTTCTCAGCTGCACTGGAAAAAGAGGACAGACAAGGCAGCAAAACTGTAGTCATGAGTCGAAGAGAAAGGGGTCCCAGCAGTGTCTTTGACTTTATGTTCAATCAAAAGAGGCTCAGTGGCAACAACAGAGCTTCTTCCCAAACGCTATTTTCTGTTGCTGATGGCAAAAACAAGAGTGCTGCTTCACCAGGAGAATAAAATGGTTTCTCTGTCCATTTCCCCATTGCTAACAGAGGAGACTATTCAAGATTATACTAACAAAAGGTAAGGAGTTTGGAAACTGAAAGATTGATAAATTTCCCTTTTGAGTTCACTTGCCAGGTAGAAACCAGATACCCTTCCTCCCTGCATTGTCTTAAAGACAGGTTCACAATTTCACAGTCTGCAGTTTATTTCTGGATGTGGGCACACGGGCTGTAGAGCGTTGTTAAATTATTACTGAGGTTGAAAGTGTGATCATTCCAGAAAAAAAAAAAAAACTCTGTAGCTACTTTGTGATATGCACAATGAAAGCTCTTCTAGAGTAACAGGGATTCATAGCTGAAAGATCTGGCACATCCTTTCCTCGTTTTTCTTTCAACTTAACATATGATTGCCTCACCTTCATTCAAGGGGAGTGAAGATCAGAGGTGGTGCCAGATTTGTGAAGTCTCCATGCAGTTGTCTATCTTAGAAAGAAGAAATATGTAAGGAAGGAATTTGATGAGAATTTCCCATTCTCTCCTGAAATTTTACATGAAAATATATAGAGGAATATTCTGAGATGAGACTATTTTACTCTATTTACTACTTACAAAACAGTTTTATTACTCAGATCTGGAGGAACATAGCTTTATTTAATGATAAAGAATGTTTTATTAGATAACATAGGCTCTTCCTTCATTTGATGCCTTCTATGGCTGTATGCTGCTCTGTAGGGGTCAACAGCACATTTGCCATAACATATATGTATACTTTTTACTCCATTTCTTTACCTTAAATTGTAATTATTGATTAAATAGGTAATACCTTAAATCTTTGGCATTTGGAAACTAGCACTACACAGTAAATATTCTTTAATAAAATGGCAGACGACTTTAGGACAGTTAGTCTGACATCTATTATTGGCACATTAGTGGAAGACTAATACATGACTCAACTGATAAGGAATTAAAAGAATATAATTAGTCCCTGTCAACTTGATTTTACAGAAAGTAGATCTTGCCAAAAGACTTGAACTCATTCTTCAAGTAGGTTGGAACATTGGATGATAAAGGTACTTCATTCTTTTATTTGAGAAATGCTAGAGTATTCCCTTTAAAAAAACAAAATCATAGAATACAGATAATATCTATATTAAAATAGTTGGGAAATGGATAAGTGAGTTATCAGAAGTGATTACCCATGTAAATCACCCTCATGTGGTAATGTTTCTAATAGCATTCCTCTGAGACTAATACCGTGATTAATATTATATACTAATATATATAATACAATATATAATATAATACATGTCATATATTTTAGGTTAACATTTTATATATTAATATTTAATGTTTATATAATACATTTAATATGTTCTATAGATATATGTATATACTGTGATCAAAATTTTAATCTGTAGCCTGAATATAGAAACAAAATCTCTGGCAGTAACATTTTCAAATGTCAAAAATGTCAGTAAAAAGTGATCAGAATGTGTCAGTTACACTAAGGAACTGGATGCCAGATTTACCTGTGTACTGTTAAATAACACACTGTAGAAACAGAATTGCTAGCGCATAAGTATACACTTCATAACTTGACAAAACAGGAGAAAGTGTCCTTTTTCTCAGTATCTCTGAGAAAGTGTTAAGGATCGTAGTGGCCAAAGACCTGTACATTTCTGTATAATATTCTGCAACTATGCTGTAGTTAAAAAAATATACTGTAAACCTTGGCATTATCAAATGAGTGACTTTGGAGTAGGAACTTGGGAATGGGGAAAGGGATTTTACTTTTTTGCCATATACTGTGCATATATGCACTGCTAATATACTGTGAGTATACGTACTGTGTTTTCCAGGTGTCCTGCTTACTCTTACACAGAATCACAGAATGGTTCTGGTTGGAAGGGACCTTAAAGATCATCTAGTTCCAAGCCCCCTGCCATGGGCAGGGACACCTCCCACTAGACCAGGTTACTCAAAGCCCCATCCAGCCTTGCCTTGAACGCTTCCAGGGATGGGGCATCCACAACTTCCCTAGGCAACCTGTTCCAGTGCCTCACCACCCTCACAGTAAAGAATCTCTTTCTGATATCCAATCTAAATCTACCCTCTGTCGCTTTGAGGCCCTTACCCTGTGTCCTATCATTACACTCCCTGATAAAGAGTTCCTCCCCATCCTTCCTGTAAGTCCCCTTTAGGTACTGGAAGGCTGCTATAAGGTCTGCCCGCAGCCTTCTCTTCTCCAGGCTCTCCTTACAGAAAGCAACTCTGGAAGTGCAGCCAAGCACTGTGCTCCAAATTTGGCACATGGGACATTGCATGATCGTGCATATCTTGTGGAATAGATCTGGGCAAGAAAATAAGCATACCTTGCTCTTTACAACCTGAGAAGAAGGTTTTTCAGAGAAGTATAGCTAAAAAGTAAGCCTATCCAACATATGAAAAGAAGACTGAGAAATTACTGGATTTCTGCTTATGTATTCCTTAGAAGAAAAATACTAATTAATAAAGGTCTCTTTAGTTTAGCAGAGAAAGGAAAATCAAGCAAAAATCAATGGAAGCTGAAGCCAGGCAAATTCAATTTGGGCATAAGACACAAATATCAAGGAGTGAGGGTAATTAACCACTGGAAAAAGATTATTTCAGTCTAGTTAAATACAATACATTTTTAGTTAGACAGTTATTGACTTTGATAAAATCTTGACTTTGGGATGACTGCATAAAATGCAAAAATGTGATCTGTAATACACAGCAGGAAAGAAAAGCTGATCAGATGGCCCTAGTTAACCTTTAACGTAATGATTTCATTTTTCAGTAATCCTAACTGATAACTGATTTTATCTGACCATTACCCACTGCTAAAATGAAAAACTTTGTAACAGAAGCACAGAAAGTTTTCAGTTCATTTTACTTTGTTTTTATTCTTTTTGGATCTTAAAACTGTCTCTGACAGGCTTCATGGAAATGTATTCAGGAGGAGTTCACAATAACACTTGTGGAAAAAATCCTTGATAATTGTTAGTCGCTTCTTTACAAAATCTATTTCCCCACTCAGGAGGGATTTATAATTCAGTTGATATAAATTTTGTAATGATTTTGATTTTATATAGGTTAAATTGCTTTCCCCGGTTTTAGCATCAGGACAGTCAACATATTTTGCACCATATTCCACCTTTAATATGTCATTGTTCACAGCTTCCATTTCATAAGTACATACCTTCTTTAAATTAATTTAGATTCTCTGATGTTTATAGAACTACATCTTTTCAGACAGTGATCTTCAGTTCATCCAGAAGGGAAGAAGAAAACAGATGCTGGCCATACAAGCTTCCCTGCACTACATTTACCAATAGAATAGTTAGGACATGAGAACTTAAGAAAATATACTTGATAGTCAGTTTAAGAGTCAGGTTTATGAGATTAAACTCACTAGTATCCTTGTTCTGTCTCTTGAGCTTGGTTTTTCACCCTAGTTAATGTTGTTTCTGCTTCACTGATGCTACATAATTTGGAACACTGTTGCGAGGATACACACACCCAGATTTACTGAACCAAAATCCTGATGACCACAGGGAGAAATCAGCTTGTGTCCTCTTCTGAAATGGTTATCTGAATTAAAGTAGACAATTATTTAGAAACCTACAGACACTAAGTTTCTCAGTAGTAAATAATCCTTTAAAACTCTAAGGAAGTCACAATAACATGTAATTTGAAACGTAATTTGACCAACATGCATTTTAATAATCATTTTCTCTCATGTGAATGGATAATGGTAGCTCCTATTTTATTACTTGTAATCAATAGATATTTTTTATATCCATTTTAAAGGTTTGCCATATTCATAGAGCCTTGAAGGCTTTATTATTTATAATTTGTATTTTTTCAGAATTCAGAAATGGAAAGGAACAACCTAAGAGACTCTAATTTAATTTAATTAAACCAAATCTGCAATAGACAATTTTCTGAAATATTAAACACCCCTTTTCAATTCTACTTCCCTTTTGGGGCTGCTGAGCAAGTAACCTGGCAAAATGAACACAGTCTGATCTGCATGATTGATCGTACCAAATATATTGATCAGAGTAATTTTTTTTACAAGCTGTTCAGATATGAAGGCACCTTCAGTGTTTTTGAATTTTCTTTCTGAGATTGTCTCTGCATACTTTTATGTTTACCTAGGCCAAAGCGTGTATCACCTGAGGACCTTTTGTACAGCCCTAGAGAGAGAATTCCAATCCCTTGTTTTTACATTTCTGACCTTATGCATTTATTAAAAGAATTTACGTTACATATAGATTGCTTTTGATACATCTCAATGTTAAAATTTCCTTATATTCATTCTATTATTTTTTTTTAAAGTAACATTGGAACTCTGATCAGCTCCAAAGTGAAACTCAAAACTTACCTTTTAGCCTTAGTGTTGTGCTGCAATATCTATATTCTATGATGCCTTTAAGAAATCAAATTACTACTTTAGGCAACAGTCAGAAAAACAGGGTACACATGCCATTTCACTTTTATAAATTTACTTCACATTTTAAAGCCACTTTCTCTTCCTTATATTCCTAAAAGTAAGTTGTCTTTTATCATCACCACGTTATACTTAGGCAATTCTTGCCTTGAAGGAAATAATGCCTTCACTTTCTCTTATGAGTCAGTAACCAAGCTCAAATTAGAATTCACCGTTCTGAGCTCTACGCTCTAAACAATGACATCTTGTTATTTCTTCTAACAGTGTTATGAAAAGATTAAGTGAGGCATAATATTTGAGGCTTTCTGTCATTTTCAGTCTCTTTTTAATCAGATCCACTGCCTGAATTTTATTCCGTGATGTTCAAAATGTTGTTTTCACGTGGTTATTTTCATACCATTCCTTCTAATTCTTCCTATAACATTCTGTTACATTTTCATCTGAAATGTTGACAGGCATCGGATATTTCTGCACATTATCAGATCACCTTTCCATTATATCTTAACCAAGCTAGACATATTTAGTTTTTAAAGCTTTTCTCCAAAAGTGAATTTTGTAAAAACTTCAATCAACTTTGTTGTCCTTCTTTGCATCCTAATCAATTTGCTTATCATTAAGTGAAACCAAATATGCACCACGGCACATGGTAGTCCATGGGTAGGAAAGAATGAAAGTTAAAGAAAGAAGGACACAACTTATGTAACAATGTGATTAATATAGAATCTGAATGGCAAATGTTATATATCTCAGAGAGCATAGGAGACCAATGAAATGTTGATTTCATTGACTTCCATGTCTAAGTAGGCCAAAATTGGGTCTACTTTCAGGGGAATCTGATAGTATAGAGGCTACCTCTATGCAGATACAGAAACGTACAGATAAATTCATGACTGCAGCCAGTTATCCTTCAAGGACCTAATTTAGCCATGAAGCCCTGCTCAGCAAGACAGTAAAGAACTATTTTAGCTAGTAGAGAACTATTAATTTATCTAGTAGAACCTCTCAGTTTGTGAAGGGGGGGGGGGGGGGGGGGGGGGGAGAAGTTTCATTTTTTACTCTGCTTAAGGAAATTATATCTTCTAGGAGATAGATTCACAAGCAACCTTTCAAGTATCTTGGAATAAACAAATAAATGAATCGCCTACATTTCTTCCTCCTGCCAGGTGATTCCCTCCGCATGAAATGCCTTATGTATCTATTGATCAGAAAGAGTGGACATAATGCTGAGGTCAAATTGCTGTGAACTATTCATGGTTAGTATACGGGTAACTTTATTAAGTACCTTTTTATTCTAAATTAAGCAAAATTAGTATAATATTTCATGAAAATACTAGATGAAAACTAAAATTGAAGAGATAGTACACTTCAGGGCTTAAAAAAACCAAACCAAAACAAAAAGCCTGTGTGCCCCAATTTTAAATCACACACTACTGTTGCAAGTGGACATATTAGCATAAGGTATGTCATATTTGCTTCTGTTGCTTCCCTCTTTTTTCAGACAATAAATATTTTATTTATCTATCTAATGTGAAACAGCTCTAACAGCAAAGAATTCCCAACATTTACTGAAGCCTAAAGGTTATGACACTGCTGAGAAGGCCTCAGCCATTGTCAGAGGAAGGCCTGGGCAGAGCGTTCTTATTCTCTCCAAACCATTTATTTGTGTTAAGATCCTCAGGAATATAACACTATGCTAGCCCCATTCTCTGATAACTCTTAAGGATCTTCCTCATACAACAGCACTTTCCTAAGCCCTTGTAATTGCCCTGGGAAATACTGAAACATGCACACATACAAGGTATTATAAGGATGTAATAATGTAATTTGAGATGGAGGAAGCATTTTCAGAATAATCACAATTGTTTAGTGGGGCTTTTGGTTTTGTGTACAATATCTGCAACATTTTGCATCTGGGAACTCTTAGGAGTTCAACAAATGGTAGATATTGTAGTGAGGAAAACAAACATCTCACAGTGTATTACATCTCAATAGATAACTAGTAACAGTATTGCTCACATGTTGTTTCAAAGCACAGTGCCATCCTATTAAACCTGTCCATGTGCATTTTTTTTGCATCAGTCTGTTTTTGCTAAGGAACGTAGTCTAGATATTTCCAGGAGCTTAATCAGTTTGTTTGCCAAATAAGATCCCATCTTTCGTGGTTATGTTTATGAGAACGCATTTTCACATTAAATTGGAAACAAATGAGTTTGTTGCCATTCCTCTCTGGAGCACACATACTCCTGATGCACAGATTTAACATAGGCTTAAGGGAAGAATGACTTGTGAGAGTCTCTTGTTAAAATATTGGCAGCACATCACTGAGGATTTCCTCCAGCAAAGGAAAAAGATTATACCTCTGTGAGCTGAATGCAAAACTACATGGGGTTTCTTGTGTTTGTTTGTAAAATGACATACACAAACAGCAAGGAAAACATAATTAGAAATAGTCAAACTAGTTAATGGCAAAATATGGAAAAGTCCCAAAGTCAGGTATTTGCTTTGCAGCAAGAAAATGTCAGTGAAGCATAAACAAACTTCTCACACAAACTAGAAAGATCCTTCAATTTCTGCATACTTATATCAGAATCAAAATAAAGATTAAACATTATTGGTTAAAATCGCATGCAGATAAATTCTGGTGTTTATTAATGGCTAATTAAGTCACTTCAGTAGCTAGCACCATTTTAGATGATCTAAGGTTCTCACCTGTCTTCTAGCAGCCTCTAGCAGCATAAAGACAAGCACGAATTTACATAAATACTGTCTCAAGTTTGTCCCAAGTAAACGTCTGAAATACCCTAAGCATAGCAAATAGTACCAAAACTATGTTTAGGCAATCATGTCCTTAATTTCTGTATTCTGATTTGTACCTGCAGTGCTGAATTGCCTATTTTAATCTCTTCTCGGACTATTAATGCAAAAAACCCTGATTAATAGAAACTTTACAGGAAAACCTTAAGTACAACCTTGCAGTTACACATGCCCATGAAATCTGTGTAATATCAATAAAAGTATCTACAGTTTCTAGATACCAATTTAGAATGACTGTTAACGTCCTTTAATGATAAGCTTTAATATAGCTGAGGTATTTGGTCTTTTTTTTTTTTCATCTGCAGTCTTACAAAATTGTTTTTTCCACTACATTTTTTCTAAAGGTTTATATCCCCAGGACACTTAGTCAGAAATGTATAGAAAAAACATGAAATTAATATTATCTATTAAAACATATGCACGCAAATATGTCCTGTGCTATCAATAAATATCTACCTGGGTACTTAAAGAAGTACAGGAAAGAAAGAGACAAAATAAAATTGAAAAATATACATAAATATAAAGTGAATATTGAAAATCATTGGCTTAACTAGCATGTTTTTTCTACAAATATTAAAACTAGCAGAAGAAGCAGGCCAAGTGTATACTGCTGCATATTGCTAGATGTGGGGATATCCAATTTGGTACTCAGGTCTCAGTGCCCCTGATGTGTGTGATACTTATGAGTTTTCTTACACTTGCATTCTCCTCTGGCACATGCCATCCTTTGTTGAAGAATATCTGTTGGATTTAATCTTCATTAGTAAACCTTTATGACGTCTTAGTTCAAACATAAAAGCCCAGGCACCTTGGTTCATAGTGTGAGTGCCCCTGTATGGTGTTAAAAAACTGGAGTATACTCTCAAGTATTTAAACACCATAAGCTTTTATGGTCTACAAAGTATTTATCTAAGCTTAGGCTTGGTGGTCACATTGATGTACATTGTCATTGTTCTGCAGAATTCAAGCAACTCTGACTACAAAGGATGCCATTCTTTGTTTCTCTTAATATTCATCCATAGGTAGTCTAAAAGAACACATGGTAACATGGCTTCGCTTAACATCATCCTTTCATAGAGCACAATCCATTTATAAGCAGATACTATTAAGTAATAGAGTCACTGTAGAGATTGTTTACAGCTGTTTACAGCTGCTTTGCCCACTTTTGATTAAAATAAAATGTTAATGGGATAGAAGAATGTCCTCTAGAGTGAATTGTTATGGAAGGAAAACATACTGAGATTTACAGTATACAAGTCTCAAGCTTTGCAGTATTTCAACTGTTAGCATCCCATTTTGTTCACAATTACTTCATAATTGTGGACATACACACCTTTTTAACCTTGGTGTTATGCCTGTTTTTATCATCAAAAGCCCCTTCATTACGAAGTAAAAAAAAATGAAATTCTTATTTTTGCTGAATATGATTATTCTGACACAAGTTCTAATACCCAAAGGCCTGTAAGATGGGAATATGAAAGCAGGCTGCAACAGATCTACTGAAGAGACAGAAGCAAATGAAAAGCTTCTACAGTTTGTCTGTGCAGTATAACTGTTGTTATTGCTAAGTATGAACCCCACAGGAGCTATTTCACGCAGGGGACTGGAAATAGCATACAGGAACTTTTACCTCTAGGTCATTGTTTCAAGTCTAGCTCAGATTAATAATGTCCAAAATGTATTATATCATCTGCTGGTTCTGGAAGGATTTATGCCAAACAATTTGGCAATTCAAGAGAAATACTGATGGACTTCAAACTCTCAACTTTGTATCAAATAAAAGCTTAGTTGCAAGGCAGTGACTAGTGCCAGTGATTAGTGGTGTACCCCCAGGGGTAAATACTGGGTCCAGTCCTGTTTAACATCTTCTTTAATGATCTGGATGATGGGGCAGAGTTCACCTTTAGCAAGTTTGCTAAGGCCACCAAACTGGGAGGATCCATTGATACACCAGGGGGTCATGCAACCATCCAGAGTGATCCCAACAGGCTGGAAAAATGGGCTGATGGAAACCTCATGAAGTTCAACAAGGAGCAGTGCAAAGTCCTGCACCATAAGAGGAACAACTCCAGGCACCAGTATATGCTGAGGGCCACCAAGCTGGAAAGCAGCTTGGCAGAGAAGGACCTGGGGGTTGTGGTGGACACCAATTTGAACAGGAAACAGCCATGAGCCCTTGCTGCAAAGGAGATTAATGATGTCCTGGGCAGCATTAGGCAACGCATTGCCAGCAAGTAGAAGGAGGTGATCCTTCCCCTCTACTCAGTGTACAGATCAGACCTGGAGTACTGTGTCCAGTTCTGGGCCACTCAGCACAAGAGAAACATGGACGTACTGGAGAGTCCAGCAAAGGGCCACAAGGGTGATGAAGGTACTGGAGGATCTCTTCTACAAAGAAAGGCTGCGAGACCTGGGACTGTTCAGCCTGGAGAAGATAAGGCTCATTGAGGATCTTATTAATATATATAGAAATACCTGAAGGGAAGGTGTAAAGAGGATAAGGCCAGGCTCTTTCCAGTGGTGCCCAGTGACAGAATAAGACATAATGAGTACAACCTGAAAAAAGGGACGTTTCATGTGAACATCAGGAAATACATTTTTACTCTGAGGGTGACCAAGCACCGGCACAAGTTGCCCAGGTATGTTGTGGAATCTCCCTCCTTGGAGATACTTAAAAGCTGTCTGGACATGGTCCTAAGCAACTGACTTTAGGTGGCTTTGCTTGATCAGGGGTGTTGAACCAGATGACTTTTGTCATTCTGTACTCAATTTGAGGACCAAATGACAGGATAATAGAAGTGGGATCCAGTTTGCTTGTATGTAGGTCTTCACAAAGAAGTTATATGCATGTGAGGTGCATGTGGTGATCCAGTGTTGATTAAGCTAAGTAGCTTTCTAGACTCCACTGACTAACAGTTAGGGACAGGAATCGGCTGCTGAAGCACAGATGTCTAGTGCTATTTTCCACAATGTAGGTAACCCCATTGACATCCATCTGCTGGTCCAGAAGTCTGCAAGCCTCCTGTAGTTCTTGTGTCACATTTGACAGGTCCATGCTGATGTCCTGGATACTGTTAGAAAAGTAAAATGGCATGAGACACAAATGTGTAAACAATTTAATACGGCGCTTTTTTCCCATCAACTGTAATGGGAGTTTTGACACCTACATACAGACATGTAACAGCTAAATGCCTATAGTCTGGAGCTTCATCCTGTACTATGTGTGACAGTAAGGCTTGAAGCAGCACTCAAATATATATGACAAATATATTCATAACTGATTTCTTTATACCGTAATTGCATGTACTTATCTAAATTATTCAGATAAAATAGCCATTGGGGAAGGGAGAACCAAAGTTTAAAATGCTATTGATTTATTGTCACTATTGATTTATCGACACTATTGATTTATCTGATGAAACTGACTATATTTAGCACCTGAATTAAGTTTATCAAGGTAAAAATGTCTACAAAGAGCTAAGAACATCAGTTTCAAAGTGTTATGTAGATTTTAATGGGTGTTGCTCTTTTTTTTTTTTTTTCCTTTTTAAACTAGCCTGGAGGAAAATTTAAACTTTCAACACATGTGCAGTATGGGAAGCACATGGTCTAGTGTGCATGCATATTAAAGATATTCTTTCTTATGGTCCTGGGGATGTGAAAATGCTTATGAAGTTCAGCTTTTTTCTAACAAAAGCGAAGTGACACAGAGATTGGACACTGCTGACTAGAGTAGTAAACATAACTTTATTTGGACATCTCCAGCTTAAACAACATGAGGCCTGACATGGCTATTAAAAGCCCTCTAATCTTAACTGAAAAGCTGCTGAAGAACATAGTGAGAAGCAAATATGTAATAGTTTAATAGAAAGGAGAAAGTCATCCAGTGCATACCTGAAAAAAGCAGACAGGAAGGTAGAAAAGCTTAAAAGCCAGCTCAGGCTTAGGGCCTTGCTCATACTACTGAGAAGAATACTCATCTCCACTAGCAGAACTGTAAAGTGGCTGTACAAGTTTAGAAAATCCAGCCTTCCTTGTTCTGCATTCACTTACAGTTTAAACAGAATGATGTGTCTCTCCTCCCAGTACAGGTCAGCAGCTCCGTAAGGGGCAGGGAGCATCAGAGGCTCCTCATGGGGTCTGGTGGGGGAAGGCCCATCCCACTGACCCAGTCAGGGAGCAGGGCAGTCCCAGAGACTGTTCACGTTCAACCAAGAGTCAAGATCAACAGGTACTGATGGCCCCCTAGGCTGAGATGAAAAGGGGTATTGGGCCTCGGGAAGGATTGGAATGAGATACCAGGCTAAGCTGGTTGTGTCCAGTAAGGCCTGTTAGTGCCCTGAGTAGGTCCCTGATAGCCTTTGCCTTTACCCTGAACACCTTGTAAGTAGGTGAGTTGTATGTAAATCTATATACTTTGAGTCATATGTAAACCTAATTTTAACTACCTAGTGCTTATAGGTTTCTTTTGCCTATCAGGAGGTCATCAACCAGTGGCACTACCTTACAGCATGAAGAAGTATTATTCTCCACCTTCCAAAGAAAAAGAGAACTTGATAAGAGCGTATACTGTCTAATATAGCCAAATAGCACACTTCC
Organism: Alca torda; assembly: GCA_008658365.1. Classification (NCBI taxonomy): domain Eukaryota; kingdom Metazoa; phylum Chordata; class Aves; order Charadriiformes; family Alcidae; genus Alca; species Alca torda. The sequence continues at coordinate 175,341,896 of CM018076.1, read as the reverse complement.
AAACTGGGTTTCCGTTCCTCCTTCTGGATTCTCCTCCTTCCAAAAACTTAAAATAGCCAATAGCATTTGGTTTAGACTGATGAATTCCAGGATCTGAGGAAAAATAATGAAGCACTGATAAAGATCAAAGTTATTTGCCCCTCTCATTTATTCATGATCTCCTTGCAGTACCTACAGTTAGGTCTAAGCCTTTGGGCATAATTTTTCCTGATGAAACAAATGCTTTCCATCTAGATCAAGATACAAAACTTCAGTCCCTTTTACAACTGCTTTAGTCACTTTTTATAGCTTAATATTTGTAATACACATACAGATATACTGTCTGCTTCTCAGAGTTAATCAGTGACCAGCCAAATTCCCAAATAACCCAGACATTGTTTGGGATAAACCACAAACAAACAAACAAACAAAAATAGCCTAAAGCAATAAATAGCTTTTGCATATATTTTAGAGTTAATACCTATTTACGATGTAGGAAATTGGCAGATTAAGTTCACAAGTCACTTAATAGATCTAGAATTATGGTCTATGTAAGTGCTTAGCTGTGTCTTTAGATTGTTTTCTTCCTGTCTTTCTCAATTTTTGAATCAGATGAAAATAATCTTCTTTTTCAGTAATCAGTAAAAAGATGCATGCTGTTTTACCAGTAGTAGAATTTGCATCAAGTCCCCTTTTCCACATCACTGAAACTCCAGTTTTGTTTTCAGTGCTTAGTCAGGAATGCAGTAACTAGCATCCCCTGGAAAACATCTGTATCATACTGTATAATTCAGTATATTTCAATGTTGTATTTCTCAAATGTTCCATGTGTCCAGAGCATCCATTGAACCTGACTGCAGCAGTCCATAAATATTCTATGCTCTCAGACTATAACATCTGGCACGCTTGTTATTAGCCTTTCACTCCACATTTTATTTATATTATAATTTCGTTAATGACTTTTCAGTTCAGACATGATGCCCTGTGTCAAAGTACATCTTATTAGTATTCACAAACTATAGACTGATACAATAATCGTGTCAAAAACTTGCTTATCATCATCTTTATAATACTGAGGACCATAACAGATATTACAATTGTCTCAGTGTTCTGTATTATTAATGCTAACAGCTGCAAGTGTTACATGTTGCAGTAGTCTGAGATGAGACTTACCATATTTTGACATATGACTAGTTAACCTAAGTTCAAAATTGGTACATTTCTTATAAAAAGTGCTAAACTGCTGTTAGCAGTTAGAAAAGGGAAAATTAGATTTCTTTTAACTCCATCTGGTACATACTGAGATACCAAATTATTAATAAAACACTGGATCTTCCTGAGTGTTTCTATAAAGCAGAAAGTGAAAAAAAATCTGGGAAAAAAAAAAAAAAGTAATGAACTATATACTGTGATAATTTCAAAAACAGAACAGAGAAAACATCAGGAAGACACAAATAATATTAGAGGATGGTATTACAATAAGATAATGTGTCTTATTGGAAGTATGTCTGATGATTCTCACAACTAGAATAACAAGATATTACAGAGAGCACTGTGTATATACAACAAAAGTTAGCTGGAGGCAGAATTCTTATTGGGATTTTAAATAACTCAGCATTGTTGAGCAGATGTAATTTACCCCATACTTAAAAGAAAAAGGTAAAAGGAAAAAAAGAAAACCAAAACAAAACCAACCAAAAATAAGTCCCTGGTTCCTTTAAGCCATTTGGAAACTGCAGACCTACATATCAGAGAACTACACAAACCCTTATTAACAAATGTAATGGTTCAGTTTTTAGGTAAAGTTGCAAGGAATTAAAAACAAAGATGAAATGACAGATGGTATATGACTGGAGACCTGCAGGAATGAAAATTTCCTGGACCAAATCTCAAGGTACTCAGAATCACAAGATACCATTTATAGAGGGATTATCTCTCAGAAACCAAAGACAGCCAACCATGCACCAACTAGAGGAGAAGCCATCCTTGACCTACTTGCAAATAGAGAGGAACTCATTGAAAATGTGAGAAAGATTGAAATGTGGAACCAGACACAATGAGCTAGCTGAATCTAGAGAAATAATTAATGAGTTCACATAGCACAATGGTAGAAGGGTGCTGGATTTTAAGACAGAAAATTAGTCTTTAAGAAAGAAAATTAGAAAATCCACAACAACTGGGGAGCCAGGCAAATTTCTGGACAGGTTCCCAGGACAGTAAGGGTGAGAGAAGCTTCCCAGGAAAATTCACATTAAATCATTGGAGCCAGTAAGTGAGAAACTCCCGTAGCTGATCTGCATGAGTTTATGCAGTTTTCAGTGTCCATGGTCCCACTTATCAACTGCTCCTGTTTGCTCCTTTTCCTGCTCAGCTCCTTTTCATATTCAGTGTCCCTCCCATACATCTGTGTAGCAGAACCATAGATCCTAATGCCAAGTGTTTAATTATAATATATAACAATAGTAACAATTTGGGCCTCGCCATCCAGAGAGCAGCAAACAGAGAGAAACAGTAAGCCTAGGTTTACAGAATTTAAACTCCTTTAAAGCATAAAGTTTTCTAAGACAAAATAATAATAATGACAAAAGAATTCTGAACTATAATGCAATTATTTCATGAACCGCTGTGGATGTAATGTATATGGAAGCTAGGAAAATATTTGACAACAGAATGAATGCTTGCTTCCAAAATACTTTTGAACGAATTAAATATGAATTTCATTGTTTGTACTGTAAAATGAATAAAAGTGTAAATTTAAAAAGCTTCTACCCTACTCTGACTCTTTTTCACAGAGGAAAGGGTCAGCAGAAACACTGTAGTTCAGAAGAGACACTTGGTTTTTCAGTCACTCTCCTCTTTATCTTCTTCTGATTGCTTGTTGCACACATCTCCAGAATAATGGTTTGCACTGCTGAGATAAGATCTGTAAGTTTAGCATTATAGCACTTCCCAATCTCTCAGGTATCGTGACTGTTGACTAGGGATTCTGGACCCTACAGAACTGGGCAGTACTCTTGCTTTGGACCATGAGTTTTGAAATCATTGTTAGCATGAGACCAACACCATAACATGCATGAAGACTTACTAACATTTACTACTTTTCAAATCTCAATGAGGTGATTATGTGCAAAGACAAAAATTGGTGGGGGGGCAACAGACTATGCCTGACTGCCTGTATTTTAGTTCCGTTCCAAGCACCTTTTCTATTTAGTTCAGCTGAAAATTTGACTAGATAAAGTGTGTCTATTTTGGGATTGCTCTTTCACCTAGGATGCAATCCCAAACCAAGACTTGTCCTCAGGTTTTCCTTCTCTCAAGTAGATGCTGGTCATCTAAGGTTTATTCGTATGTACTTCTTTACTCCTGAGGTTACAGTCATGCACATACATACCTTCCTCCAAGGGTTTCCTGTAATCCATGAACTCGATACATAATCACAGTATTAGCTTTTAATACTTCTCTCAGAGAATGGTTAACGTGCCAAGGTATATTAGGAACACTGATGTCTTGTGGGTCTTACTAGACTCTCTTGTTTCCTGGAAAGTAGCAAACATTCTATTTATGAAGGATGAAAACAATGGTTGGACAAATGGTTGCACAGGAACCCTCACTGAAAACATAGTTTTCCCAACAAATGAAATCCTTCAGTTTTGTAGAGAAGGTTTATGCATAATTCTTTATAACATATAAGTTAAAAAACACATCTCAAAGAATAAAAAAAAAGAGATAATGTCTGAAGGGACTTGGAGATAAATTAAATCAATATATTAGAAGTGCTGAGGCCCATTGTCTGAGTCACATCATCTGATTCTTAGCAGCTGGTATCCATATTATTAAATTCTTATACTCTCCAGAGAAAGTATGGACTCCCTGAATTTCTCTATTGGGAATGGTTCATGACCCATGCTAACTCTCAAGCATTTAATGTAAATTGTTTGGGAGATTGCTGGTGAGGAAAAAAAAAAAAAAAAAAGCTAGGAAATAATTAAAGCAATTTAAAGAATTTAGCAATATGTGTGTATAAAAAATAGAGTTACAGTGCTTAGGAGTGCTCTTGGTACTCCATAGTGGAGACTTCAGAATCCTCTAGCAAACTATTGCTTACACAGAAAAAAGGGTGCAGCTTTTTGTAATTCTTGATACACCAGACATCACATCTGATGCCAGATGATGCCAGATACATTTGGGGATTACAGGATGTTTGGAGAGAGCGCCTTCTATATTTGACTTGCTGAGACTAAGAGACATAGTCACTGTGGTATCAAAGAATTGTAAAACTGTTAGTGCAGAGGGATGATTTTTTTTGAAGACAAGATGAACTGCAGTTTTACAGCTTCTTGTTGAAGATCTTCCACCTCGTCAAGCAGATTGCAGGAAGACCAATAGCTGGGTAGATTGTCTAATGTAGAACTAGGGCCCAAAAATCTACAGTAATTTTAAACTCATATTAATAATCGAATGGAAATAACAGAATGGAAAACTAAGGTTGTGGCTGTATTCATAGCAGTATACAGAAGGCTAGTGGTAAAGAAGATTTGGCATTAGAGATTTAAATCATGTTATAAAGGGCAGAAAATCAAAATTTTCAAATTTTAATAGATTGAAAAAGTTTATTATTAAAAATAAAGAAGTGTTTTATAGAAAACATTTAGCAGTGAAAGAATAAAATATCTCATGACTGAAAGTATGGAAATAAAGGAAAATCAGTATGCACATTATTTGGATAATAGTTTGTACTGTTAATTCCCAGACAATATCTGTAAGTTTAGCATTACACCACTTTCAAGAGGATCCAAAAGGAAAAACTTGAGATGTTGTCATATTCTGTGCAGCACAACTTTTTCTCTGAGAGAATCCGCTGTCACTGTACTGTAGTACATTCTAGGTTTTACAATATTACAGGAAGTTCAGAAAAAAAAGGAAGAAAAGTATCAATAAAGATGAATTAAGAAGTATAAAGAACTTAAAATGTGTAGAAAAGTGAAACTCTAACAGCACACAAGTATTTTACAGTGTGTATTGCAGTGTTTTATAGGTCTGTTTGTGCTGTAATTACCATTCTGAGTTTAATATTGATTTAAATTTTTGGTTACCACAATGAACGTTGATTGCATTTGTCATTTTGCTTGATTGAGTAATAGATAATTAGACTTCAGGAAAGACATTTATTGCAACAATACAAGGCTGTATAATGAAAATGGCTGGGAAATATTTCACCACTATTTTCCTTCCTTGCTGTAGTAGAACTTTCTGGGTTTGTGTTGTTTTTGGTTTTTATTTCAAGTAAAAAAAATCATGTGAAAATTGGTTTATTTCTGCTTTTGTGAAAAATCTAGCAAATACTTCTATATATTTCTTATTTGGCTCTTTTTTTTTTTTTTTTCCTTCAAAAGAAGCCCCGTCTTCTCAAATACGCAAAGTGAGAACAAATCCCCAAACAGTTCATCTGCTGGATAATAATATGAGAAAAATCTGTTCAATGGGAGCTTTACACAATGTATATACCTGTTAATTACAATTCCTCTTTAGTCAAAGAGGCATTTTTCCTCACATATGCAATCAAACAGAGATTTTTACCAAAAAAAAAAAAAAAAGTGCTATAGATGCAACTAAAACTGACTGTGATTATGAATAGAAATCAAGGAGGAAAAAAAGAAAAGAATAATATTAGATGCAAATTTGAATAATAAAAACAAAAGCTAGTAATCCAAACTATAACAGACAACATTTATTAATAAATGTAGGAATTACAAATATTTTATACTTATACAAACACTTTTTACATACATGTATACATAAGTAATCTGCATCATTTTATCAATTCCTAGCACAGCTACGACAGTTGTAAACTTTACTCTCTGGCAAACATGAAACATCCGAAGATGGAAGGTGGAAAGAAGTTCTTGTTAGCAGAAAAAATATTACATCAAGCAGCACCCTTTTTGCAATAAGATTGTTAGAGTGATGGAACAGGATTTTTTTCCCGCCTCCTATTTCTCATTTCCTTTCTGTGAATGAAGAACATGCTTATGAACAAGGACTTACTTGGTTTGTTTTTTTATTTATTTGTTGGAGTTTTTTTCAGCTTATTATGACTGTAATGATATTATTAGAATACTGAAAAAATCTGTATTCTAGCTCTTAAGGTGAACATGTAGCATAAATTCCAGCTGGTTTTGTGAGTATGGACAAATTACCATAGCTTTTACTCTCAACTTCTACCTTACCCTCTCTGCCTTTTATTTTAAACACTTACTTTTGTCCTTTCTCTCAATTTTGTACAAAACTGGTAGACCCCCCACAGGTCCCTGATAAAAACTCTTTCGTTCACTTTGGCTACAGGTATCATTAGTCATACATCAGGCATAGTCAGTGCAGGAACCCTGAGACAGGGATTGACCCTTATTATGTGGATTTGCTGGGAAGATTTTTTTATATTATTATTATTATTATTATTATTATTGTTGTTGTTGTTGTTGTTGTTGTTGTTGTTGTTGTTGTTGCACAGTTCATACAATAAATAGAATTGAATAATTATTGCAGTTTGCCATCTGTCCTCATTTAAGTATATTTCAGTTAAAACAATGACTTAATAGAGATTCTGATACATACTGGCGATCATATAAACTAGCATTAGTAGACAAAATTAAATTCAAATCAGATGAGAACCTGACCTTGATTCTGTGGGTGAGATTTAGGAGTACTCTCCAGATGGTTTATGCGACTCTCAGAACAGAACACAGCTGTAAACACAGTTTAATGTTTGTCATTAAACCAAATTCATTACTATTTTGCATACAAAAGCAACCAAAGTACTTACAGTAAACCAGTGAATCTGGCCCTTGGGCTTGCAAAGACAAGACCCAATCCCACTCCTCTGTAAGTCAGTGTATTTTTTTTTTTTTCTTTTCCCCTTCATATCATTAATGGAGAGGGATTGGGCATCCATTGGCTGTTACCAATTATTAACTTCCACTCTGCATGATCCATGGCTTCATTTTCTCTGTGTCCTACATACATCTGAGCCTGGTAAGGGGTAGATAGGCTTTACCTATGATTGTACAATAAGCTCCTACTATCCAAACAGAAGACCAGTGCTCGTTTATGAAAGGAACAGACATTGACTTTGTCACCTAATTATTCCATCTCAAAACAATCATCTTAGATCTTCCAGTGTTTTAGTGACTCAAAATACAGGTCTCTAAAGGTCTTTCTAGATTAGGATGATACAAATGACATGACTGTCCACCATCTGGTTGTATCTGACCCACCAGACCAGGGGATCAAAGAGGACACTTTCTCATTTACCTGATCGAGTTCAAGAGTTTCTAGTCCATGCTTCATTATAGCAGTTGACCACTACTCAATAGTTCTTGACACATCTTGATAAACATATGTACCAAAGATTTAATATAACTTTTGCTCGAACTAAATCTGGAAGCTCATTCCTCCAAAATTAGTGATGCTGGCATCTCTCAATATTAACTTTACAACAATTGCTTAGTGCCTTCAGAAATCTTATAGTGCCATGAAAAAGGAATGAGATTACTTCGACTGGGCAACCTGAATGGCAAATGATGTTCCTGTAACAGAAAAACAGCTGTCAGAATGACAGAGAAGTCCAGTAGAATCATGTGTTAGATGGGTGGAGACGTCTCAGTTCCAAAATTACTGGTGATGTTAGCAGAATTCTTCCTCAGGCACTCAATAATGGGCTTTGAAATTATTCTTCTCAGAATTGTATGAATCAGAAATCCATGTATTCAATGCCATAATATTTTGTTAATTGTAGGGCAAAGATGGCTATAGAAATGACGTATCGCATTTTAATTTTCCAGGAAGTTAGTATGTTCACACTAGACTAAAACTAAACAAAATACAGTTAAATGCATTTTGGTTCCTCTCTAGGTGAAGCAAAGTCTTCAGCAAGAGTGAAAACACAAGGTATATGTCCTTGATCTTTTAAGAAAATGAGTACATTTAATACCCATGGGCATGGGTGAGACTATAGATCATGTAACAGCTTACAGTATGTTTCAAAATGTACATTGCAAAATAGTGTTCTTCATATTAACTCACACATACATCTACCTATATATATTACCTATATGGGAAAGCTCATTGTTATCTTAAACTTTCTAGAGGAAACAGTGTCTTCCCTTTATGCTCTAATTTTACTTGTTTCCTCTCCATACACTGGAGATGAAAACAAATAATTTAAATTAACAAACTGACAATAAAAAGGCCTGTTCTGAATGCTGCCTGCAGGTCTTTAAAATGATGAAAGCACTTTGCATTATAAGATTGCTCTAGTCTCTAAACATGAATCCCAGTTTGAAAGATTGAAAATCTCCCTGAAGTCTGAAGCACTTAAATAATTTAGATTAAATTTAAATTGTGTTACACTTTACAAGCCCAGAACCATAGTCACATCTTTACTGGGAAGCTTATAAAAATTTGAAATGCTCCAATAATTTTAAATCTTGTAGAAGCCTAGTACCTTCCAAATTAAAGTGCTAATAAAAAAATTAGCACTGGAATTTAAATCTCTATGTGCAGTGTAGAATGGTTTAAAATTATTGAAGCCTTTCAATTTTTTATGAGGTCTCTATGTAGAAGTGAATCAAACGGCATTTTTAGTACAATGGAAATAAGTTAGAAAAGAAAACAAAGAAAAACTGTCATCAACATAGCAGTGTAGTATGAGGACTTTTCCAAGGTGCTAAAGAAAAGAGCTTTGAAAGAACGACTGCATACTGAAAAGTGAAGCAGGTACAGTCTTCTGTTTAAAACATTTTAGTAGGACTCAGGAGATATTAATTTCATGTTCTGATTTTGTGCAAACTATTTAATTTCTCTGAATCTCCATTTCTTCCTTTCTTATTTAGACAGTAAATTCACTGGGGCAAGAGATTTCTTTTTTTTGTGACTGATATTCATCTGACTAAATGCAGATATCTACCATGTCCACATCCATATCTAAACTAGTTATCCCAGTCTTGCTTCATAGTCAGTGGAGAGAAACATATTCTTTTTAAGGATTGTTCATATAATTGTAAACTCCTACAATAAGGTACAGATAGGAATCACTGCCTGAAGAAGCCTATTAGTCTCCATCAACAGTAAGAGGAGCCTAAAGTCACTGGTTTAGGTATCCACTGCAGTATCTAAAGTTGAGGGAAACGAAGCCAACTTGTTATTATCTTGTCTAATTCTTAAGACTTCCAGGTATTCCTGCAACACCTATTATTAATAGCTATAAAAATTTCAAATAGATAATATTAAACCATCTGAAATTGCAAGTGTTAGGCAGTGACTAACTTTAGAAACAGTGAATATGCAAAGACCTCTCAGTAAGATGTTCACAGATATGTTCCTGCAGTGAAAAGAAGAAAGAAAATGCATGGGTCATCTGTATCTAATTAGATGGCTTTTTTCTTTCCATAATGTTCATAGTAAAGAGAACTAAAGAAAGAAACATATCAGGTATTTGGAGCACTTTACCTCTAAGTATGAATAATTTTCTTACAGAACTAATTATAGAACGTGAAGAAAATCCAGCCATTTCCAATGACCTGATTCGATCTGAGTTTTAGTGATAGACTGAGATTACTTTATTGGATGATAAAATCCTTCTGACAGCTGAAGCACTCTGCAATGCAGAGAACCATAAGTTTCCACTAAGCTGGTTCAAATGTCTGATATACTTGCAGAAAGAATATTGCATGAGACCTGCAAAACGTACTCCAGCTTCTTGTTCCTTTCTGCAGAAAATCCAGTCTCCTCACATTCATAGAATCATAGAATCATTTAGGTTGGAAAAGACCCTTGGGATCATTGAGTCCAACCATCAACCCCACTCTACAAAGTTCTCCCTTACACCATATCCCTTAACACCACATCTAAACGAGTCCTAAACACATTCAGGGATGGTGACTCCACCACCTCCCTGGGCAGCCTATTCCAGTGTCTGACCACTCTTTCTGTGAAGAATTTTTTTTCCTAATGTCCAGCCTAAACCTACCCTGTTGCAGCTTGAAGCCATTCCCTCTTGTTCTATCGCTAATTACTTGTGGGAAAAGACCAGCACCAACCTCTCTACAATGTCCTTTCAAGTAGTTGTAGAGAGTGATGAGGTCTCCCCTCAGCCTCCTCTTCCTCAAACTAAACAGTCCCAGCTCCTTCAATTGCTCCTCATAAGATTTATTCTCCAGGCCCTTCACCAGCTTCGTTGCCCTCCTCTGCACTCACTCCAGCACCTCGATATCTCTCTCATATTGAGGTGCCCAAAACTGTACACAGTACTCAAGGTGTGATCTACACATTGATCTACAGCGGTCTGTATACAGTTTTGCTTCTGGCCACCTGAGGGACTAGTTTCTGGTTACTTTATTACAGATTCATTCAACAGCAGCTGTAGCACTTTTGCTAGTTGTTGCTAGGTTCAAATGTCTAGGGGCTGAATTTTCCAGTGGTGGGTTTTTTTTTTTTTTTTTCTGTCAACAGCTTCAGTGTGTCAGTTACTGGAAGTGTGACTTTATATTGCTTACAGAGTAAAGCTAATTTTTAAATATGTTTGGATACTGAGGACTGTTATTATTCACTTGTCTTTATATTGAAAATTAAGTATAGGTATCTGAATGTATTTGAGGTGAAAACAAGCAAAGAAACAAAAAATACTTAAGAAATAAATGTATAATTAACCCCATACACAATGATCTTATGTGTGAGGGACATGGGGACTGGCTAAATTACTTTTTACCAAATTAGCAGTAGGGGAAATGCATTTTCTCTCAGCTGTTACCATTTCTTCCCTTCTAGTGAAGATTAAAATGTCTAAGGACAGAAGCCAATAAATTTACTTGAAATGTTTGTTCATTGAAATGATAATTTCTAATATTTTTTAAAGAAGAAAATGTGTGATTTTTTTTTTTTTCCCCATAGTAATAGAATTCAAAGGTTAATAATTACAAACACAAGTTCTTGATATAAAGAATACTTACAGGACAAAATGCTGAAAATGCAACAACTGAAAATGCAGAAAAAGGGGTTTGAAAGTTGTTGCTTCACATATGTTCTTATAATGGAAGAATACTAGCACAGGATTCAATAGAGACAGAGCCAACTGTCTATAATTTTTATCAAGTAATGGAATGCTTGACTGCCAGAAGAGTCTCGATATCTATTCTTGAACTTTTTTTTTTTTTTTTTACTTTCTATGGATTGATTATCTGTTTGGGTGCACCAAAAAGTGTATGATTTTGGCTTTGTAGGTTTACCTATGTCAAATTTCTTTTAGACTAATTTGGTATTGAGAAGGAAATTATTTTCTTCCTAACATGTTGGATGCCCTAGCCATGTTCTTATTTTTTAGTAGTTATAGATGGCTTGAAAAATGAATGCGTCAGAATATCACTTCCATCCCTGTGTATCCAACTGAGAGGTCAGAGATACTCATTTAAATCCTCTGAGACTGCTGCAACTTGAGTGAGTAGTAAATGACTGTGTAAGAAAAGAGTGGAGATACTATCTTCAGCTCTGTTGAAATAATTCGTATTCAGAAAATACTGTCTGAGAAACTTTGAACCTAGTTTGCAGGTACTTAAATGTAAGGCAACCATAAGATGCCCTTTCACAGCAGAACTTTATCATCCTGGAACCAGATCCACAGAGTTGTGTAATTCTTCATATCCTATTGCTTGCACAGAGGAATTAAACATCTCAATGCCATTGTTGATAGATGACCTTAGACAATGATCAGAGGGATAGAACACCTCTCCTATGAGCACAGGCTGAGAGAGTTGGAGTTGTTCAGCCTGGAGAAGAGAAGGCTCCGGGGAGACGTTATTGCAGGCTTTCAGTACTTAAAGGGGGCTTATAAGAAAGATGAGGACAGACTTCTGAGTAGCACCTGTTGTGATAGGACCAGGAGGTAATGGTTTTAAAGTAAAAGAGTGTAGATTTAGATTAGATAGAAGGAAGAATTTTTTTATAATGAGGATGGTAAAACACTGGCACAGGTTGCCCAGAGAGGTGGTAGATGCCCCATCCCTGGAAACATTCAAGGTGAGGTTGGATGGGGCTCTGAGCAACATGATCTAGTTGAAGATGTCCCTGCTTATCGCAGAGGGGTTGGACTAGATGACCTTTAAAGGTCCCTTCCAAACCAAACTATTCTATGATTATGCCATTAACATCTGTGGAATGTTATGAACTGCAAAGAAGTTGCTCAGAATTAATTTAAGAATTTACCTTTTATTTTTACATATATAACAGCACAGTTAGAAATATGATGCATCCAGGATTTTTCATTGCTCTAACCTTTAGCGCGTGTTAACCCCATAGGCTAACCTGAGTCACTTCCCACCAGGTTAGTCTAATCAAGACAGGTTACTAAAGAAGTCACACAGAACATGGAGAAGCCTTAACAAAATTTATCATTTGTCTTTGTGTTACATATTCCTATGTTGTATTTTTTATACGACTTCTTTACAGAATGAATGAATGGCTCTTAGTGAGTTATGAGATAATTTGCCTCATATTTAAAGGAAATCAAAAGAACTCTTTGTGAGTTTTCAACTGATATGACCATTACATTGGCAGACTGAAGTACGATGTAGATATCTTTCAATTAGCTTGAACCTAAGGAGGGATAAAGAAAGTTTTAATTGGCTCACTTATTGGTGACTTAAAATTGCTGGCAGTTCCTTTCTGTTTTGTAATTCAGAATGATGATTAATATTTTTTTCCTTAAATAGAACTTCTCAGTAAAGGAAGTCTGGTTTCTGTTGTTGTTGTTGTTGTTGTTGTTGTTGTTGTTGTTGTTATTATTATTAAAAGCTCACTTGGAAAATCCAGTCCAAATGACAGCCACATTTGAGCCTCTAATTCAGGGCTGGGCAATGAGCCAACATAAAAGCATATCTGTATTTCCATGAAAAGTTTTAGTATACTGATAGATTACAAAAGAAGCAAAGCCAACTTCCAGTATTGTAGTTGTAAAACTGAGATAAAATATTCCCTGTTTTGGCAATAGAAACTTTGTGCTCATAAATATAAGAAATGTTGAGATTATGTATTGTTCCTGTTAAGAGATCTTATAAATCACCACCACCTTCTGCAGCTCCAGAGTATGGGGATTCTTCCTGCCTGGACACTGGAGACCAGACCCATGTACCTGAGGGCGTTTGTTCCAGGATGTCAAAGGCAGCTGCTGGTTTCCGATATGCACCACACAAATGCAGACACACACACACACAGAGGACACTGACACAGATGGCCACAGACAAGGCGCTGCCTCCATCAGCACCCACATTCAGGACTCATGCCAGACACAGGCACAGACAGCCATGTCCCCTCCTCCCCTTGGGCTGGCAGAGGCAGAAGGTCACTGGCACAGCACACACACCGCACTCCTCAGGTTCACAAGCTCACGCACATTCCTGGATCCACTGAGCACCAGCACAGTTCCTCTGCTCCCCCAGCACCCCTGCCCAGATCCTGGACCCCTTACCCACCCCACAGGTTCCCAACTCGCCAGCTGGTCCAGCTGGGCACTCGCTGCCCACACACAGCATTCACACACTCGTCCCACGGGCACCCCACACTTGTGGGTCCGCCTGGACAGCAGCATGGACCCTCCACACACCTGATAGCTCTGTCTGGACTCAGAGCCTTCTAATCCCTTATTGGCCCAGCTTGAAGTTTGCCAGTGAATCCACATGCACATACTACACTCACCCAGTTTGGTGAAGATACAAGTAGTCACTCTCCCCAAACAGCTGGAATGGGGCAGTGACTCACCATCACAGCACAGCAACTGGCATTGAATTACACGTAACCAGACCCTTTTGTACTCCTTTCTCTTTATTCCCTGCCTTTTTCCTCCCTGACTCCCCTCCCTCAAAAAATTTTGCATAGTCCCAAAGGCTGGGGACTTTGAGACACCTGTGAATATCCTGTATCTTCATGGTCTTTTTTTCCCACCTCTTATCACTTAGAAAGCCCAGGTTGTCTCTGACCAAAGCTGTTCCTGGAGTTCTTAATAGCTTTTCAATTACTAACTTAAGACTTTTGGTCTTTGCCCTTGTCTATCAGGTTTGTGTCTCTCTATTCTTGTTTCTTCCTTTACTTATTAGCCCCTTTTACATTGAAAAGGTCCTTGATCAGATAATCTTAATGAAGCAGACCTCTCACCCTCCACATACTCTTACAGTTACCATAGAAATAGGGATCATAAAACCAGCCATACTAGATGGGATAGATGTTTTATCATTCTTCTTTCAAGTTATTACACAAATAATTTCAGGAAAAAATACATGTATAATTGGAAAATTAAGGTGCTACTTTTATCTGTTATTTTTTTTATTTAAAAAAAAAAAAAGGTTTTTGTGAGATTCGGATTTTGAGATTACAAGGCTACAGATTAGGCATGATCATACATTTAGCAAGCTTGTTAAAGCAGATCAACAGAACATCAGGGAATGAATCAGCACATCCAGAATGTTACACAGTGTTACAAAGAAGTGCAAGCAATCATTTTTGCATGCATTTGAACTGTAGCAAAAAGGACCCTGCAAGAAAGGAACCTCTTATTTGCTGTCACAGTACGATTTACCAGGAATTTGCTGACGATGACAATTTATCAACTGACTAATAGGTCGCATAATTATGGTCAGATAAAGCTCATATGTGTTCTACCAAATGCAATATTTTCTTGGCATAGATAAGGAAGGTAGTTAAAAGGAGAGGTTCTGGGTTTTTTTCCAAATATTTTTTATAAACTTATATCCAAGAAAATATAACATTGAATGCATCCAAAAATTTTTGGAGTAGGAATAGAAAGCATTGATCTTCCTTTACAGTTGTAAGTCCTTAACATGTCAAGCTAGACAAACATTTTCAGTGTGAGACTCTCTCACTCATTTTTTAGCCCAAATTATATTTTTAATAATGCCATAATAAGGGAAGTTACTTCAGCACGAGGGTCTGATACACCATGACTTGAGAATCACTTTTACTCGCAGAGTTGTGTTGTCCTTTGATATATACCAAAATTAAGTGGGATTTATAAACTCAGACTTAGTAAAGCTATCTGCATAATTTACGTATTTATGTTCAAGAAGAAAACAAAGTCCTTTGAAGGTCTTTAGAAGGAGAATCTGCCAACTTAAATTTAACTGAAGGGCAGAAAATTACCATCTGGATACCTCAGTTCTCTCCTGTGTTGCGGGGCAGTAATTTAACTCTGAATTGAAAATATTTTTTATCAATTAATTTGCTTTGCATATGAAATGATTAATACTGGTACATTTTGTGAGTAATTTGGTCCATATATAACGTACTTATGCTCAAAGTTGGTACTAGATGCAGTGTAAAGTGGCAAATTGGACAAGTTTGTGCAGTCTTATAGAACACAGGGCACATTCCAAACAAACAAAAAAAAAGTCAGGATGCAGGTATTCACAGAGGTAGAAAAGTGTATGAAGTAGGGGAATTTTATTTAAAAAAAAAAAGTAAGTATGTGTCTGGAGCATTTGGATTCTATAAAGTTAGTTTAAAAATAATCAACTATTTTTAGTATCTAAAGTCTGGATTTTAGACCTCTAAGTCCCACCCAAAATTTCTCACAAGGTTCCTAAATCCTATTGTTGATTTAGTCACACTGTCTTTCCTATATGCTAGAAATGAAGTTGAAAGTGAGGAAATATTTTAAAACAATGTAAACCAGATAATTTTTACCTGCTGTTCTGTCCAAAGTTTTTAGATACTCTTATCAGTTCCTGTATCAGAATTTTGTATTTGTCTGGTCATCTTTTCCTCTGAGAAAGCATGCTTGTGAAATACTACCAGCTTTGTTTGTCTCTCTCAGCGATCAAAGACATTTGTTCTTTGAGTCAAACCACTCAGATTCAGGAGTTCTGTCAGTGTCTGTACTGGTTCTGGCTGGGATAGAGTTAGTTTTCTTCACAGCAGCCCCTGTGCTGCTATGTTTTGTATTTGTGATGACAACAGTGTTGATAACAAACAAATATTTTAGCTGTTGCTGAGCAGTGCTGACACAGCATCAAGGCCTTCTCTGTTCCTCACGCTGCCCCACCAGCCCGACCAGGGCTGGGGGTGCAGAAAATGTTGTAAGGAGTCACAGCAGGGACAGCTGACCCCAACAGACCAAAGACATATTCCATACCATATGACATCATGCTCAGCAATAAAAAGCTGGGGTAAAAGGAGGAAGGGGGGACATACAGAGTTATGGTATGTTGCCTTCCCAAGTAACCATTATGCGTGATGGAGCCCTGATTTCTTGGAGATTGCTGAACACCTGTCTGGCGATGGGAAGTACTGAATGAATTCCTTGTTTTGCTTTGCTTGCATGTGCGGCTTTTGGTTTGCCTGTTAAATTATCTTTATCTCAAGCCCTGAGTTTTCTCATTGTTACCCTCCAGTTTCTCTCCCTCATCCCAATGCAGAGGACTGAGTCAGCAGCTCTCTGGGGCTGAGCCGCCTGCTGGCGTTAAACCACACGACTGTCGTTTTACAGTTCCTAACTAGTAGGACTGGCTTGCCTGTCATCTTTCCCTTTCTGCTTTTATTCAAGATAATCTTTTAGTGAATTAAACTGGATTGATCTGGTATAGTCATATACATATAGTTACCCAGTATCATCCCCAAAAGCAAGCTGAAATGCAGTATTTATAACATGGTGCATGCCACATTTATCATTGCAAAACAAATACTAGGGACATTGTGTTTCCTTGAAATGTTCAGATTAGCCCCTTTTTCTGGTCAAAGCTTATTCTTGTTGCAGAACATGATAAGGTGTTCATCGCTCACAATTTTTATGAATGCTTTTTGCAAGCAAATTCATTTGGGGTCTCTAACAAAAATGCCTACTATGATTATCAGTGGTTGTGAAGAGATTTCCAATTTTTTTTTTTTTTTGTGAATTAGAAGTATTCGGTTTGCTACACTATTATTTATAGTAGTCCTACTTTTCATTCTCCACAAGCATTCAGACATTTAATCAGAAATTTAATAAAAGAACTCTTTCAAGTCTCACGCTGCTAGGATGTGTCAGAGCAATGCAATGCCCATAATGCCCACATGCTGATCAGTTCTTCTTTTTCTGAAGTGTCCATATTAAATAAAACTATTTGGCACATTTCAAAACACATTTTCAAATGTTCATAGGTATCCTGTGGTGCCAAGGAAAATATCATACTGCACTCACTGAGCTACTAAGTTGCCGTTGAATCTCATTTTATTGTTCCTACAGCCAGTGATTCAAAAAGTGACAAATTTTAAAATTACTGGAAGTACATCTGAAAGGCATAATTGTGTTTGATCCTATGAATCTACATAGATATTGCCAAGGAATCTTTCTTAAGAATTAATTCTAATTTATATAAATGAGGACATAATTTTTTGTTGTTCAAATTACTTCAGCTTCAGCAACAACTCGTAAAATGCCAGTGGAAAATCAAAGGAAAATGATGTCACTGAATTTTTAATTTTTGTTCTGCATACTGAAATTTGATTTCACTTCTTAAAGGTAAAAAAAAATACAAAATACCCATCATCTACAACATGGGATATTTTAGTCAATGTTTGCTAAAACCACACCAGGGAAATTTAGAAAACTTAGCTGATTTTCCTTCTTTTTTGAAGTGAAATGTTTGCTTGTATTTCTAGTCTTCTAGCAGTTTAAAACTGGTGTAAGTCTGCAAGGATCAGTACTACAGAAATTTTATATATATATAATCAGAATCAGGCCCTTCTACCTTTTATTTGTCAGGTGGTGGTTTTTGCCCTGGTGTATATCTAGCTTAAGTTGCAATCAAATCTGTGGAATTACTCTAGATTTATGGTAGTGAATGATCTGACCTCACAATTTTTGTTCAAATCCTGACTTAGTTTTTAAATGAAATGGAGGTTTTCTCCAATACACAGATCCCTGTCTTTGCACAAAATAAAGACATTTCACAAGCTCAGCATAACTGCAGTCGCTGCAGAGATCTGGATATATGCCAATTTTAACTGGTGTTGAATCAGCAAAAATGTCTGAAGAATTGTGAAGGAATGTGTCAAGAGATACCAGTCATAATCCTATCTTAAATTTAGGGTAACAATTGCTCTATATTACCAGCAAAGTAAAAGGTGAAGGTCTGTAGGTCCACTTGTTAAGCATTGAGTATTTGAAGCCAGGATGATGTCTCACTTGCATAAGTGTTACATATGAATACACTTTTATAAAGGTAAAGAGGCAATTTCTAGTTTCACTTCATCCCTTCCTTTTTTATTGTTTTGGGGTTTTTTTGTTTGTTTGTTTGCGGTTTTTTTTTTTGTTTGGTTGTTTGTTTTTGGTTTGTTTTTTTTTTTTTTTTTTTACTAGATAGCAGTCTTCACAACTCTCTTCTGGAAAGAAACAATGTTACAGCAGTGTCTTTGCCTGCTGGCAATTGATTTGTGAACACTCTTACCTGATGTTAATTATTTTTTATGAATAAGGAAACATAAAACTGTGAGTAATTTAGATTAACTCAGTAGAATGAAGGATGGATTAGGATAGTCAGTGAAAATCTGTATTGGCAAAGATACCTGGTCATCTATCTGTATCATTCAAAATATCTCACCCTATTCAATTGCTGTCAGTCCAGGATTCCATCATTATCTACAGCTGTCCTGGGCATACTGAGAGTCATACGAGTCTTGGACACTGCTGAACAAGTGAGCCCTAGCTCATCATTAAGCCCTATTAAGAACAACAAATCAGGCATTCCTCCAATTCTCTTCTTTGCAGTGGATCCGTAATTCCTAGAACGTTAGTACTGAATGCAGAAGACTTAATAGCATGGATAGTATTTTCCACTGACTGGACCAGAGGAAATATATTAAAGTCTACTTTCTGCTTGAACAAAATGAAGTATTTTAGTGGTTTACATTTAATATTTTGGTGGGAACTTGAAACCCTAATGAAATTCTTCTCCACTAATCTGAAATATTTATAGTTAGTGGAAAATAATGTTTATTTTTGGGTGCTATTTATCCCACCCTAAGGTAGATGTCAAAAATCTTGCTCTACAAATGTGTATTTCTATTCCTCCTTGTAAACAGAATCAAGAAAAGAAGTTCCAGTAATGATGGTGGTGAGTATTCAAGAAGAATGCCTAACTGTATGAGTATGGGAATTCAGGAATTTCAAATTACTTCATCTTCTAGTACTGGAGTGCTGCAGTTTTACAGACTAGGAAACAACAGGGGACCCTGATTGTATAGTCCAATGATTATATCATTCTGAGAGCTGAGAGTACTAGGGTCTTATGCTTGAATTATTTTTCTTTTTATTCAATGATCCTCTAAGATAAAAATATCCCTTGGAATAAAGGCCTAAAAGCATGTCACTCTTCATCTTGGCCACATTGCATTAGAGACACTAAACATTTTAGGGAGACATTTCCGGATATTTAATATAAGACAGTCTGAGATTTTGAAAGTGCTTGTACTTTTCCATGACACAATTTAATGTCCATAGCTGATCACCATCATATAAATTTGTACCTATTTTTAAAAGTTATTTTTTCAGTGTCCAAGTCAAGGATAAATCATCTGCATTCTTCTGAAATAATTCAGAAGATCCTTAAAGTTTTGTCTGAAAACTGTTCTTCAGCTATCAAAAATAAATGCCATAAGTGATCTGTAAAGCTGTTTCTCCTAGTAAAGGAATTAAATTAATTAAACATATAGATTCACATTTCTTATTTAATTTTACACAACCTTCTTTCAATTTTCATGATACTACAATTGATGTCATCGCTACCATATCTAAAGAGTGTATTAAAGACAAAAAGGCAGAGAAACAGATCAAAGTTCATATCTGGTGATGACAGTTTTTTTCTGATGGATCTCAGTATTACTAATTGGATACTATGAGCAATCAGGTATTTCTGAGAGAAGATCATCTATAAACATCAAAAATTTGGACTTTTTTTTCTTTCTAAAAGTAGTGTGGTTTAATGGGTTGTTTTCCTATAATAATTATTTATTTACCTATGATAGATAGTGATTTGTAGCATGATATTGGTATAGTTAACTAGCCAAATCACAAATTGGATGGCATTTTTGTGTTAGTTTTGGCTCACTGTTATTTTTTGGACTACATCTGATTAATTAGAAGCTGAAAAGGGAGTTCTAGGTACTAGGATCATAGTTCTAGATTCTAGGATCATAGTCATTTTGGCAAAACACAGAAACAGTGGGAAAACCTGACCTGCTCAAGACACTGGCTGATTCAAGTTTTGCCTCAATCTGTTTGAAGAACATCTGGATGCGAAGGAGTAAGAAATAATGAGGTAAAACTTTTATTCTTTTCTTACATTTTCAAGGGCAAAAGAAGTGGGCTCCACAGGTTATATCTGTAGCTAAACTGAACTGTCAGATGCTACTGACGATCATTCCAGTGAGGATGCCCTAGCTGGAAGTGTTTTGTTTCTATTCATGGTTTGGACACATATGGCATTCTCTGATAACCTTCCATGCCTCCATATTGCACTGTAAATTGCACTGGGTATCTTGGGCAGAGTGCCAGTCTTAGACATCCATTTGGAAATTCTAGCATTCACCCTGACCCCATCTGAACCACGGAAACTTCATAACCTTGTCATTACTGCTTATATAATGGGAACCATTATATCATGTCATTAGCTAACTCCTTGTGGCAAAAAGGATCTGTGTGTGAAGAAGAGGTGAAGCCAGATAGAAATAGCTTTTTCCTGTGGCTTTCAGGATCCATGTATATCTCTGTCTTAAATCCTGTCTGCTTGCATCGGTTCAGTTTTCAGTCATTTCCTTTCTATTAATCCACCCACTGCATATGCTAAGGCTTCCTGATGAGTCCTCTATGCTTCTTGCACCTATTCCTGATCATCTGCCCAAAGGCTGATGAGAATGATCTTAAAGAGTATGCTCACATAAAGAAGTAAAGGGCTGTATGTGATTGTCTCAATGTGCAGAGAGAAGACTTCGATGGAAAAAAAAAAGACTTTGATGCAGAAAATGGCTTTTCTGCAATCAGAAATAAAATATTCTTTTCATCAAATAGTACACACTGGTTTGTTTTTTTTTTTACTGAAAAGAAGTTAGAACAGATTTCCAGGACAAAATATATCTGCTACCCACTCATCTAAGCAGCCAGAAAGCCAAGACCAGCACACTTTCTGAGGTCTGTAGGATTTCATAGCATCACAGAATGGTTCAGGTTGGAAGGAACCTTAAAGATCACCTAGTTCCACCCCCCCTGCCATGGGCAGGGACACCTCCCACTAGACCAGGCTGCTCAAAGCCTCATCCAGCCTGGCCTTGAACACTTCCAGGGATGGGGCATCCACAACCTCCCTGGGCAACCTGTTCCAGTGCCTCACCACCCTCACAGTAAAGATTTTTTTCCTAATATCCAATCTAAATCTCACCTCTTTCAGTTTGAAACCATTACCCTTCACCCTATCATTACACTCCCTGATAGAGTCCCTCCCCATCTTTCGTGTAGGCCCCCTTTAGGTACTGGAAGGCTGCTGTAAGGTCTGCCCGGAGCCTTCTCTTCTCCAGGCTGAACAACCCCAACTCTCTCAGCCTGTCCTCATAGGAGAGGTGCTCCAGGCCTCTGATCACCTTCATGGCCCTCCGCTGGACCTGTTCCAACAGGTCCATGTCCTTCTTGTGCTGGGGACTCCAGAGCTGCATGCAGTACTCCAGGTGGGGTCTCACGAGAGCAGAGTAGAGGGGCAGAATCACCTCCCTCGACCCGGTGGCCATGCTTCTTTTGATGCAGCCCAGGATGGGCTGCAAGCACCCATTACCAGCTCATGTTGAGCTTCTCGTCCACCAGCATGCCCAAGTCCTTCTCCCAGGGTTACTCTCAATCTATCCTCCAACCAACCTGTATTTGTGCCTGGGATTGCCACAACCCAGGTGCAGGACTGGTGCACTTGGCCTGGTTGCACAGGCCCACCTGAGGTTTGCACAGGCTCACCAAGAGGTTTGCACAGGCCCACCTCTCAAGACTGTCAATGTCCCTCTGGTTGGTGTCATCAGCAAGCTTGCTGAGGGTGTACTCAATCAAATGGAGATTATTTCCTATGATGTCCATTCACCAGAGCAACTATTTTCAACATACAAATTGTAGAAGGGAAATAAATAGACCAAATAGCTCTCTACTGTCTTTCACATGTATAATTTTTGAAGAGAATGATGAACTCTCTTTCTCAAATTTTCTGCTTTCAGCCCGGTTTCCTGAAAAAAGACTTATGATTTTTTTTTTTTTTTTTTTGATCTGTCTAAATCCATCTACCTCTATAACTTTTCACCTGATTTCTGCGAAAGATAAGAGAAATATTAAGGTGTCAAAAATGAGTTTCATAAAAATCAGCGACCACGTAGAAGAGAAGAATTGAAATTACAATGTCTCCTTTGAAAAGCAGGCAGACAGAACCAGATAACCAGCATATGTGTACTGACAGACACCAGCACACATACAGACTGTCCAGCACTCAGACTGGGCACATAAGTAAACACAGAGATTATGCAGGTGATATAATAGAGGAAAATGCATTGGGGAAAAAATAACACAAATCTTTTTGAAAATGAGATTTCAATAATTCTGACACTCATAGGAAATAAGTCTAGATTATTTAAATGTCAATTTTCATGGTTAAAAAAATGTCTAAATAGCTATTACTATTATTATTATTAATTATTATTATATTTGGGCTATGATTACAGCCCAACTTCTGTGGCCCTTAAAGGATTACATGTAGTACAAATATTAATGTCTATGTTATTTACCCTAACTTTTGGTTGATTTCTTGCTTAAATTGGAGAAATTGAGGAAGCTGTTTATGGCTTCTGTTCCCATACTTCCCAAACTCTGAATAAAAACTGAAGAGGAGCAACTGTGACTTGTGCCAAAGGCAAAAGGTCCTTCAGGCTCTGTCTAGACATTCTTTTTCATGCTTGTGTAATCTGCTACAGTGTTCTGCTTTGCAGATTGGCACCTAGTACAAATTACAGCACCTGCTATCCAAGACAAGCAGGTGGCTTTTTCTTTGGATGGAAACCAGGGAAAAGAGAGCTGACATGTGTTTCATATGGAGTTTCCTTGCTCTGATGTGAAATTATTACGTAGCTAAAGCAGCTTTGGAACCTGCAGACTGCCAAGTGCTTACAGGTTCTGGTAGGATCAGCAATCTCAAGCGAGACATGGAGTGATCACCTGTGTCCAAGATCCCCTACTGCTCCTGCCTCTTTTCCCCTTATCCTGGGCTTTACCACCTTTTCATTGATTATTTTTGAGACGTGATATTATTGTTCCTTTTTTGCCAGCACGTACCTTCTGTTGTTTCATTTCTACCAGACCAAAAATTCATTGGTATCAGACCTCATCAATAAGTTTCAAGAGTTTTCGCTTTATTTAATTTCTTTGATTAAATTATTAATTAATTAAATTATTATAATCATAGAATTACAGAATATATTGGGTTGGAAGGGACCTTTAAAGATCATCTAGTCCAACTCCCCTGCAGTAAGCAGGGACATCTTCAACTAGATCAGATTGCTCAGAGTTTCATCAAGCCTGGCCTTGAATGTCTCCAGGGATGGGGCCTCCACCACCTCTCTGGGCAACCTGTTCCAGTGTTTCACCACCCTCATTGTAAAGAACTTCATCCTAATGCCTAATCTAAACCTACCCTGCTCTAGTTTAAAACCGTTGCCCCTGGTCCTATCACTACATAGCCTTTCAAACAGCCCCTCCCCAGCTTTCTTATAGGCCCCCTTCAGGTACTGGAAGGCCGCTATAAAGTCTCCCATAATATAGCACCAACTCGGAATTTTGCCCTTAAAGTCAATAACATTGACAATGTCTATCTTGCACAGAAAAGGAAAATGGAAATATTTCCACTTTATTTTTCAAATCTTCTATGATGGTGAGAAAATCCAGCGAATGTCATCACAAGAGAAGTGACATTGCCCAATCTTTCAGTTTTACTAATAGAGAGAACTTATTAATTACTATTTTTCATTCAAAATATTCTTTTATTACAGATTTCCTCCTAAACTTTTTGACGTACACTAATATTATTGGAAACATAAGTATAGAAGCTACCTCATAGAGAAAGTTAATATTGTTATAATTAAAAAAAGCCTAAATGAAACTTTACAACTGATGCAGCATATAAAAGTAATTATGCCTGTTTGTTGTTGTTTTTTTTTTTTTTTTAACATCAGTGTAAATCACATGGCAATATAGAAAAAAGGATAGTTCAGAACAACAAAATTTAGAGGAAATATTTAAGCTATCAGTATTTACCAGCATCTCTTGGTTATTCCGGCCTTAATATTTTTAAGGACTTTTTTTTTTTTTTGAGAGAGAGAGACAGAAATAGATTTTGAAGGAATATAATTGTTATGTAGTCATTGTATTGAAATGCTGGCATTTTCTGAAATTTGAGAATACGCAAGAACAAATATTTCAGGAAAATTAATTACAGAAAGACATTACATTCTTGAAAATATTTAAAGATACTATTGATAAATCATTTGGAATAAAAATGAAATTATGGGAATTTGGTAGTAAAAGAGTAGTAATTAAATACAATACTGATAGGATCTGTAGACAATTGCATAATGCTGACAAGGTACTACAATATTTTGTATCTGGGTTTTAATAAGGTAATATTTTGTTCAATCATACTTCAACTTTTTACATTTGTCTCTGACATATATATATATATATATATATATATATATATATATATATATATATATATATTTTAGTCACCTGCCTCCTCTCTAAAACCCCATTGATTTGTATGGAAGCAATTGTGCATGATTGCATTCAGGTGTGTATAATGGGCTTTGGTCAATCACCTATTTGAAATGGTTACTTACAACATATTGATGTCATTTGGGTTAATGGCTTTGTCATTAACAACAAAGACAACATCTGCAGTCACATTATCTGTGGTCTTTTTTAGACAGAAATATGTATCCAGGGTATTTTCCTTCCAGGTCTATTAACTTTAACTAACTTCTGATTGTTGCCATATATGACACGTCAACTTAATTTCTCAAGAATTTGGCAAAAAGGTTGCGTAAATTTAAAAAAAAACAAACCACCTTAAATCTTATGGTTTGTTCACTGAATGCTCATAAAGTATGACAGGGAAAAAAGGCGGGGGGGGGGGGGGGGGGAATAAGTTCCTTTATTTGGTCTGCTTATGGTTAGGTTATCTGACTAGTCTGTGAAAGCATACACTGGCTCAGCTACTCCTAAGGCTATTAAAAGACAATTATTAGATCATTTTCCTTGGTGTGGAGACCAATAAAATGCATCAGCAAAAGAAATTCCCCAGAAAACCATGCAAACTAAATGGTGTTATTTTCTAAAAAACAATAGAACTTCCTATAGGATGCAGGGAGAAAAGAAATTTGGGGACAAAACAAAGACACTGAGGTTTACATAAAACTTAGCATGGGGTGTTTTAAGGCAATTGTGGAAATATGTGAAATTTATTATGGGATGCGTAGGGAAACGATCAAAGGCAGGGATGAAGGTGGACTGGAAGGAGCAAGGTGGGGGGAAGAGAGAAAAGGGGCTAAAAGTCACTCGTGTGTATGCAATCTGTTGGTCAGTGCACTTGTCTGAAGAAGTCCTCTGCCTGTTCACCGCAGTCTGCCCTATCTCTTTACAATAGTCTGTTCCTTTTATCCCTGTATGTGTTGTCTGTTCTCTATGTGCATATGTACGAGCCACTCGTGAACTTCAAGCTGGACTAGCCAGGGAGTGGATTAAGGGGTGCAAATGACTGCACATGCAGAGACAGACCACAGGTCTGATGCCCGATAGGTCTGGGATCAAGTAAATGGAGGAGACAAAGACCTGGGGCCAAGCTACTGGAGAGAACCACATTGTGCTTGTGCATATTCTACAAGTAGACTTTAATCCTCATCAGCTGAAAAGGTGGAACAGAAGTGGGTGTGCTGGTCATGTTTATGTGACTGCTGTTTTGATCTGTGTGACCAGCTGTGTTTGTTTGTGAATCAGGAATATGTGTTCAGACTCACTACTGGCTGAATGTGGGGACAAAGAGCCAAAATAACCTCACATCCATCTGGCAAGGACAAGAGGACATCCCAATGTGAAAGAGGCGATACTATGTGTGTAAGGGGTGCAGAAATGGGTTACTTCCCAAGGCAGTACAAACCAGGAGCTGAGGGTGACAGCAAAGCAGGCAGGACACTGAAAAAGATCCAGCACCTGAAAAAGAAAAAGCAGGTCCAGTGCTGGAAACCAGATTCAGCCAACGGTCTGGTTGGACCAGACAAGGCCATAGCGATGAAACCAAGATGTCAAGTCAGTGAGGCAAGATCAAGCTTTGCAAGGCACAAGACCAGGCACAGCATAGACCAGGCAAGACCATGGGCAAAGGCCTGAGTTTAAATGTAACTCCCAAGGTGAGGGGTGGAGATTCCAGACAAAGCTTCTCACAGCTCTTCATGAATTAGCTGTTTTCATAGAACTCTGATCCAGGCTTACACAGCTGTACCTTATCAGACCTTACCTTGAACACGAGAAGCTAAATTCCTAGCAGAGGCAAAAGAGGGTATGGAACCTCTTGATGTACTCATGTGTCTTAAAGTAGGTAAGTTGTTAGGTAAAACAAATTTTATACAGTAAAACAATAGTTTATTTTGCATCTTCTATCACTTCTAATATTTTTATTTGATATTCTGCCTCTTCTGCTGTTCCATTGAAGCTAGATCAAGTGTACAGAAGGATGTAGCCATGCTATGTTCATGACTTTCACTACCAAGTGATCCACTCAACTACTGATAATTATTTATCTAAAACAAAGGCTACCCTCTGGTCCTCTTTGTGTTGAGATACAGTCAGCTTCTTAGCATTGCTCTCTGAGGTTCATGAGCACATCACCTTTGTCCATTTCAAACGAGCTTTCTTCTGTTGTAGGGGTTTATTTAGTGAGTCACATTCCAGCCCTAGGGGTTCAGTCACAATACTGAAAATACCACTGGACCAGGCTGTGAGTAACCTGCTTTAGCTGACTGTATTTGAACAGGAGGCTTGACTAGCTGATCTCAAGAATTTCTTTCCAATCTCAATTATTCTGTGATTCTCTAGTCTATGAATCTGTGATTTATATCACCTAAATATGCTTATCTCTTATTATTGACTAAAGAAGATGCCTACAGTAAGATAAATAACTGAAAGACCTCTTTTAGGTATTTGATGAAATAAGTTCCATCTTAATAATGAAGTAATAAACATAACTTTCCACCACCTTATTCCCCTAATGAATATTCTTAGTAATTTTGAACTTACGTACCTGTTAAATTATATCCAAAGTGTTCTGTTTGAATCATCAGGAACTATTGTGCTGATGAAGATTTATCTTTTCTCCCGCTGAGGACATGAAGACACAATACAGAAGTAAAAGATTTCAAAGCTAACTATTTTTTCTTATTTTCCTTTCCTATAACACAGGAAGAAAGACATGCAAAAGCAAAATAAACACAAACCCTTCTCTGTCCCATGGCAGTATACAATTCCAGATGACATTTTACAATACAGTCACTAATTCATTGCCCGGTTAGGTATTACATAATTATGAAAATAGGCTTTCATAAAAATTCTGGAAAAAAAAGAAAAAACTCTCAGAGAGAATTGCTGCATCGAAAGCTCAGCCAATTGCTGTTCACTGTACATAGTGCTATATTGCATTCCTGTTACGTTTATTCTGCAGAGCTAATATGTATGTTCAGTGAAAATTATGGTCATTCACATGCTGGTTTAAGGTGTATTAGATATTTCAGCATAGTAAACATCTTCCTTTTCTACTCTAAACTGCCCTAAAGGTCAAAGGAAGATGGTAAAATGTCAGGGTTCAAACTGTCAAACTTCAGACATCAAGGAACGTAGTTGCCATGGTCTTTCTTTATAATCAATGGAGACAACTGTAGGAGATGTATCAAAACACCTAACCATGTCTCTGCTCAGATATACCACTGAAGACATCTGTCATTCTTTCCTGTGTGTAAGAAAAAGAGGGACATTGAGCTAATTGAAATTTCATAAGCAAGATGCCTAAAATAGTGTACATAAGTTAGCAATCTCTCTTACGCTATATTTTCACTGGTCATCCCTTTCAAATACGGCTTTCTTGTTTGAGGCTGTTAAGATAGCACAAAAGTTCGGAACCAGGGGAAACAATCAGTCCCATGCTTGTAAAAATTCAATATTAGGCACAAATATTGACCCATTATGATTACAAATGAGTATCAGTATTGACCTGGTATGACCAATTAAAATAAAATGCCTACTTGCAGTTGTGGAAACTGCTGAATAGACATTGGATATAGATTTTGATATACAGGGAATCACTGACACAAAGCAAAAATTAATAGAACTGTATCTTCTCTTGTTCTTGAATAAGAGGGTGAAAAATAATCCAATCCTCTACATTAAATTTCTTGCTTCTTGCAAAACAGTAGGATTTTAATTTTTTTTAGTTAGTGTCACCTGAAAGGCATACATTATTTATTTCAAATGAACCAAGTTGCATATCAGTTAAATACTTTGGGGATCATAGTAGCTTTTTGCATGGAAACACAGCTGAAAACTGTATGTCATTCCTTATAAGCAATAGTGGGGTATTACGTTCATGGTAAACATTTCAGAATAACATTTGAAGGTGCCTAAAATGAATGTCCTAGTGCAATTTAAATTATTTACCAACTTTAAATCATATGTATGAAAGAAAATAGTAAATGACTAACAAATCAATAACAAAGCAAGTGATAAATTTGGTGTGGAGTACAATACCCGTCAAACTCAAATTTGTAAATGACAATCCTCGGCTATAAATATTAAGCTCAAATAACCAGAACTAACAATATCAGAAAAGTGATTATGACTGACAGTGTGATCAGAAACACTGCAGATCTCATTAGAAATATTAATTTGTGTATGCAGTATGTGTTACAAGTCTGCTGCACCTTTCAAATATGAATCTTACGTGTGAAATAGCATCTTTTAAGGCTATTTTTGTGCTACTCAGCTTCTGCCAATATCACATATAACTACTAACTGTTCAAAGCTGAATTTGCTGGCATTTATTTTGTTCTTTACATCTCTTCACATTTCATAAACAGAATGGCATACAGTTCTAACAACTTGTCCCAGAGGCAAGAGCATAAAGAAGGTTATAAGAAAAACAAAGCATGTTATTCTAAATGAAAATGAAGACAGGGAATTAGGAAGTTCTAACACCTTACAGCTTAAGATACAACAGAGCAAGGGAGCAGGAGAACAAGATGTTCACCTATGTATTTAAGAAGAGAAGAATCACTTTCTTTCTGAAGGGATTATTTATTTCAGTCTCACGGCTGCTGTTATGTATTGAATGTTTGACATTGTTATAGAAAATCAATGGAATTCAATTTGAGAAAGTTGTGTTGCATGCATTCAAACCTGATGGTTGCATAAATCAGTATTTCTGTTTAAAAAAAATCCTTGGCTCAAAACAAAACCACATTCATTTGTATACCTTTTTGCTTCTTTTTTAATGACAAGTGTGATTGATATTTTATTTTTCTTCATAGGGACTTCAATTACCAGTTGGCATTCAACTGCCCTGTTAAATTGAGCAATGAAGGATATCTCTTTATAAAAACCTGATTAGGAAACCTGCCTTCAAAGCATTTTTACTTGTTGAGTTTTTTCACAAAAGGACAGTGAGGTGAAAGATTTTTATGCTGATAGAAAAAGCAACATAACCTTTTTTTCATTCAGACTAAATAAAGCACTTGCATAGAACAGTTTAAGTATTCCTATTGTCTCTACAATAATTACCATATGATAAAATTATATTGCTAATATGCATTAAAATAATTCTTAAGCCAGTGTATTTGGTTTGTTAGAAGTTCACAACAAAACTGATGTTAAAAGGAAGACATAAAGGAAATGAATCTCTACATTTCAATACAGTATATATAATCATTGGGCCACATGTTCAGGAAGTGAAAGTTCAATGTTGCACTCCCAAAATTAATATAATGATTTTTATTTATATATATATATATATCAGGGGACATATTTTACATACACATATATATATACTGCAGGGGACATATTCTAATTTACTAAAAGAAAGGATATAGGATTTCTAGACCAGATCAGACCACTGATACATCATATTTTCAGAATCAACCCAATACCTGAAGGTATAGGAAAAATGAAGCATACCTATTGTGACACTATTATCTGGGGAGTACTGCAACGATGTGAGCTGAGAATTGTTTCTAATACTTCAGTGATCATTTTCCACCTGCCACAGAATATTTGGTTAGTCTCTTGTCTTTGTTTTGATTAAAACCATAAAGATTGATTTTCTATTAGTAGCCTATAAATTTAATTGACATTCAGTGTCATTCTGGGTAGTTTTCTATTAATGAATAGCCTAAAGGAATTCTAAACCTCATAATTGTTTAAACAAATTTATGCTATGTAAGTTTGCTTTCACTTCATCATCATTGCTTTGTGTTAGCTTCTCAAAAATATCTCGGGCATCCAAATTGCCATGACTTCTGTCCTAGAAGAGTATACAGGGAGTGTGCCTTTGTTCATAAAGATATCTATTCTGTAGACTTATATTATGTAAGGTGAGATTATAGATATGTACTTTTTATTTATCTTTGCAACGGACAAAAAAAAAGATTTTTTTAAAATGTCTACAAGTGCCTATTGTAAATAACCATCCCCATAAGAATCGCACATTATACACAGATATTCTTTGTTTTGGGGATACTTTCATTGTGAAAATATGAAGCACTGGTCTCAGTCTCAAGCCTGGAGTTCCATGGGATGTTTTTAATGCAAAAGGAATATTAAAATAAAATAATAATTGAAGACATACGAACAGCAAGCTTCTGACTGTTTATGCAGAAAATTATCACTAAGTAAACAGGTATTAGCTATGCTATACTGCAGTAAAACAAATATAAGAGATGAAACAGGCCTTTATTTTCCTGATCATTAAAAACAAACAAACAAACAAACAAACACACAAAACAAAACCACCACACATTGCTGTGGTTAGAACAGTATGATTCAAAATTAGATATTAAATTTTGGTGTACTACCATATGTGAATATTATCAATACACATTCTTAAAACCTTGTGTCCTAAAATCTTTTTTTGTTTTGATTTGGTTGGTTGGTTGATTTTTTACTCCCTACTGCTTCCCAGGTAATTCCACTTAATTAGAAGCAGGTAGCATGCAATTTTTTTTCTCAGAAGCTAATGTGTATGATGTTGAATTTACAATATTAGTTTTATCATTTAGCTGAGGACTACAGAAAAGGTCATAAATTGTCCTACAGAGAAAAGAACATAGTTGACTCTGCAGCTAACATTTGCATCAAATTTCTGGAGTGCATATTCTCAATGTTATGGGTTAGAAAGAGAGAAGAGATTAATTTATACTACCTATCAGGGGGTAAAGGACAGCATGTGAAAATGGCTTTAGTTAACTGTGTAAACTGTTCTTGTATTTATGTGTATACAGATTGCTGCAGATTAGTGAACTGTTTTTCTAATAATATCCATGAATATAGGATTGAATGGAAAGACATAACGGAAGAAGGAATCTGAGTTTTGTTAAAGCACTTGGAGAAGTTTGGCTTTGCAGCTGAAACTAATAGCTCATACTGTAATTCTGGAAGCCCTTGTGGCAACTAGAAGAGGTATGCTGTGAAAAAGCGGCACTGAGTATAATACAGAGGGTCAGGGGACTTTAAACTGAACTTTAAATCTGGTTCAGCTTCCTATTCATTCTTTACCATTTTTTTCAAAAGTTATGTAGATGTTTAAAATTCAATGTGATATTGAAATGAGTAATGTAGATATCCTTCAATAAAAATAATTACCTATTTTCAAGTTAATCTAGTCACTATGCTCCCCTTCATACACCTATAGTATATGTATTGCAGCTTATGTCACAGGAATATAATAATTGTAAACTTTTTTTTTTTCCCCACAGTTACAGACCCCACTAAAAGTCTCATTTGATTCTTCTGCTTTTTCTCAGTTATCAAGTTCTCTCAGTGTGCTTAGGTGTTCCAGCTTTATAACTAGACACTATGAGAACTAAAGCATTATAGCTGGTGATTCTGTATATGCTTAAGACTAAAATTATTCCCACAGGTTTTAAAAGAGAATATCTGTAATGTGAGGAATTTCCTCTGTCAGAAGAGAGTGTTTCCTTGGATAGCTTTCCTAAACCTTACCCTTAAAAATGTGCATTCTTCAATGCAGAGACAGGAGATTAGGTGATAGATTAAAACATGAAAGAAAAGAGCAAATATGTGCTACTGTCCACACTCTGGAAATTGAGAGGTGCTTACTTTTCGAGTCTGTGTATTCATAGAGAAATTTTACATAATGTTTCATGATGACTTTTGTGACACAGTTTCCCATTGTAAACTTCCTGGTGATGGGCGGCCAACCTTCTTGGCTTTTTGAAACATATTTTAAAACTTCAAATGACTTAGTTCTGGAAGGTACATTTTGTATACCTCAGAGAACTAAGAAGAAGACGAGCTGTAAAAGTGTTTTGTCTGTGGGAGTAAACAGTGACTCCCTAAGGGCTCCAAACTGTTTTCACTTTGGACAAAGGCTGAGGATGTATTTAAGTCCTGGAATACCAACCAGGGCCAACCTCAGCTGTATTCACACTCTGGTGACATTCTGCTGAGCCACTTCCTAGACAGAAAGAAATCCTGCACTAGCTTCTACGCCAGTGCTTCCCTGCTTCAAAGCATGTGATGCAGCCAGGCTAACGAAGCCCCATTTGAACTGACCACAAGCTGCATGTAGATCACGGGCCATAGACTGAGTAATGCTGCTGCAGGTTGGTCTGGAAAAAATATGAGTAATATATTTTGAAACAAAATGCATTTGGTACGGCAAAGTTCAAGAAACAGAAATAAGTTGGAAGTCTGATTTAGGGCTGATGCCCTTATTTTTACAAAAGCAGATTTTGAAAGCTTACAGTTGAAACTTTTACCCCATCACTGCATGCCAGAAAGACTCCAAGGTCACTAATAGTCATTGAAAAATACTTCTACCTCCCTTGAGCTCTGTGATGCCAGCTGTCTGTCCCCTCAGGGCCAGGCAGCTGAAACAAGAGCTTAGAAAGAATACTTCCATATTTTGGATTCATCAAAGGACATGCCAGACAGCTTGTGCACTTCTTAGGGTTTCTAAGGTTAGTTTTTATATTCATATATACTTGGATGAGGAATGTTTTATTATTATCCAGTCATTTGAAATCAGACTTAGATCAAGTAAAGTTAAGGAACATGTCTAACTGATCCCTAAAACATTCCTTGTAAGCATATTGTAATACAAATTCTGCAGAACTCTTGCAAAAAGTAAATTAAATCAGAGTACTATTTTCTACCCAGATTCAAACTTCACATTTCAGATCTGACAAATTAAACTGAATGCCCCTCTCCTTTTTCTAGAACAATTTATTCCAGGCCAATACTGACCTTTAAATTAGAATCATAGAATAATTTAGGTTGAATAGGACCCCTAGAGGTCATCTAGTTTGTTCCCCTTCAAAAACGTGGCTAACTTCAAAGTTAGATCACACTGTTAAGTGCCTTGTTCATTTGACTCTCTGAGCAACCTGTTCCAGTGCTTAAATACTCCCTGTAGAGATTTTTTTCTCTGATACTTAGTAGTAATTGTCCCTTGCTGCAATTTATGACCTTGACCTCTTGTCCTTTCATTGTGAACTCTGATAAGTCTGGTTTCTCTATGACCTCCCATTAAGTACTCAAAGACAGCAGTCTCGAAAGACATCCCTCTTTAGTTTTCACATCTCTTTGAAGACATCCCTCTTTAGTTTTCACCTGGCTGAACAAACCCAGTTCTCTCAGTGACCCCTTCATGTCATATGACTGAGCCCCCTGAACTTCTTGGTGACTATCCTGGGCTCTCTCCAGCATGTCAATGTCTTTCTTGTATTGGCAAGCTGAGAACCTGAGGTAATATGACAGGCTTGGGTCACACAGGTGCTGCATAAAGGATAATAATATCTACTCTCAACCTGCAGGTTACAGTTCTACTTATGTAACCCAGTATATGGTGGGCTAATATGTCACAAAGTTGTACTGCTCACTCATATTCAATTTCTTGTTTGCCATGGTCCCCAAATCCTTTCCTGAAAAGCTGTTCCCTAGTGGATCAGTGGCCAGTATGGGACTTGTGATCATCTGTTTCATTAAGGTTACTAGGTCAAGGACCTTTTATAATGTAAAGTAACAGGGAAAGAGATAAACCAAACACACAGTCACATAAATCTGATAAATGAGACAATAATCAAGACCAAAACTCTACAGCTACTAATCGATGGAGTGTGGAGAAACACCAAGCACAACTTTAAGGAGGGTCAACCTGGGCTTTGTAGCTGGTAAGAATGGGTAAACTATAGGAACATGATAGTATGGATATTCAAAGGGGGACTGTGGGACTCTGCAAAACTTATTAAGGAGTGTAAGGGAAGGATCAAGGTGGGGAAAAGCATGGATAAGGAGGTAAAATGAGAAGGAGAACAGAGAGGCGGAAGGATAATGAGGCCTGTTGCCCATAAGTAGGTGCCACTCAGTTTTGCCTCATCACACAGGTTGTTAATGTGGACATTAAATAGTATCAACCCTAGTACTGACCCCTGAAGAACACAACTCGCAACTGGCTGACAGATTTTGAAAGGCTTAAAATCTGGTGGTCCAGCAAATTTTGCACCTTCCTGTCTACAGACTATATATCCAAACCGTATCTCACCAATTTGACTACAAGGATATTGTGTAAGGCCTTGTTAAAGTCAAAGAAAATGACACCCACTGCTCTTGCCTCATCCACAGAGCCAGAAATTGCATCACAGAAGAAAATCAGGCTGGTCAAGCACAGTTTGGCCATGGTAAATCCATGCTGGTTGTTTTCAATCACTTTAAACCTGAACATGGCTTCCAGTTCTGTAGTTCCTGAAAGTCTCCTTCTTGCCATTTGAAGCTCAGTGTGACTTTTGCCTTTTTACAGAGATTAGAGATTGTTCTGGTTGTCACCACCTTCAAATTATGACAGTGGCTTGCAATAACATCAAACAGCTTTCTCAGAAATGTTAGACATGAGAAGAATCAAATTTAAATGCACACCAGTAATGAGATAGTTGTTAATAATAAGCAGATAGAAAGATATTTTTCATAAGTTCTTTTACCACTGCTGTGGTACATGTTACAGTGCATGCATGAGTTGCCATGAACCCCGATAAAGAGTGTGTGTGCCATACTCAATTAAAATGTCCTGAGGCTGTCAGGAAACCACATCTCTGAAAACTTCATTGAGAGATTATCTCCTCTGAAGGATGTAAAATGAATAATCACAGGATGATAGCTGAGGCTGAAATTAAATACACAGGCAGAAAACAGAGACCCTTGAGCTATAAAAAGAGGTGACCATTTATTGATGAGTTTTAGAGCATAACAAAAGCAATGTGTATGACTTAGGCAGGCAGATGAAGCCATTAGTGATGCTGCCAGAAAGGTATAATCTCCTGTCAGAGGAAACTATGTATCTTGAAGAAAGGTGGGAAAAAGCAGGACCCTCTGTTAAATCCTTTGCCAAACACCATGCATATAGCTGTATACTAATATCATGTGTTGGTTTTGACTAGGATAGAGTTAATTTTTTCCATAGTAGCTTGTACGGGACTATGTTTTGGATTTGTGCTAAAAACAGTGTTGATAATAAAGGGATGTTTTCTTTATTGCTGAGCAGTGCTTACACAGAGTCAAGGCCTTTTCTGCTTCTCACACCACCCTGCCAACGAGTAGGCTGGGTGTGCACAAGAAGTTGGGAAGATACACAGCTGAGACAGCTGACCCCAACTGACCAAAAGGATGTTCCATACCATATGACATCATGCTCAGCAATAAAAAGCTGGGGGAAGAAGGAGGAAGGGGGAGACATTCAGCATTATGCTGTGTTGTCTTCCCAAGTAACCATTATGTGTGATGGAGCCCTGCCTTCCTGGAGATGGCTAAACACCTGCTTGCCAATGGGAAGTAGTGAATTAATTCCTTGTTTTGCTTTGCTTGCATGCATGACTTTTGCTTTACTTATTAGACTGTCTTTATCTCAACCCACAAGTTTTCTCACTTTTACTCTTCTGATTCTCTTCCCCATCCCACCCTTAGATACATCCCACATGGTACCATTGAACTGTATATATCCTGTTTGTCAAAATGGTCCCTACCTTGAACCTCTTCTATAGTAAGTAGGACTTCTATCTGAATTCTCTCATCAGGCATGGAAGCCTGAGAGACTTATTGGCAGAATTTACCAGTAAAGACTGAGGCAAAGAGGACATCGATTACCCCAACATTTTCCATGTTCTTCATCACTTGGTTGCCCAACAATTCCTTGATCT
Organism: Alca torda; assembly: GCA_008658365.1. Taxonomy (NCBI): domain Eukaryota; kingdom Metazoa; phylum Chordata; class Aves; order Charadriiformes; family Alcidae; genus Alca; species Alca torda. The sequence continues at coordinate 175,305,350 of CM018076.1, read as the reverse complement.
TCTTCTTTGCTGCCATGTATCTATAGAAGCCTTTCTTATTGCCCTTCACATCCCTCACTACTCGTAACTTCAGCTGAGCTTTGTCCTTTCAAATTCCATCCCTGCATTACCTGGCACTTTCTATGTATTACTCTTGGGTATCCTTTCTTCACTTTTATCTTCCATATGCTTCCTTTTGGCATTTAACTCAGTCAGGACGGCTTCCTGCTATGCCTACTCAATTTTACGCATATTGGACAGAGTGTTCTAGTGCTTTAATGAGGTTGTCCTGGAATATCAACCAGATCTCTTGGGCCCCTTCAGGGCAGTATGCCACAAGGTCCAGCCTAGCAGTTCCCTGAGCAAGCTGAAGTCTGCATTCATTAGGACCAGGGTTTTTATTCTTTTGTTTGCTTTCCTCATCTCCCTCAGGATCTTAAATTCTGTTATATCACAGTTACAGCAAAGTTTCTGTCAGCCTTTCCATCTGCGAGTACTTCTTTCTTATTTGCGAGCAGTAGTTCCAAAAGCATGCCTCCCTTAGCCTCTCCACCACCAGCAAATAAACAGCTCCAGAGCATTCAAAAAATCTCCTGGATTTCCTGCGTCTGTATTCCTAACACAATCAGGAAGTAGAATCTTGACATGAGCTGCTTCACATCCTCATGAGATTTTGTGTTTAGTAGGCAAGTTTTTAAGTTGTTTTTGGGTGCTTGACAACAAGAGACTCAGTTTATGAAGTCCAGATCTGCAGGACATTGTCTTCCTCCTACACTGTACACTAACCAATCCCACCAACCTAAAATAGTAGTCATCCTGTAGGCAAAATCTTGGGAAGTTTCTTTGGCACCGATGTCAAGCCATGCAACCAGTAATACAACTAAACTGGTGGACATACTGTCTGTAGTGAAAATACATGAATTAAGCAGAAAGTAATACGAGGGGAAACAGGAACTGCTATCTGTCTATTTTTCGATATACTGTTGTAGAAAGCCTAGAAATACTTAGGAGAAAGCAAATGTTTCTGTTGCTTGAGACCACCATTTTAACATCATGCCACGTTGCCCAACATTGCCAGATTTCAGCATGACCACAGACATTGTGATTCTCTGTCATAGGAATATGAAATAATGCTTCTATTTATGATTAACTATTAAGCACCACTCCTCAAACCCAATTGGTGTCATAGCCAAAATCTTGTTATGGCAAAAAGGGACACACCGTATATATGAAGACAACAATTTATTATTAGTCTAATTAATGTTTTAACAGTCAATTTGAAACAGAGCAATCAGTTCCTATTAGTAGACTAGTTGTACTAAAGCTCATACTCATTGTCTGAATTCATACAGCAGTGTCATGCATAATACTTTTTAAATTATTATACAAAAGAACTTTATAATACCTAGACATTCTTCTCTAGTGTTAAACTCATCCTTCCAATGTTCTTCTGATGCCAAAGGTAAAGAGTCAAAGTGACAGTTACAGCAAGTCATGGGCACCCTGAGATATTTGTCAAGAGTATGATGGTCATGGTTAAGGGGGTCTTCCCATCAGTCTTGGGCTTGCTGAGATTTATTTGAATGTGTTTTCTTAGCATATTCTGCCTTTTTCTTACTGGTGCCCAGCTGAATTTTGCAGGTTGCACAATGGACACTCTCCCTGACTCCAGTCTCAGTGTACAGCCTCAGACAAAACAAATGGAAACCAGCTCAGAATCAAGTCAAATGGAGACCAGTCCTCAGGTGCTGCGCTGTTAGGTACATACAAAGGCTATCGCCTCTCAATAGTGCTGGCTAACTCATATTTATTGTGGTACACAAGCTTACAAGTGATTGATATAAAAAAGCAAAGCACCCAAGACCATTGAAGAAAAGAAGCAGTCAGTCGTTTATGCCAAAATCCATAGACTATATACATCTCCACTGCAACAAGAATAATGTGTGTGTGGGAGAGAGAAAGAGGGAAAGGGAGGGAGAAGTAACTAGTAGCATCCCACTTCTCTCGCCAAAGGAGACAGTACCTGGCCAGCACTTGACTTGATTTTCTTGATTCAGTGAGAGTATTAAACATGATTTGTAAATTCCAAACCAACAAAAGATTTCTTCGAGTGTTTACATTTATTATGTAGAAGAGAAACAGAAACTTTCATAATGACCCACCAATTGCTTCCCTGAGTTCCTCTTCCCCTGTTAGATGATATTTAGTTTTGCACTCAAGATGCAAGAGATTTGCTTCCAAATTCACCACTTTCCTGTTTTCTTTAAACTGTTTGGTACTTTGTAGTGAGTAGCTAATGTGTCCTGTCTTCTCTGTCTCCAGTCAGAACATTTCCATGTGTGTAACTAATTAAACGATCTATTCTTATGTGATCTATGTCTCCCTCATTCAAATGAGTATTCTGACCAATTAACTGTTAAATAAAAAGTGTGTCCTATCATCACTAGGTAAAAAGAATAAGCTCTACTCATTTCTTTGAAAGAAAAAATGTAGATGACTGTCATCAGAAGACAATCACAATTTCAAAGGCTCTTTATTTTGTTTTCACAATTCGTTTCACAAGTGCACACAAAAAATAGTTCAGACATTGATACTTAATTTTATTGTGTAATGGGAAATCATGAATCCTAGAAAACTTTTTTAAGGCATGACAATCATTTTCTGCTCTGTTCTATTAATAATTCTTGGCATTTCTTTGTTCACCACATCCAGGAACAAAGGATTTTAAAACATTTATAGCTCTTCCTCTGGCTCTTCAAAACAGTGTTTGAACTTTTCCATTCTTCAGAATTTCTTCTTATGAGATTTAACTACAAAAGGTATTCTTCTTTTTTTTTTTTTTTTTTTTCCCATTTCACTCAAGTTTTAATCAAAGTAGTGTACAATTTTACTGAAGATTAGGTTTGTATAAATCTTGCTAAACATAGCAGTGGAACTGTCTTTCTTGATCACACCTGGTGTTTGACATAATTGCAGCCAACAGAGCCTGCTGGACTGAGACTCTCCCAGCAAAGGAGGTATCTTGTCAGGCCTACCCCAAAGCCAGTGAACCCCATCATAAAACACTTTGTGCAATAAAGTGAAACTAAAGACTTTCTGAGCCCCCAGACCAGAGGGGGCTCCCTAAAGTATTTCACTGAAAGGTCGGGACACTGCAAGGGATGGAGGCTTCCTGTGGCTTGGGATACTGGGAGCATCAGGGTGCTCCCCACGGGGTCTGTCAGGGCAAGGCCTGCCAGCCAGGGCCCAGCTAGGAACAGGGCAGCTGGGGGTACCAGAGCAGCCCCAGGCCCAGGCATTGGGCACCTCCCCGGGGATAGGGACAGGCTGAAGCCAGGCTGGGACATGGGCCCATAAGTGGGCCTGGCTTGGCAGGGCCCATGGCTGGGCAGGGCAGAGCAGGGCAGGGCAGGGCAGGGCAGGGCAGGGCAGGGCTGTGGGGAGATGGAGACCAGCCATTCTGCCATGTCACAGTGGAAGGTGCTGACAGCCCCAGGGGGCTGACATGGGGTCCTGGGCCATGAGAAGGGTGAGGGGAGCCCTGGGGGTTAGGCAAGGCCTGTTAGTGCTTTCTACTTCATTTTGTTTGAAACACTCATTCTCCTTGAATTTACTGTTAGCCAACATTAAAAAGAAAAAGAATGTCTAGGTTACAGAAGCTGCGTTCAGTAGCCAGCTCAGATTCAGAAGGATACATCTATTGCTTTTTAAAAATAATCCTATTTTTAAAACATACAAAGTTATATTAAAAATAATATTATTAGAAGTTATTTTCCTTTTTCAATAGAGTCCTTAAGAATCTTTATAGAATATTTACTTGTTATATTTGACTTGATACACTGGTTTTAAGTTAACAGTTGGAAAGCTCACTTTCTTACGTTTGACCCTCCTTGACATTTCCCTATCACACGCCATGTGGCAATGCATCATTAAAAGTTAACATACTACAGCAGTGAAATTACAAAAAGTCCATTCTGGTATATAAGTCTCCTAAAGACATATTTTATACCTGTGATTAATTTTATTTTTATTAATTATTTTAAACATAGCTTGCTTTTCTAATCAAAAATACTAAATGGAAGGGTGGCCAGACATATATTTTATAGATCATAAGTATATATTAATTATCGAGTATCTGTGCTGTGATTGATAGTTAAGGAAGAGATTCTGAAAGTCTAGCAACTGTTTAAAGAATGGTCTTGATATTAATTGAATCATTATTCCACAATGGATCTGACTATATGCTGTTTCAAGATTTCTATAGTTAATGTTAAAATATATGTTTTCCTGATTTTATTTTCCAAATTTATTTTAAATATCAGTTTGTGTCAGTGAATATTTAACTGGGAAAAATCTTTAAGAAATGTCTTTGTAAAATGCAGTTTTACTGCATCTTCATCGGGATCATTTGTTATTCGTGTTTTCACTCTTGTCAAGTTGAAGAAGACTAACCAGTGATATTGATCGATGTTGGATTCTTTTCTTACAACAGTTGTCCATCTTTTGCCATCTTGCTGTCACTTCAGGCTTACAGGCAAACATTGACATTTAGTCCTATTTTCTTTCATTTTAGCAAAGAATATTGTAAGCTTGGATGCTCTGTTTGCAATAGATCTCATCTATCTCTTCACGTACTGTAATTCAAATCCAAAGTATCTAATCAACATGCATAAATCATAGAATCATAGAATGGTTTGAGTTGGAAGGAACCTCTAAAGATCATCTAGTCCAACCCCTCTGCCACCGACAGGGACATCTTTCACTAGATCAAGTTGCTCAAAGCCAACTCCAAACTGACATTGAACACTTACAGTGATGGGGCATCCACAACTTCTCTGGGCAACCTGTTCCAATATTTCATCACCTGAGGGGTGGGGGGAAGTAAAGAAGATGGAGATGGAGTCAGATGCTTCTGAGGTGTCCAATGATCTCCGGTTACAGGACAAGAGGTGATGAATACCAGCTGAAAACCAGGAAATTTCATTTAAACATAAAAATCTTTTTAATATGAACAGTAGTCAAACACTGGAGCAGGTTGCCCAAGGTGGTTGTAGAGTCTCCATCCATGTCTGACTGGACATAGCTTTTAGCAACCCACTCTAGCCAACCCTGCTTTGAGCATGGGAGCTGGACTTGGCAGATTCCAGAATGCCTTCCTATTCTGTGTTTCAGCATGCTGTCACTAGGGCATCATATACCTCCTGGAGGAGGCTAAAGATCAACTGTTCTGTAATTTTATGTGTGTCCCACTTAAGGAAAGATGATTGTCCAGGTTGCTGTGTTATTTAGCTATATGGGAAACAGCAAGGATTCCAGTCCTTGATTTACTAAGAGTTTATTTAATTACAGTAAGGACAGGATCAAGAACGCTAGTCAGTCTAGGCATATGTAGAACACCAGTAGGAGATATAGTTTTAAATTCCTGTCAGAACAGGACTGAATCTTGAGAATCATCTCTGAAATCACCAATAAATATGTTAGAAACCTACCCATATGCCTCGGCTGTATACCTCTTCATTCAGTTTCTTTGTTTTGGAGGAAGCCATTTGGCAAATTTAATCTTATTTTCAGGTAGAATTAAACTGATTTTTTTAAGAGATTTATTTTGAGGAAATACATGTAGCTGATATATAATCATACCACAAATCATTCTTCTAAATTAGGTGTACACCTTATTAAAATACTCAACTGTTGATTCGCCAGTGGATTTATTTTATTATTGTAGCTGTAGGTTGCTTTTTTAATTTAAAAAAATATTAAATAGAGGGCTTTTCAGGCACATACTTAACAGTTTTAGACCATATGTGTATATTATATACTGGATATCTGTACTATGGACTCAGCCTACAGATCCCTGACCAGTCCTTCCTTGTTTATAAGTCCAGCAGAACACCTGTCCTCATTGGTCCTCAATCACCTGTGTCAGGAAATTGTGGTCAAGCACTATAGAAACGTCCTGGATTGCTTGTGCCCTGCTGTACTGTCCATCCAGCAGATACTGGCATAGTTGATGTCCCCCATGAGGACCAGTGCCTGAAGAACATGAGCCTTGTTCCAGTTGTCTGAAGAAGGCCTTATCTTCCTGATCAAGCGGTCTGTAGTGACACACACCACAACATGGTCCGCCGTGGTCTGCCCATTAATCCCAACCCACAAATTCCCAGCTAGTTCATCACCCATCCCTGGGCAGAGCTCCATGCATTCCTGCTACTGCTCACATACTGGGTGACTCTCCTGCCTTGCCTTCTTTTCCTGCCTTTCCTAAAGAGCCTGTATACATCCATGGTAGCACTCCAGCCATGTGAGCTCTCTCAACATGATAGCATTGAAACTGTGAAAAATGGTTGGAGCCAAATATAAAGTAAGTTTGTACATATGTACAAAGAATGTCTCTGGTACTGTTATCCCACAAACTGTGCTCAGAAGGATCCCAGAGAGTGCCCAGTGTAATGTATGGAAAAAATATCGGGGAGTATGCTGGCAATTAATACCATTACCAATCTTCAATCATCAATCCACTTGCAAACTCACTCCATTTCATTTTGCAGCTGCAGCGTAGATGTATCTGCTTTTCAGGAGGGTATCCTACAGTTTGTCACAGAATATATTTCTTATTTGCAGGTCTCTCTTACTGATCATTCAGGCATTTTGTATAAAGTAAAAAACAAAACAAAACAAAACAAAACAAAACCCAAAAAACTCCAATAGGCAAGACAGACAAAAGGTCTGTATCCAAAAAGGTTGACAACCTAGCTTCACACCTTCCTCCTGTCTGAGAAAATAGGCAGGTAGACTGTGAGGGAGAGAAGGCATACTCTTAGTACATCTCCAAGCCTCTATTCTAACAGGTTCCGGGATGATGAGAGAGTAGGACTAGAAGGCTGATAGATTAAGGACTGTACACACATGTTTCCCAGGAAAGAGCTCCCCAGTACAGAATATGTGCACTGAATATACAATGAATACTTAGCAATAGAGAATTATATTAAAGACGAAAGAATTCTTTGCCTATAGTTCCTACTCCTTCTGAATGTTTACCATTCTTATCCTGAGTAGCCATCAGTCACTCCTTTGATTCCATAGGAGCCATATCTGTGCACGTTTTCAACAGTTAAAGATAAAAGTGTCAACATGGAACTGAGGTCACATAATTTCTGCTGCTATTAATTTTGCTACATAAATGTTTCTTAATAGATTTAATGTGGCATTATTATTGTTTATGAAGTTAGTTTGTATCGGAATCTAATGGAGTCGTAATGTCTCATAGTAAGGGATAGACAATAATTCCTGTCAGTCTGAATTTATTATTTTTCTAAAGTAACTATTCTAAAGACTATTTCCATTTTCTGCCTCTAGATCAACAAGTATTATACAAGTCTTTGAGTATTGCAGGTAAAATCACTGTAGATGTAAAATATATGTTGTATTTATACAAGAAGTAAAATGGTTATTTATGATAAATTTGGAAGGAAAAATTAAAAGTGTAAAAAAACTGTTGTAGTTAATATTCCTCTTTCATATCTTTTATTTAAATCACTAGATGAAAATAGCTGTGTGTTCCAAAACCTATACCAACAGATGGCAAGCCTTTGTTATGCCAGATATGTATGTACCTTGCACCTGTCGCATATTTTGTTATAAAGGTATAAGTATTGCTCGTGTACATATAAATGACTATTTAATCCTGAGGTCAGTTACCAGCATGTTAGCCATATGTCATGTAGGAGAACAAATGTTTTACCATAATAGGAAAAGAACATTCTAGTTGCCATATGATTTTCCTTTAATTACAAGATTCAAATGTGCAGCATGGACAAGCCTCTCTTGAAGAACGGTGTGTTTGGAGCATATTTTTCTGTTTGGTACTTTTTTCAAGGCCTCAGTAATGTACCTTTCCGAAACAAGAATATTGTGTTGGAATTTGCATTTTTCTTTTAGGCATTCAGTCTTTTGGTTCCGACTGATGGCAATGTTTATAATTACATTCAGTCCAGCTTGAGTGGTAGGCATAGTCTGAGAACACCTTGTTAGCTGCATTCCCTTGTCGACGCAGTCATCAAAATAGCACTATCCCAAATGGTACACAGCCTTAGGACGGAGACAGTCAGCTTAGCAGTGGCAGCAGAGCCACTGATTAGACCTATTCAGAAAAGCTTCTCCATGAAACCTCAAGTAGATACAGTCCCTCAGTAACCAAATAGTTCAATAAAGGGTTTTGCTTTGTTTTGTTTTGTTTTGTCAAGACTGGCCTCAATTTACTGATTTACCCACTCTGAGACTGTTTAGGCCAATCCTTACAACAGCTTCTCTAAGAATCACCTGTTTTCAAATCTTCAGGGTTTTGCATTTTTTTTGGGAGGTTAGTTTTTTTGGGGTTTGTTTGGAGTTTTTTTGGGGTTTTTGTGTTTGTTTTTTTCTTAAAAAAAATCATAAATTGATGATTTTTTTTTTTTTTTTTCTCTGGGGATATATAATTTTAATTACTTCCTAAGTATTCTTAGTGTTTGCTTTACAAATAATTATACTGAGAACCACAATCAAATAAAAAGTGTAGAGTGAATTCCCGGTCAATAACATAATTCATGGTGTGTACTCTTCACTCAGAAATATTTTGTAATGCTTTCTAGGAATTAAACATATACAAAGAAAGATATGGGGTTTTAAGCAGAGGTTAAAAGTTCTACTTTTAACTAACCTTAAAAAAAGGTTTAAGGTTCTACTTGGACAAAATTACTACTTGCTTGCTTGTTTTGGTTTTTTTTTTTTGTTGTTTTGGTTTGGTTTTTTGTTGGTTTTTTTTGCCTATAAATACAGCATTTAGTGTTATACATTATTCTATTTGGACAAAATTACTACTTGCTTGCTTGTTTGTTTTTTTGTTTTGTTTTGTTTTGTTGTTGGGGTTTTTGCCTATAAATACAGCATTTAGTGTTATATGTTATTCACTCTTGACTATATGTGTGTAGTATGCATATTTACCCACAAGACAACATTAAAAAAAATATAAAACGTGTTTATTGTATGAACTTGGTGTAATTTTTTTCCCTGTGATATCTTAGCACTAGAAGTAAATAATAAGATCTGATATACAACTTCATCTTATGTTAGTTTAAAAGACAGTCTGTGATAGTGTATGTGAAAAATAATATACTGCATATTGTAGGAAAGGGTACCAGAATCACACAGTCAGCAGGTCTTTATTCTTTCAATGTGTTTACTTCAGAGCTGGGCTAGCTTAGGTTCAATAAAATATGTGCATGTTTTTCTCTGTCTTTTTTTTTCTGACTCAAAATGCTAACCACCTAATTTAAAGACTCTGCTCTTTTCATGATCTGTCATTTCAGGCTCTAATCAGCCATAGTCATTAAAAATCTCACAGCACTTCCCCCAAAAGTAATCATCATGATTTGTTAAGTGCTGACACTGGACTCATCTTTATATCACACACAAACAAAAACAAGAGCAGTTTCCAGCTTGCGTATGTATGTTCTAATTTCCTATGTTTTATAAATAATCACTATGTTAAATGCAGCCCTAAAATGTAAGTATTCCAAGAAATAGAAAAAAATGGATTGTGTTAATATATAAAGTTAGTCTTTTGCATGTGAATTATTTAACACATTGTGATCTACTTGTGTGAAAACCAGCACCAAATCACAAGATTTTTGCTTTATTTCCCCAGTATATAATATTTCATTAATTTTGATCTCTGAATTTTCTTTAAGATACTGTACAACTTTATTTTACTGATTTCTTCCCTTGTCATCCTAAAGGTAAAGAAATTAGATTTGGGCACTCACTATAAATTCCTTGACTGGTTATTCACAGGATGTTAAGTTCAGAGTCCTCTGAATGTGTGTTCCGTATCACATATATTTATTATGTGTTATTCCATTATGTTTTTTTTTTTTTTCATTATTTATGCCCCCAACTTTGCATTATGTCTTTGTTTTTCTATTAATTAACCCATAGCTTTGTTCATTCTTTTAATGATCATGCAAATTAAACTAATTTGGGTTTGCTGTTCTTGAAACCATGCAACAATTTTAATTTATTTTATGCTGTTTCTAACACTTAAAGCCTTGAGATTTTTAACTCAGTGTGCAGAACTAAGGATAACCTCTGCTAAAAGGAGTAACAAATCCCTGATATTTATTAATTTAAGTTATGCAGTCCACATCTATGGCCTATATGCTCCAGTTAATGGAAGCCTTGCAACCAGGCTTTGATTAACAAGGACTCTAATCTCCATCTTACTGGTAGAGAAACAGCACAAAGGTAGCAGCTGGGAAATATTTATTAAGAAATGTGCAGTAGCAAATGAGTGTCTGAAATAACATAAAATTCAGCAATATTTAATTACGTCATTTTTTTTTTTTTTTAATTCAGTAGTTTATTATTTCTCACATGAAATCAACTTAAGGTTTGAACCTAATTGGAATCAATACTCTGAACACTGTGTTAAAAAGCACCTATGCCTAATAAGATTTAGACTGAAGTCCCAAAGCTCACCCTTTTCTTGATTCTAGACTGAATTTCTTGCTGCTATTCCTAGTATTATTTTTATGCTTCCTTAAGTTGTCAATGGATTAAAACCAAATCCCTAACCAACAACAAAAAACACCTATGAGTCCTGAGATATGAATCTCTTTCCACCACTATGAGTTCCCTGATCATTGACGATTCAGTAATGATCCTTTTTAAGTTTAGCAAATTCATCCGTGCATACTAAAATACAGAGACACATCTGCACAAAGAGGAGTAGACAGCACCTCTTACTTAACCCATCCTATAATCAAATATTAAGGTTATCATTTTAAATAAACCACTATGATTGAAATGTGAGTGACACCTGATGTCATGATTAAAAAAAAAGACAAAAAACAAACACAAACTGAAGAATTTTTGAATCATAAATACAGGGATTTTGAATCCTAAATACAGTTCATTGCTAAACCACCTCGGGCAGAGAAACCTCATGAAATTCAACAAGGGCAAGTGTAGGGTGCTGCACCTGGGGAGAAATAAACCCATGTACCTGCTGGAGAGCAGCTCTGTGGAAAGAGACCTGGGAGTCCTGGTGGACAACAGGATGACCATGAGCCAGCAATGTGCCCTGGTGGCCAAGAAGGCCAAGGGCATCCTGGGATGCATCAAGAAGAGTGTGGCCAGCAGGTCGAGGGAGGTCATCCTCCCCCTCTACTCTGCCCTGGTGAGGCCGCATCTGGAGTACTGTATCCAGTTCTGGGCTCTCCAGTTCAAGGACAGGGAACTGCTAGAGAGGGTACAGCAAAGGGCTACCAAGATGATTAGGGGACTGAAACATCTCTCTTATGAAGAAAGGCTGAGGGACTTGGGTCTTTTCAGTCTGGAAAAAAAAAAAAAGACTGAGGGGGGATCTTATCAATGCTTATAAATATTTAAAGGGTGGGTGTCAGGAGGATGGGGCCAGGCTCTTTTCAGTGATGCCCAGTGAGAGGACAAGGGGTAACGGGCACAAACTTGAACATAGGAAGTTCCATCTACACATGAGGAGGAACTTCTTTACTTTGAGGGTGGCAGAGCACTGGAACAGGCTGCCCAGAGAGGTGGTAGAGTCTCTGTTTCTGGAGACATTCAAAACCCGCCTGGATGCGTTCCTGTGCAACCTGCTCTAGGTGACCCTGCTGTGGCAGGGGGGTTGGACTAGATGATCTACTAGAGGGGACTAGAGGTCCCATCCAACCCCTATCATTCTGTGATTTTGTGATTCTGTGATTCCTACTAAAATCAGCAATATTCAGGGATTTCATCCAGAAGTCCAGGCACTGGGGTCAGAAGAGCTTATTAGCTCACACTAAGAAAGATATCTGCCTTTGGTTAGCCAAATAACTCTCCAGATTCCTCAGGGATTCATTTAGTTGCCCATACATAGGTACCTACTGTTATATGAGATGTGGCACATAGTTTCTGAGACATCTTCATAGGGCTTGCATATATAAGAAGGGACCTCAGAAGATGCTTATGCTTTTGAAGAAGCAAGTGAATGGCAGGAGAAATATCCTGGGGCATCTCAAATGGTATTAGATACTTATGTGTGACCTACTGAACTTCATCCTAGATTTCCACTGACTTTAATGGGAGCTTAGACACCAAACTCCCCTGTCAGTACTTATATTTAGTGATCTAGGTATAACCTCCAATCTGGTTAAAACATCTACAGTGTGGGCCATATGGGCTTGATCACGTTGTTTAGACGTTAGTGTTAATGTTATTTGAGATACTCTGTGATTTCCTACCTGGTTATCAAGTTGCTGCTCTGGAGCAGTGCCAGTTTCTTATGAATGCTGGGTCATGCCTTTCTGGCTCTATGCAAGAGTTTCTAGGGCATCAAATGATACTAGGTATCTATTGTTAGGGGTCATGTCGTTGCTGAGTTCAGTTTTCTCCAGTGTTGACTGATAATAAACATGGATTTTTCAATCTCATTGTTCTGAGACGCCTCAGTTCCACCTAAGTCCTAAATTTAAGTAATTTATGTACTCGGCTAGATCTAGTTTTTAATCATTTGTTGACATAGGACATTACTGTCATTTTAACAGATTAACAAAATCAGCTACTTTCCAGTTATCATTATTAGGCATGGTTGGAATATTTTCAAGGCTTTTTTACCCTCTAAGTTTTTCCTACTAAGAGATAAATACCCTTGCATGGATTATCATGTACAACTTCTGTTTATGAATATTTGCTCATTTTTTTATGTTATCAGTTTTACTCCTTGAATTTGCTAGAAATATGTTGATATCTCAATGAAAAAAATAGCCTAATTTTTCAGATCTCTTTGATCTTCTGTTTGCATTAAATTCAGATGTTAATTTTTTATCAGTGCTTTCAAAGGTACATTTGCTGAACTGATCTTAATGACACAGTAATACCCTATCACATAACTTGCAGAAAAAATAATAAAATTTAAAAAATTGACTTTTGTTGCTGAAGAAAACAAGGTTCAGCTTGATTGTGATGATACAGTTCAAAAAGGATAGCAGACTGCTTACCATAGTACTGCTTTATAGTTTTTCTTTTTTGATTCCTTAAGTGGTTTTTCCTTATCTTTCAGGGTTTTGTTCTGGATGTCACAGTTATAGTACTTTACCTGATAGCAAAGCAGCACTGTATATAAATGTTGAGTGATTTATAGATAGCTAATAAATATATTAGAGATAGAGATATGCTGCATTTATGTATCAGTTCTCTTTATTTATCAGTTTAAGAAAGATGGGTCTGAGCCATACGCTATGTGTCACTAAGTTCTGTAAAATACTCAACATACTGCATTTAATGTGTTTGTTGAACTTTTATCATACAGAGAGCAGTTTGAAAAACTGATTTACACTGCTGACACATTTTAAGACCAGTAACTCTTCCCTTTTTTTAATGTAGGTGCAATGGTTAGTATTAGAGTGGAGTCTGCAGATTGAAGTGTGGTACCTTATTTAAAATAGCACCATAGAAATGCTAACAGAAATTAAAATGGGTTTGATGATAGATAAAAGACAGGTGTAAATCAACCTAGTCATGAGTAATTAGCAACTATACTACTAGATAAATTGTCATCACTGCCTTGAACATTATATAGCACATAATGGCATTTACAAAATAGCTATATATGTTGTTCCAAAACATTGTAACAATGCTGGACATTATTTTCTCGTGCAATTATAGATGCAAAATGTTTCTTTTTTTTTTTTTTTTGAATCTTAATAATATTTTTACTGCTGATTAAAAGGCACTTTTTTAAGTTCTGTTGCTTATTAGCTTTTCAAAAGATTTAATGGTTTTGTTTCCATCATTGTAAAATTAGTTCCTATGCCTAAGAAAAAAATAACACGTTTGTCTTCATATCTTCTCCAGATCTCTAATTCAGTGGCCTCTGATGAGTTTTTACAACACCTACATAGGGGAGACCTCATCACTCTCTACAACTACTTGAAAGGACATTGTAGAGAGGTTGGTACTGGTCTCTTCCCACAGGTAATTAGCGATAGAACAAGAGGGAATGGCTTCAAGCTGCAACAGGGTAGGTTTAGGCTGGGCATTAGGAAAAAATTCTTCACAGAAAGAGTGGTCAGACACTGGAATAGGCTGCCCAGGGAGGTGGTGGAGTCACCATCCCTGAATGGGTTTAAGACTCGTTTAGATGTGGTGTTAAGGGATATGGTGTAAGGGAGAACTTTGTAGAGTGGAGTTGATGGTTGGACTCGATGATCCCAAGGGTCTCTTCCAACCTAAATGATTCTATGATTCTATGATTCTACATTGAATGTCTTCTGATATGTACATTTTCTGATCACTTTCTTTGGCCTAATCCAGATTGCCAGCTGGATGGTTTCTTCCTCTCTCAAGAAACATATTATTTCTTGGCCAGTCTCCTGTGAATATCTTCAGTTTCTGTCTTCAGAGGTTTTCAAGATCCAAGTGGATAAAGCCCTAGCAACCTGATCTGACCTCACAGCTGCCCCTGCTTCAAGGTGAGGTTGGATGAGAGGCTTCCTGAGATCACTTCCAACATGAATTACCCAGTGTTCCAGTGAATAAGTGAGAGCTCTTGGATCACACTCAGCAAGTGAACTAGGAACACTCATGCTACAAACCTGAGCTGCTGCGCTGAGATGAAGAGCTAAGATTCTGTAGCAATGGGCTGGAAGTCCTGTCTTCTGGAGCCTGACTTAGACTGATGATCTGTAGCACACACTCACCCATAAATTACATGCATATAAGAATAGCATACATTCTTATATCTATGTGAAATTGCTGTCTCATTCTTTTATCACTAACTTGTCTTTATAGTGTATTAAAGAGATTACAGCCTTCTTTACTGACCTCTCGATTCATGAAATGTGTCATACTTTTTGCACTTCACTTTAAATGGCTGCTGTGAAGCTAACCTGTTTCTACATATTATTTTCTTTACCCCATCAGGTCCTATATATTGTACATCACCAAATTTCTTAAATTGTATTATTCATTTTTGCAAAATGGATTTATACTCTTTTCATATTTATTGCTCAGAACCACAATACTTTCGTGGAGTAAACATGAGCAAGCACATGTCATGGGTCTTCTCTATTTTGTCTTCCCTGTGGCAATATCGCCCATTATTATTTCATGATTTTATAGACTGAAATTTAACATACCTAAATGTTCCCTTGATTATAAACGTAACAATAGTAGGTTATTAGTAACCTTGAATTCATGTTCCTTCAGCTCAACATTTCTTACATATATCTGTTAAAGATTAAGTCAAGATCGGCTCCAAATTTGCTCCTGAATATGTTATAGATAAAGCTGAGATCAGTTTCACTTTTGCTACGTTGTTACTTCTCTTGAATCTTTTCACTTAGCCCAGTACAATAATTTATATTGTGGATCTGCAGATATAAAGAAAAAAAGAGATCATCAGATTGTTCATTAACACAATCAGAGCAAGGACCTCGTCCCTGCCTTTGAAGCCACCAGTTCCTATTCAGTTATAAACTGTGACAGTTGCATAGAAAGCCAGAAGGGTTCACTGAGCTTGTGTACAAAGAGAAACCAGTAAATGGACCGTAATGATAAAAGTTGCCTTCTTCTTCCCATGCAGCGATGGGGAGGGATAACATGACTCCACATTTTTTCTTTACACCGGCACATCACAAAGTGATGCGGGATTGTGATTTATTTGATAAAGCTGAATAATACATATTTAGGATTAAAGTATAGTGCTTACTGGGAGAAGAAGAAGGTATATTTTGTACTCAATCTATTTGAGATCAGTCAGTACTGACTGTAGAACCAGTGATGTTTGGCCACTTAGGTAAAGACCTCAATTTAAATTACTGCATGGATTTTATTTAGTCTGGACTTTGTCCTTTTCTCATTCCTTTCTCTTTCCATTTTCAGCTTGTTCTTACTAATTAAACTTCATACGCTTACTACAAAACCAAGAAAGAACAAGCTCCAAGCATATTCATAGGTGTCTCATAGAAAAAAAAAATAAAAAAAAAGAAAAATTAGCTTTATCTGTCGCATCAGAAGCTTTAAAGAAGCCTAGACATTTTATAATTCCCATGCACTCTTAATCTACTTTGTGCATATTACACACTCAGACTTTTCAAAATTTATTGTAATTAGACCTATGTATTACAAAGGGACTGCTCATATTGCTCCTACCTAATCTCTAATTTATATGCAGAAGAGCAAAGCTAAAGAGTTTAGGATTTTCACATTTAATGCTCATTTTACCTAATCAAGTTATACAGCTTAGTAGCTTCCTTCCCTGTAGTTCCCACTTTTCTTTTTCTTTTTCTTTTTTTTTTTTTTTTTTTTTAAATAAATCAACATAGTCCTAGGCAAGCGTTGATGTTACTTCTCTAACCTTTCTCTATTCACTGATTATTCTCTGGGGACACAATAATTTATCACTCAGAAATAAATGGTGCATGAGTAACCCCTTCAAAACAATCAGTTTATAGTTGCAGTACTAGTGAATCCAGATTAAGTTTAAATCAAGTTTCATTCACTATGCATTTTCCTCCATTCTTTTCTCAAACCAGTATTAAAATTTTGTCTCCAAAGTCAGGGGGAGACATGTCTAAATGAAACCATTAACTTTGTAAACTCATTCACAGAATTAAGATTTAACTACCAGAACTGCTTCTGATGGTCCAAGAGGTTAAACTTGGGTTTTCTCAACACAACATATCCTGCTAAATCATACTAACAAAGTATCACCTTCCAGCTTCTCACATTATCATTTTGTAAAAACTGCAATTTCCTGCTGTCTTTTTGGTTGTAATAGTTGCTGACATACATTCGCAAAATAAAAATGCTGCTTAGCTCCTTCCTTTACCTTATAATATTATGCTCAGCAACATATAGTACAAGACATCATTGGTTAATTAAGTTTGGATTATTAAAAAAAAAAAAAAATTGCATTTATTTTTTTCTGTGGCTTTCTATACTTGATGCTCCCAGGTCAGACTGAACTCCTTTTCTTTTTTCTTCTTTTCTTTTCTTTTCTTTTCTTTTCTTTTCTTTTCTTTTCTTTTCTTTTCTTTTCTTTTCTTTTCTTTTCTTTTCTTTTCTTTTCTTTCTTTTCTTTTCTTTTCTTTTCTTTCTTTTCTTTTCTTTTCTTTTCTCTTTTCTTTTCTTCTTTTCTTTTCTCTTCTCTTTTCTTTTCTTCTCTTCTCTTTCTCTTTTCTTTTCTTTTCTTCTCTTTTCTTTTCTTCTCTTTCTTCTTCTTTCTTCTCTTCTCTTTTCTTTTCTTCTCTTTTCTTCTCTTTTCTTCTTTTCTTTTCTTTTCTTTTCTTTTCTTTTCTTTTCTTTTCTTTTCTTTTCTTTTCTTTTCTTTTCTTTTCTTTTCTTTTCTTTTCTTTTCTTTTCTTTTCTTTTCTTTTCTTTTCTTTTTTCTTCTCTTTTTTCTTTTTTTTTTTTTCTGAAAATACTAACAACATTTATAATGTGTTTAGACATGTTTTTTTCTTTTTAACTGCAAGGTGAATAGTTTATATACAAGATGACTGATGTCTAGATTATTTTTTTTTTATATAAATAGTACAAATTTTGCCAAAACCATTATCAAGTTATCATCTGTCATCTTTCCTATATATAACTTCACATTCTCTCTTCAGTGTTAGATTTAGGCTTCTTTCTTTGGTTTTTCACTGCTTACGTTTATGGTCCTGAGAAAGATATAGGAGATATTTACAGAACATTATATTTATGGAAAATAGCTCAAGATGATAAAATTTGAAGGGTTATGTAAGAGTAGAGGAAAGAATGAAAGCTTACCTATCAGAAAGCATATGAAGAAACAGGAAACAAAAGCATGGGTTTAATAGAGGAACCTGGCAGATGTCACTGTGAGGGTACTGTCTATCATGTTTAAAAGACTGTGGCAACTGGGGGAGATTCCTGGAAGAGGAAAAATATCACTCCTATCAACAAGAAGAGCAAGAAAGAGGACACAGGGACCTGCAGGCTGGTCAGTTTCACCTTAGTCCTGGGGAAAAGGGATGGAACAACGGTATTGTGAAAAATTTCAAGACCCATGAAGGACAACAAGTTGATCAGGAGTAGCCAACTTTGATTTATGAAGGTAGAATCACCTCTGGCCCGCACCACAAACTTCTCAGCATGCATCTCTTGGCTGCCCTAACTTTACTCTGGCCACACAATTCTAGCCCCATGGCAAAAGCACATCCAGGCTCTGTCTTTTGCTGCACCCTAATCATTACCCTAATCTTACTTTACAGCTCAGTCTGGGACTAAGACTCCTATGTCTCAGTCTTCTTCTCAGTATAGATCTCTTGTCTGCCCTAACTTTCCTTTGGCTGCCTAATTCTGACACATGCCAACTGCATGTCTAGGCTCTCTCTTTCATTGAACTGTAACACTAAACCTGGAGTCATGTCTAACAAATACAGTGAAATGAATGGTGTGGTGGATGAGGGAGAGCGGTGGATGTTGTCTGTCTCAACTTTAATAATGCTTTTGACACTATGTCCCTAAAGATTGTCATAGACAAGCTGATTAAATATCAGCTACATAAGAGGACAGTGAGGTGAATTGAAAACTGAGTGAACTGTAAGGCTCAGAAGTTGTGTTTGCTGACACGAAATCCAGTTGGAGGCCAATCAACAACAATGTGTCTTGGGATCGGCACTGTGTCCAACACTGTTCGGAATCTTTATTAATTACCTGGACAATCATACAAGAGACCATCCTTAGCAAGCTTACTACATTTGGTTTTGTGGCAAGGTTTTGGTAGCAAAGGTGCTGCAGGGGTAGTTTCTGTGAGAAGACACCAGAAGCTGCCCCCATGTCAGACAGAGCAAGTTCCAGCTGGCTCCAAGACAGATCCACCACTGACCAAAATTGAAGCCAATCAGTGATGGTAGTAGCCCCTCTGTGATAACATATTAAAGAAAGGGTAACAAACCTGCTGTGCAACAGCAGCTGGGAGAGACAAGTGAGAATATGTGAGAGAAACAACTCTGCAGAGACCAAGGTCAGTGAAGAAGGAGGGGGAAGTGGTGCTCAAGGAGCCAAAGCAGAGATTCACTTGCAGCCCGTGGTAAAGACCATGGTGAGGCAGGTTGTCCCCCTGCAGGCCATGGAGGTCCATGGTGTAACCAGCTCTAGCTAACAGTGTTTGAGCAGGGGTTTTGGACTAGGTGATCTCAAGAAGTGCCTTTCATCCTCAACTGTTCTGTGATTCTGCTATTTTATGCTTTGGGTATGCAAATTTATGGTGATTTCAAGTATGCTCTGAGTTTCCTTGTAAAGTGCAGGAAAAATCTACAATCCTCTATTGGCTTTCAGAGTACAATCTTGACCTCTCTCTCTTTATTGACTGTTTAGGAAACTTAAGCACCATCAGAGAAGTAGTCAACTTAAATTATGAAAGGCTATGAGCTAAACACTCTACAGAGGGAGAAGATCTCCTTCCTAGACTATAGCGCAAAGTCAGTCTAACCAGTCCTTTGAGTAGGGGCCAAAGGACCCATGACCACTTCCTCCTTTGACATCCTTGTAGCTGGTTCTTCAGAAATCCAGCTTCAAAAGGATACACCATCACCCAGTACGAACTATGGAGTTTTGGTTTATAGGGAAAATCTGTTGAGATTGAGAAGCAGATAGACTAGATGAGTTCTGCTTCCTGGGTAACAATATCGACATCCTACCTGAAATCACCACTGCTGAGATCTCTGTGCTTTACTACCATTCCACTCAAAAGCACAGGCTTACCCAAAAAGTTAACTTTCTCTATGAGTGTATGTCTTATAACTTTCAAGGATCAAATTCAAGGTGGGTGAGGCCTTGGCTACAGAAGAAAGAAGGTTTGTTAGCAGTTTAGAAGGTCACTGGAGTTTAATCTGAAAATGAGTTGTGGTTTTACCTTACTGTATAAACAAAACAATATCCGTGTGACTGGTAATATTTTAGAAGCTTCAAAAAAGGAATCTAAAAACTTTTCTATGTGAAGTAGTTTATAATATTAAAATCCATACCTAGATACAAGAGCTACTGTGAAGCATCTTCCTAAATGCTTTTCAAAGCTTACTACTTAAATGAATCTCATAGGATGATTTTGATAAACAACGAAGATGCAGTCTGATTTAATTCACCGTGGTTGCATATGCCTAATATAAACAGATTCTCTTAATGTACCCAGCACAACAGTCACAATTTTACAACCCCAAACCTATTATGTATTCAAAATACATTAAAACACATCAAAACTAGACAGCCCTGTGACATGCCTCTACAGCTAAAATGCAGAAACTAGGGGGCTTTTTTAAATGCGTAACATCTACATCCTTCTCTACTATACCTAGGTTCTCAGTCTACATCCATGAATTTAGAAAAGAAAACTGATAAAAGAAAAGATATCTAGTACTAACAATAAACCCTCGTATCTTTTCCCTTATCATTGTGAAAGTCCTTTTCACACTTCACCTCATTCTGCTTCAAAGTCAGATCACGTTTTTGGTATTGACCTCCTGGTTACAGTGTAAAGAAAAGTATCTGTGCTGTAAAATCTACCAACTGGAAATCATAGACTATTTTAAAGATTGTACGAGATGAACAATAATAATCTTCCAACATGAATATTAAAACATGTATCTCAATAAAATTGTTGGACAGAGAATGATGCATTTTTTTTTTTTTTCTCATTTATATTCCAAAGTTACTTCCTATACTTCTACAAATATTTGACAGGGCTTACATTTTTACTCTCTCTCTATATTTTTTTTAATTATTGAAAGGCTTTGCACAGTAATAATTTTTATTATCCCTAAAATAAATATTCTGTATCGATATTGATATTAATGTGAATACTTAGATAAGAGTTACAAACAGAAAACATACATTGCTTTAGTTAGAGTGGGGTTGTATAAAGCAAGCATGAATTTTATTATGATTACATTATATGATAAAAATTGTAGCTCCAAGATTCAATAAGTTAGATTGTTATAAGGGCTTTAGAATTTGGATTTTAGTACCTAACTTTTATATAGCTATTCTCTAAAAGAATTAAAAGCCCATTCCCTAGTGGCTCAATTAAGTTACCTCTACCATCCCCTCCCCTTCATCTACTGTTATTTGAAATATACTAGGGTATCTGAGACATCTACAAGGCTGACATATAATATTGATTTATGAGATAACTGTGGCTTTCTAGAGGAGTAGCTGAAAATATATGGACTATCCTAAATATTTCAAATGACAAATTTCAAATCCTGTGTTTAGGCAACAGAATCAAAGCCCAGGCTGTATTTGTACCACAGAAGAAAGGCTATACAACCAGGATTTAAAAAACCTGCCTGAAATTAAGTCTTCACTGTCTCTGTGGTATATCCCATGTTTCGTCTGTGGCTGCTTCATACCGTCTTTTGTAGTTCCTTAGCATAACTGTCAGCTTCATATGAATTTCTCAGATAACCTATAGCATCTCAGATGCACTGGTCATATTCAGGTAATTTCATCAAACTCTGAAAGAAAGGGTTTCACCAGAGATGAAGCAGTCAGGAAAAAAGGAAAACAGTGGATGTAGACATAGACAGAACTCACTGTCTTTGATTTAGTTACCTAAATATAGATTTCTGCTGGATTTTAAGATGTCCTGGGTTATCTAAAACCAAAGCTGGCAGATATGTCCCAGCTGAGGTACCCATATCCTTCTGGACTGACAAGTGGAGAGTCAGAAGAGACACCCTAAGATATCTGAAACAATACCTATGTCCACATTTTTGAGACACTGAATTCAGCCTTCTGGCCATGAGCCTGTCAAAGACCAAACACCCATGCACCACATGAGCTTATGGTAACTGGTAACTGCCTGGTCTGACATTCTAAGCAAAAGCAAGAGTGAGAACCTACTAAGTTTTCACAGACCAGATGAGAATTATGTTGTGTAATATTTGCGTATAAAAAGTGCATGTTGCTAGAAGATCTAATTTTATATCTTGTATAGTTAAAGCACCCGCAGAGTTGGCTAGTTTTTAGTTGCTATACTTTAGAGATGTGACAGATTTACCACGTTAACTATACAAATCTTTTAATGTATGTAAACTATTTTTATTTAAATCTTAAACCAATTTGGTATATTGATTTGTCTTTTTTTCTTTTTAAGGTCAGAAAACCCACACATAGAACTGTGCTTGCGTGATACAGGATTAGAGCCACTGCAGTCAGCAATGCCTATAATTAATTTGATATGTTGCCCATGGCTAATGTTGTCTTTCAATTAGAAGTCTTTCTATGGTTATCATAACTGATATAAGGCTTTGGTTTTCGTGGTTTTTTTTACCCATTTCTGAGATTATTTCACAAATTATTATGAAAATGCTGTTAATTTCTGTAAATACAGCTATTTAATTAAGCAAATCTAAAAAATCAGTTACTGGGACATGGAGTTTGGCATCTGGTAGGAAGATCCCTAGTGTCAGCACTTTGCTGATACATAATTGACTGATATGCAATCATTTAATTGAAGACTGTACCAACAAGTACTTTCTAATTTTAGTAGTTAATTTAGCAATCTTAACATAGTTCTATTTTGCTTTTAAATATAATAATGAAATTAATCTGTATTGCATAGGCAGCAGAAGTGAGGAGCATTCATGGTTAGATAAATCTAGGTAAAAATATTCAACTATGGAACTACTGGAAGAAGTATTCTGATAAGAAATTAGAGAAAACTCTGGATTACTCCTCCACATTTCATTCTATAAATCAGTAAAACCATTTATCTTTTTTAAAAATTATTTTGAGGATAATTTTTTTCAGTATAAATGGCAGTATAAATTAATTTTTTCATAATCTGAATTCATACCATATGTGAAGTGAAGATACATGCTGAAGGAGTCCATCTGTCCCAATTATGTCTAATCCATCACTAAATCTTGCCGTGAACACATCAATCAGTGTGAGGCATACAAATATTCATTACATCAAACTGAATAATGTTAGTAATTTGCAAGAATGTGAAATCTGAGTATGCATTTTCACAAGGTTGCAACACTTTAAAATCATTAGTCAAAGTCCATGTACAGTGAAGGAATCAAGACATGGCAATGAGACTTTTAAAAAGTGACTACAGAAAGCTACTCAGTTTGAGAGGAAGGAAGAAACAAAAGAGATAGTGTGGGATCTGAAACAGAATAAAGATGATAAGTAAGAAAACAGAAAAAAGAATGATCTGCAAACTGAAAGAAAAATGATGGATAAAAAACACTTTTGTAGCAGAAAAGGAAGATGCAGGTCAATGTTATCAGAGGCTCCTCACAAAGAAGCATCAGTAGGACTCTTCCTGACAGAGAGATAGACACTGGAAAAGATTTGATCTGTGGCAGACTATGTGGTGGTCAACTGACTAGGCAAGAACTGTTTTTTCTTCCTATCTTTTTTCCTTCCACTGTAAAATGGTTAGGTTGTGGTTATGAACTGCAGCAAATAATGTGTAGGATTGTGCAAGCTCTTTTCCACATTACCACAGTAGTCAGTAAAAAAGGCTACAAGAAGTTACTGCCGCACAAGAATTTTGTGCAGATAGGAAAGAAACAAAAGGAAAGCTTTGGGGAAACCTGCAGTTCAGAGTCTTTTGAGGTATGCATGAGAAGTACAAACCATGACTGAGGTAAAAAAAGTGGTGCAGGAAGTCTCTTCTGAAGCTGAGTGATTGCGACCATCACTACTCATGGCCAAAAGGGTTGACCTTAACTGAGCTTACAGCAGGTTTGTTGAAGTTTAGATAAATTAGGTTTGCAGGCAAAGAACATAAAAAGGACTCACCCACTGTCCTGGTTTGAGATAAAACAGAACCAGTTTTTGGATTTGTAATTTTACTTTTTAGCTGGGCCTCTTCTAACTGACTAAAGTCTGAAATTCACAACATATTGTTCAGAACCTGTTTGCTCTCAGAGTGATAAGACCTGATTATACCAAGGAATGGGACGCACAGATGCTCTTGCTTATACTTGTTGCTATAACAACCAAGGTCAGATAACTTCGCTGTTTGCCCCGTTAGAGGGTCAGAAGCAGAGAAGCATAGAGGGGTCTCACCTGCAGGTGACCCAAAACCGACCAACAGGGTATTCCGTCCCATATGCATCACGCTCAGTATAAAAACTAAGGGATCAAAGGGGCAAGGCTGCTCTGGCTCGTTTTTTTCTTCAATGGCTGACGTCTGAGGAGGACTCTGTTCGTCTGCCTTTGATCCTGATCCGAGCATTCCTGACTCTCGTTCCAGAATTCAGCTCCTGTCCATCACTGACTCCAGTCTGGGACTTTCCCTGTGTCTGCTGGTGAGATGCGATCATCATCCTGGGAGCTGGATACAGTTTTGTATATATTGTATACTTTTTTTTTATTCTAGTATTATTTACTACTTTCTTATTTATTATTATTTTAATTAGTTTAGTTCTTTTTCTAAACTCGTAAATCTGCTTATCTCTTCCTCTCCTCTCTGAGGAGAGAGGAGGGGGAGGGGCATCTGTCATTCTGATTGGCCAATACTGCCAAAACCATAACACCCACGTAAGACAAGGGTGAAGTTCAGAATGAGGGAACTGAGGAAGATCAGTGAGTGGCGATGTTTGAGACTTCTGGAAGGAAGAAGGGGCCATTAAAGGAATAGAGGTAGAAAAGGGCTACAACTGCTACTGAAATGGAGCGTAAGTGATCTGCAAAGTCTGAAAATCATTTTTTTAAGAAAAGGGAGAACACTAAGACAGTGCTTTTGGAGACCAGTAATTGGAAAGGATTCTTTTGACTGGAAACCTCTAACTTGACAACAATCATCTAAAAGGGCTATCAGAACAGCTGTAAATGTTATGTCTTGTTACAATATAAAACAAGAACAAAACAAAACCAAATCCCTGTTAATTAGTTAAAAGGCAATACAGTAATAGGAAAATAAATGAGATTGATCATTGATAATAAAATTATTATAATGAGAACAATAGTCAATATTACCGATATTGTTAAAGTCATGCTTACTTTATAAAATTTGATGAAAGATCAATATTTGAACTGTTTTTATAATACAAAAAGCACAAGGTTATGCACTGTTTAGGGGACTAGAACATCTCTCTTACGAAGAAAGGCTGAGGGGCTTGGCTCTTTTCAGTCTGGAAAAAAAAAGACTGGGGGGGGTGGATCTTATCAATGCTTATAAATACTTAAAGGGTGGGTGTCAGGAGGACGGGACCAGGCTCTTCTCAGTGGTGCCTGGGGACAGGACAAGAGGTAATGGGCACAAACTTGAACATAGGAAGTTCCATCTCAACCTGAGGAGGAACTTCTTTACCCTGAGGGTGGCAGAGCACTGGAACAGGCTGCCCAGAGAGGTGGTGGAGTCTCCGTTTCTGGAGACATTCAAAACCCACCTGGACACGTTCCTGTGCAACCTGCTCTAGGTGACACTGCTGTGGCAGGGGGGTTGGGCTAGATGATCTACAGAGGTCCCTTCTATCTTTCCATCCGCTCCCATCCCTTCCATCACCAGAGATCTGTGGATGAGGAATACAGTTACCTGCTCCATGGCAGCCAGCAGAGGAAAAAATACTCATTCTTTAAATAGGGAAATTCTTATCCTCTGACTTCAGCCTCTTCTCTACTTGCAACAGTACAATAACAGAAAAGCTATCCTAAGAGGGCAGGTAGAAAATCCTACTCTCAGAGAGAAAGTAAAAAAAAAAAAAAAGAACTTGAAATGAATGACACTGTCCTGCACGACATCCTGGTCTCTAAATTGGAGGCATGGATTTGATGGATGGACCACTTGGCGGAAAATGAATTAGCTGGAAGGCTGCACTCAAAAAGTTGCTGTCAATTGCTCAATGTTCAAGTGGAGACCAGTAACAAACTTAATGAAGCTCAAGGAGGCCAAGTGCAAGGTGCTGCATATGGATTAGGGCAGTCTCAAGCAAAAATACAGGCTGTGTGGAGAACAGATTGAGAGCAGCCTTGAGGAGAGGTACTTGGGGGTGCTGGTGGATGAGAAGCTCAACATGTACGCTTGCAGCCCAGAAAGCCAATCACATTCTGGGCTGCATCAAAAGAAGCGTGGCCAGCAGGTTGCGGGAGGTGATTCTCCCCCTCTACTCCACTCTGGTGAGACCCTACCTGGAGTACTGCATGCAGCTCTGGAGGCCCCAGCACAAGAAGGACATGGATCTGTTGGAATGAGTCCAGCAGAGGGCCACAAAGATGATCAGAGGGCTGGAGCACCTCTCCCATGAAGACAGGCTGAGAGAGTTGGGGTTATTCAGCCTGGAGAAGAGAAGGCACCAGGGAGACAAGTACTTCAAGTGGGCCTACAAGAAAGATGGGGAGGGACTCTTTATCAGAGAGTGTAATGATAGGACGAGGGTAACGGTTTTAAACTTTGCTTAGCACAAAGAGCGAGACCTTAGGAGAGAAATATTAAAAATATGCTGTGTACTCTTGCTTCCAGACATGCTAGAGCCTGGTTAATTCATCACCTTGGCAATATACCGTTGGACAATAAGGAGTTGATGGACGTGGAACACGAATATCTAACAATTAAAACTAACAAAAAATACTGACGGATCATCCAAAATGTGTGTTAAAAACAAGCTCTAAGAGAGGATTTTGCATTCCCTAAAGCTTGTATACCTGCCTTCTGCCAAGTGATGTCATCTGTTTCTACAAAGCTTGTTCTATTAACTCTTTTGATCATCACAGCCATGACAGCACTACCACAGAGAAATTAAAAATATTCAATATTAGAATCATAGAACAATTTTCTTTGTGAGGGACATCCAGAGAACATATACTCCAAATCCTACTCAAAACAGATCAGGTTGTCCAAGGTTGTGTCCAGTCAAGTCTTGAATGATTCTAAAGACAGACATAACACAGCCTCCCTGGGTAACTTGTTCCAGTCTGACTGCTTTCAGAGTAATTTTTTTTTTCCTTACATTTAATCAGAATTTCTGATTATTTTATGCCTCTTGACCTATTGTCACATCTGACTCCATCTTCTTTATGGTGTCCTGTCATCACTGCACATACAGCGCTTCATCTTTAAAATTTATATCATTTATATTTTAAATTAGCTGTGACTATACAGTAACATGGAATTGATGTCTGTTATCACTGACATCTGTGGTACTTGATGCCATATATCTCTGCTTTGGCTACATTTGCCATGATCAAAATGTGCATCACTCAACAGCCATGCTAAATCTGTCTCAACTATTAGGTCTCTGATAGTCTCGGACAGTGTGTACTTGTCTGCTGCATTTTGGTATGTTGCTGTTAACTTGTCACATAGTATTTAGGAAATTCAGTTTTGCATAGTTATTGTCACTGACAGTTCAGGTTTTTCTATCTCTCCACTGGTTCTTGTCACATTAGTGTCAAACCATCAATTGCATGAATGCAGTCCATTTCTGCCCTTATACATTGACTCATCACAACCTGTATTTCATGATCCTTTTACGTCTAAAGTGCGCATAGGGTATGTTGTTGTTGCTCTTTTTACTATCCTCTGTATGCTCAGAGAGTAAAAGAACTTTAGGCATAAACTGGATTACTCTGTAGTGATCTTACATCCACGCTGTCTCATGCCTCCCTGGGTGGTCATACATCATATCCGTACGTTCAACTGCTGTTTGTAGGCTTCCCTACTGGTTTCATATCAGTTTGAAACACTTACCACCCCACCCCACCCACCCATCCCCCCAAGATTCAGATATTCTGCAGCAGTGTTTTATGTAATGTATTAGATAAATAGAGTATAGATTTAAAGATGCATCACCAAAACATTAAATTCATGCTCCACCCAGTGAACTTTTACTAAACTGCTTCCCTCTCCTCTGCTTTGTACACAACGATTGTTTTTTACTATTGTGCACTTCACTGCTAGTACACATAAGTACTTTTTTTTCATTCTTGTATCTCCCTAATTTACTTACTAGAGGCAGCAGAATGAGTTGCTTTGCATAATGTCAGGGGCATCTTACTCAGCGCTTGCTACTGTTATCACCTGTTGATACAGCACTTATAGCTTGAGTTGGTAAATTTGAAATTAAGCAATAAAGTAAAACATACTTCTGAACTATTTGAGCCTTACGTATCATTTCTGACTCTAATCAGAAATAAAATTTTGGCAGGCTTCTGATATCTATTTATTGACAATCAAAATATTTGCAATCTTTTAGTCATGTAGTAAATTCTCAATTTGCCAGAAATTACCAGCTAATCAGCTATTTCAGAAATGTACAATGTTCCTGAACACTTCATTCCATCATCCAGAAATTGTATTAGACCAAAAAAAAAAAAAAAAAAAATTCCATTCGTCTTGGTTTCAACTGAGAATTTTCTCACTAGCAGCTGATATAGTGTTGTGTTTTGGATTTAGGATGAGAATAATGTTGCTAGCACTAATATTTTAGTTGTTGCTAAGCAGTGAAGGACTTTTCAGCTTCTCATACTGTTCTGCCAACAAGAATGTGGTGGACACTCAAGAAACTGGGAGGAGACACAGCCTGGACAGCTGACCCCAACTGACCAAAGAGATATTCCATACCATATGACATCATGCTGAGCAATAATAAGCTGGGGGAAGAAGGAGGAAGGGGAAGATGTTCAGAGTGATGGTGTTTTGTTTTCCAAAGTAACCGTTATGCGTGATGGAGCCCTGCGTTCCTGGATATGGCTGAACACCTACATGGGAAGTAGTGAATTAACTCCTTGTTTTGCTTTACTTGCATGCACAGCTTTTGCTTTACTTAAAATGTCTTAATCTCAACGCACGAGTTTTCTCACCTTTACTCTTCTGATTCTCTCCCCCATCCCACTGCAAGGGAATGAACAAGAGGCTGTGTGGTGCTTAGTTGCCAGCTGGGTTTAAACCATGACACCATAATTTTTCAGAATCGTAGTATAGCCAAGAGCCTCGTAGAGGAAGTTACAGAACAAATGGGAACTATCTAGGGAGACCAGATGAGTCTATGTGCAGAAATCATGAGGATCTACAGGTACACAGGAGGCCTTCATGAACATGAACTTTTTACAGACTAAACAAATAGTCCCTTAACATTTACTGTTAAGAAAAGGAACTCTGCATGGAGAGGTGAAACAGAACAATAAGATCTGTCAAGCCACATTTTTTGTCAACAGGCACGTTAGAAAATGACACCTGAGTGTAAGTACTGCCAGTTCACATCAGCTTGATGGTGCACTGCTTGAGAAACTGTTCAGCTGCTGAGGGCAGAGCTGCATTGGAAGACTCTATCCAGGCATCCATCAGACATAATAAAAAATACTTCTTTAAACAAAACAAACAAAAATCTCTTGGTAGAAGGGAATTAAGCAGTCTCACAAGACAGATCTGAAAAACTTTTTTTTCTTTTTTTAACTGTACAACCCAGCTGCTATGACACCACAGTGATCTCAAAGCTCTTTCAGCCATTATTCCACTGACCATTTAGCTCCTGACCTCAGCTGACACTTTTCTTCTTTATTGCATTTGTGTGTATAGAATTTATGTGGAGAAAAAAAACACAAACAAACAAACAACAAAAAAAAAAAAAACAAAAAAACAAAACAAACAAACAAACAAACAAAAAAAAAAAAAAAACAAAAAAAAAAACCCACCAAAATTCTACGCTGTCAGTGTAATCAGTGGACACCTAGTCAATATAGTTAGTAGGGTCTGGAGAGCTATTCAACTCACTGCTAGCTCATATATTGACAGCTATATTTAAACCTTACTATTTGGAGCTGTGTTTCAACCATGCTGTCATCATATCATAGCTTCTCTTTCCCTATCATTGACTAATAAAGTCATAGGCAGCAAGGGAATTATTTAAAGGCAAATTAAGTCATTACACCTTTCCCTTCATATTGCTGCATTCCTTCAGAAATGTATACCTAAACAACTTCATCTTTCCTCTGCTGCTCAGGGTTACTGATGTCTGTCCCTTCAAATTTATTTTTATTTTGTTGTTTTTTTTTTTTTTTCCCCACAGGCTTAGAATGCCAAACATCCATGAAGCATCTTAAAATTTCTCTCGGTTTTGAGTTCAATTTAGAGGCTTTTCTGGCTGAGAGAAGAAAAAATATGCATGAAATCACACTCTGTGCATTCAGTTAAGAATTTCTCTGTGCATTTACAGAATAACTAGTGACAAATCTACTGTGCAGGTATAATTTACAATGCACAGTAGCACTTTTCTTGGAACTCCTGGAAAGAAAAGTTCTTAAGAGAGACTTGACTATATAAGACAAAAAAATCAGTATCATATTTTGGTAAGCCAGCAATGCCCGATGAGTCTTTGGGCCTTATGTTCCTTGTACTTCCCTGCCTCTAATCAACTGACATTTACTTTCTGTCAATTACATATCACTGACTTTTTGCCACTGTAATTTGTGACTATAATTTGCTACATTTTAAAACTATTCTTTGCCAAAATGCCTTCCTGTAGTTCAGAAAGACTTTTTCTTACTCTGAAGTTATTTTATTCCCTTACATCTCATTTTTAGCCCTCAGATATTTACTCCATATTCATTTCAAGTTCGCTCAATTTATGTCTCCACAGGTAACTTCTTCTGATACCCAAGTAGTCTGTCATTATATTTATTTATTAGGAATCTTATAGTAATTGTCCAAATGGGTTAGATAAGTGAGTTGGGTTAGATAAGTGAGTTGGGTTAGATAAATGAGTTGGACTATATAAATGGATAGTGAAGTGGATTGAAAACTAGCTGAAAGGCTGGGTACAAAGTCCAGCTGGAGCACAGTCAACAGTGGTATACCCCAGGGGCTGATAATGAGTCCTTCATTAATGACAATGTGTCAACAGTGCATCCTCAGCAAGTTCACAGATGATAGAAAACTGTGAGGAGTAGCTGATACACCAGATGGGTATACTGCCATTCAGATGGACCTCAGCAAGGTGGAGAATTAGTTAGACAGGAACCTCATGAAGGGAAATGTCAAGTCCTGCACCAGTTGACTCTGGGGCCTAACTGGTTGTAAAGTAGCTTTAGAGAGAGGGACCTGGGGGTCCTGGTGGATGGCAAGCTGACCATGATCCAGCAACATGCCCTCACTGCCAAGAAGATTAAGAGCCTCCCAGACTGCATTAGGAGGACTGCTGTCAGCAGAAAGGTTATCCTTGCTCTTTCCTCCATCCTGGGTCCGGTTTTAGGTCCCACATTACGAGAGAGACATGGAAACACTGGAGAGCAAGTCCAGCACAGGGCCATGAACATGGTTAAGGGTCTGAGAGAGGTGAAACTGCTCATCCTGGAGAAGAAAAGGCTCAGAGGCTCTTGTTCATGTGTATTAACACTTGATGGAGAGACTAAAGCAGATGGAGCCAGACCCTTTTCAGTGAAGCCCAGTGAGAGGACAAGAGGCAATGGGTGCAAATGAAAACACATGAATTTCCATCTGAACACAAGAAAAAAAAAATTGAGTGTGAGAGTGGCTGTACGCTGGAACAAGTTGCCCTGTCAAATTGTGGAGTCTTTATCTAAAGAGATATTAAAAAACTAACTGAACGTGGTTGTGATAACATGCTTTAGCTGACTCTGTTTGAGCAGGGTTTTTGGACCGGATCATCTCAAAAGGTCCCTTCCAATCTCGGCCATCCTGCTATTATATAAAATGCAGTCTCAATTTCACTGAAGCAGAAATAAATGCATTAAATTAAATAAGATAGTTTAGTTCTGTGTGAAATAAACAAAATCTTTCTTCTGCTTCCTAAAGTTTGTCAGACTTTCTATTATCTCCTTGATTTTGGATGTGTTCCACACGGGTTTTCACAAAATCTCATTACCCTGCCACCACAAGAAAAATCTACTCTTCTCTCTCTGACCATGTTCTTAAAAACAAAGAAATATATATTACCATTTAATCTTTGAGATCTACACTTTATCCAGAATGTCTTCATTTTTATCCTTTGCGCATAATTCAATCTTGTTTTCTCCCCCCCCATTTGACTTGTATTTCCAATCTCATAATTACATGTTAACCAGTAAATGCTAAAGCTCAGAAAAGAAATGCAGGAAATAATAATAATAATAATAAAAAATTATAAAATTACATTGAAAGTAATTATGACATTTTTAAGTAGTCTGCAGTATCAGACTTTCTAATTATATACTATTTCATAGAAGTGTGGCTTTTTGTAAAAATAATGTGGAAACCAACTATTCATTGTTCCATGTGTGTAAATCAGATGTCCATCCACATTATTGCTATCAAAAATGTTGACTTCTGGGAAAGCTCTTAATTCTAAACCTCTATGGCTTTAAGTTTGAATGTGTCATACTGCTGTTCTGACTTATTTCTGGCACTTTGTTTTTAGTCAGTGGACTGGTACAAAGGTTCAAGCCAGTTCACTTAGGCGAGGAACCACTTAGAAAGGAGACATAGATGCAATCATAGAGGTTAATACAGGATCAAAACTCCTTTATTGTAGCTTCTCACAGTAACATACAGATTCCTGCAGGTTTTCTTATTATTCGCTTAGACTAAACTACAGTAAGCATCTCTCTTCTCCCTAAGTGAGACTTAATAACCTACTGTGTATGTGAATAGGTACATGGAGCTTGCTTTTCATGAGGTTTGTTAGCAGAGTCACAGGAAGATACTCAGTTTCTGTAAGAAATGCAATAACTAAAAGATAGGAAAATAGCAGACAATTCCAGTAACACCACGTACAGGCAACTTCAGGCTTTTATCATTAATTTTGATTTTTTCATGCAGAGCTATCCTGTAACAATATCACAACACCACATGTGAACACCATTCTTTGATCATAATTAATGAACAGTACCCAAGAAAACTATTAAAATGTGACAAAAGAGAATCATCCTCACTCAGATGGGGTGGAGAAAGGTTAATCAGTAAGTCTACCTTTTCCTCTCTGTTGGCAGAAGCTCAGAAGAACCTTTTAGAAAGTTTACCGTGGAAAGGGCCAAAATTTAACAAATAGTACCAAGCTACATAGGAAGATATTTGGGGAAACTGGATTACTTTCTTGTGGCTTTAAACTAACATTGCTGGGAGAGTGGAACCTCAATTCATCTCACTCCTACCAGTTTGATGCCAGTGCTAGCAGTAGATGCCCAGAGCCTGGAAAATGATCACAGGTCAGCAGGAGAGCACCTGGAGTGCAGCACAAAGGAATTCCAGCCATTCCAGCCAGTAAGTCAGCTTCATCTGGGGCCTTACTTAAATGCCTGGATGAAAACACAAGTAGCATGGGGAATAAACAAGAGGGGTTAGAGACACTGCATGCCTGAAGGGCTGTGAACTTACTGCCATCATGGAGATATCGTAGGATGGCTCCTATTAGTGGAGTGTTGGAATGGAAGGATACAGGCTCTTTAGGAAGGACAGGGAGGGGAGATAAGAAGAGAGTGTCACCCTCTATGTCAATGGCCAGCTGGAGTGCATGGAGCTCCACCGGGAAACGGATGAGGACATGACAGAGAGCTAATGGGTCAGGGTTAAAGGGAGGGCAAGGACAGGTGACATTATAGTGGGAGTCTGCTACAGGCCACCCAACCAGGACGACCGAGTGGATGAGGCCCTCTATAGACAGATAGGAGCAGCCTCAAGTTCATGAGCCCTAGTTCTTATGGGGGACTTCAACCACCCCACTATCTGTTGGAGGGACAACACAGCAGGGCATAAGTAATCCAGGAGGTTCCTGGAATGCATTGATGACAACTCTTCCTTCTCCAAGTGGCAGAGGAGCCAACAAGGAGAGGTGTTATTCTGGACCTTGTTCTCACCACCAAGGAGGGGCTGGTGGGGAATGTGAAGCTGAAGGGCAGCCTTGGTTGCAGTGACCAGGAAACGGCGAAGTTCAAGATCCTTTGGGCAGCAAAGAGGGTGCACAACAAGCTTGCTACACTGGACTTTAGGAGAGCAGGCTTTGGCATCTTCAGGGATCTGCTTGGTAGAGTACCATGGGATAAAGACCTGGAGGGAAGAGGGGCCCAAGAAAGCAGGTTAATATTCATGGATCACCTCCTCCAAGCTCAGGAGCAATGCATCCCAAACAGGCTCTGTGGTGTGGTCGACACACAGTAGGAATGGGATGCCATTGAGAGGGACCTAGACAGGCTTGAGAGATGGGCCTGTGTGAACCTCATGAAGCTCAAGAAGGCCAAGTGCAAGATGCTGCATATGGATCAGGACAGTCCCAAGCAAAAATACAGGCTGATCAGAGAACGGATTGAGAGCAACCCTGAGAAGAAAGACTTGGGGGTGCTGGTGGATGAGAAGCTCGTCATGAGCTGGCAATGTGCTCTTGCAACTCAGAAAGCCAACCTTATCCTTGGCTACATCAAAAGAAGCATAACCAGCAGGTCGAGGGAGGTGATTCTGTCCCTCTATTCTGCTCTGGTGAGACCCCACCTGGAGTACTGTGTGCAGCTCTGGAGGCCCCAGCATAAGAAGGACATGGATCTGTTGGAGTGAGTTCAACAGAGGGACACAGACGATCAGAAGGCTGGAGCACCTCTCCTATGAAGACAGGCTGAGAGAGTTGGGGTTATTCAGCCTGGAGAAGAGAAGGCTCCGAGGAGACCTTACAGCAGCCTTCCAGTACATAAAGGGAGCCCCACAAGAAAGCTGGAGACGGACTTTTTTTACAAGGACATGTAGTGATAGGACAAGGAGTAATCGGTTTAAACTGAAAGAGATTACATTTAGATTAGATATAAGGAAGAAATTCTTTACTGTGAGGGTGGTGAGGCACTGGAACCGGTTGCCCAGGGAGGTTGTGGATGCCCCATCCCTGGAAGTGTTCAAGGCCAGGTTAGAAGTGTTTTTGATCAACCTGGTCTATTGGAAAATGTCCCTGCCTATGGCAGGTGGGTTGAAACTAGATGATCTTTAAGTGCCCTTCCAGCCCCAAGCATTCTTTCATTCTATGCTTCTATGATAAATATAAAACTTATCATGCTAGTGTTAACACACTTGAATTTAGAAATAAATCTCTTTAGTATTTAAAATTAATCCCTCATTCCTATTTAGCGTGAGACAGAAAGTAGTTTTATAAAACACAGCAAAAAAAACCTCCAAGTTTTCCATTGAAATTCTTTACTAGTACTTACATATGAATTAATGAATTCTGTGTAATTGATGTAACAGAAACATACCAGACTTGGGTGTAATTACTGCGACCCAAAATCATTCTAGAGCTTCTCTATGGATCTTCAAGTACACCTACCTTGATTTAACATTATCAAGCAAGTAAATAAATAAATTCTTAATTTCTGCATTGCTTCTCCCAGGTCACTCATATGATATAACCTGGTGAATCATTTTTTTAATAGAATATTCAGTAAAACAGTTATTCTTATCAGTCAGTCACACATTTCCCAATTGTTTTTACTGAGTTCTGCAATAACCTGTCTAGAGTCAAGAACTCTTGAATATTTTGATGAAGAAAACATGCACTTATGTAATTTACAAATGACAAAATGGGGGAAATACTACCAATACGCTGATAAACAATAAGAAATATTAATGTCTGTGATATTTTTTTTAAAAATATGCTCAAAAATGAAATAACTTAATAAGGGAAATTCCATGATTCCAAACTTCAACAATAATAATCGTGAATAAATATAAGATGAGAAACCATAACTACGTAGCAGCTCTGCAAAACAGAATCTGGGGATTTGAGCACAGCAAAATTCAAAAATTAATCAGGGTCCCCTGCCACTGTGGAGCAGGAGGGAATGGTGGGAATGTATTTAAATTTTCAAAGCATAAGAAATAATTCTGCTTTATTCTCCTGAGCATAGTCTAACTTTGTCCACTGCATTTCTAAATCTTCTAAATATTTCTAAATACTTCGACCAAAGAGGTGGAGCCCTCCACCCTCCCTTGAAAAAAAAAAAAAAGAAAAAAAGGAAAAAAAAAGAAAAAAGAGAAATAGTCTCCCGAAAGCACTGAATAAATTGGTATCATTTAGCCTCGAAAAAGACAGAGATTACGTGATAACTTTTTAACGATAAACAACGTTGAGAACAAAATGAAAAGAATACTTTAATTCTATGCTCATTTTATATAGAAGAATATGCAATTGGTTTACACTGCAGAAAGGAAGTTTCAGAGGAAGCATTGGGAAAGACTTTGTAACAAGGACAATAAAGCACCAGAGCAGACTACCTAAACAGACATTGGAAAGATTAAAATCTATTGCAAATTATACCATATAGCTCACTCGACCTTGATGCCCTGAGATAGATAAGACAACGTCTGGAGGTATTTTCCAGTCCTACAATTTTGAAATATTGAAATTAAGAGCTCTAAATACATATTATTCTTAAAAGTTCTTTTTACATGAAGGCAATGATGGTCAGCTGATCATACATCTCTATTGCTGAAATAGTTTACCCAGATCAAGATCTGAGAATGCCTGCCTTAATAATCATAGGGATCCCTTCTGTGAGGAGGCAGAAACCTGCTCATTTCAGTACTTCCATTTGAGGACTACTCACATCCACTTTCAATCTTTTTCCTTTAAGAAGTTCTGCTATCCTCATTTGACTTGTGTTTTGATAAGCTTATTCAACTACTGAAACAAAGGAAAAAAACCCACATAGGAGAATTCTCAATTGAAGCAGTGAGTTTTCTCTAATTTACATATGATATATTTTTCTAGATTATAGAATTAAATATATTTTATGTCACAAAATTGAGTTTTGAAACACATCAGAAAAGAAAGTTACATCAAAAATCTGATACAGCATTTGAAAACCCAGTCCAAATTAAGTGAGAGTTAGAAATTTAAGTTCAGGATAGAAATTCAGAAAAAACATCTCCAAACCTATTCTGTTGCCTTGTTGTTTGAATTTTCTGATAAAGTTTTCTTGGGCACATGAAGTTGTGGTACTGAACATGCAGCTTTTGCTCTAGTGACTCTCTGAAAGCTTTCTAGATAGTCTGAAGTGACTGCTAGCTCTCACTTGTGGTCACCTGGTTTGCAGAAAACAGGTATTCCAGTATCTAATAACAGAACTATTGTGATTAATGTTTGTACTTTCATTCAGAGTACATGCAATTCAATTAAAAGCATTGTGCTGCTGTCTGATTTTGCTCATTAAACCTACTTATCTGCAGAATATTTACTCCAGGAGTCAAATATCTAGGTTTTAAACAAGTCTCAGGCTAAGCAATTTGAACAAGCAGCTTCCTCAGGCTTATAAAAGCCTTTAACTACCAGAATGTGGATTATCAGGGATGAATATGCCTTTTAGCTCTCCAGTTGAAAAACAGACCCTATGTAGAAAGGAATACAAAATTCCAGGTCACTAAAAAAATATGCTAGAGAGAGGAAGCTGATTTTGTCATCTTGTGGTTATCACCGTCAGCTGGGAGCGTGACGTTACTCATTGACATATCTGTATACTTCTTTCTACTCAATAAAAATTAATATTAAAACAGATCAGTGACAAGAACTCCACATTCTGCTCAACTTTAGATGCTGGAAATTTAGATACTCACAAGTCTTTTACTTTAATTTCCCTTTTAGGTCATTGCAAAGAAGAAGGTATTTGTAGTTCACAGTTCCTTTCATTTTTCTGTGGATGCTTCTTTAAATTTGAGATGACTTGCACGCTAGACAAACTTCTTTTTCTCTGTGCAACACAAAGAAATCACGACATGACAAAGAGAGATGCAGATAAACACACTGAAGGTGTCTGGATGTAGTAGGATGATTTCCATTATTGCTCAAATGAGACAATATACAGCACCATTTTGTCTAGCAGCTAAATTCACATTACATGACTTCTTAGACTACTAAATGCTTTGCTAAAAGCCTGTGTAAATGCTCAGCTATGTCCTTAAGTTCATAAATATGGATCATGATACTATGGGGTTTTTTTTGAGAAATTGAACTTTTTGCATATGCAAAAGCAAATAAACTGTTGTGTTCCTCCTCAGTGCCATAAAATGCATGGCCCATCTGTAGTTAATAATTTTCTTGGTCAACAACAGATGAACTGAAGTGCTGAATGGCTAATCTATCAAGCACAAACCAGGGCATAACACTTTCTCAAAGCAATTTTATTATCAAGCTAAAAAAATGCAATCATTTGACTACATAGCCTATTTTATTTACCATGGCACAAACTGTCACATGGAAAAGCCATTAGCATCTTGATACCTGTGGTTCTGTAGCCTGTGCTGCTAAGTAGAAAAATCTGAGATTTGAGATTAATAAAATTTCATATGGAATCAGAAAGATTTCCTTATCTCTTATGTGCTGACCCTTCTATGCAATCTTCAATAGTCCAGTAACAGAAGCAAGATCAAAAAAAGGAAACTGCAGTATTGTAGTAGTAGTAGTATTGTGCCAGGAATATTGAATTTGTTGGCTGGGTAGAAAAGGCTAATAGAATGAAACTGAGAATTGTTTCTCTTTGGGACCAATTTCATCCTCTGACACTTGAAAATGCACTAGCTGATTTTAGGACTTAGAATTGTTGATGATCTAGGCATCATAGAGAAACAGGCACTTCTTATCAAATTGCTCAAGTAGTCAGCGTGTAAATAACATTTAAAGGACTAGCTGAGCTCAGTTCAGTCACCCAGATGTAAGATATTTTCAGGGGCTGTATGGGGCTCATCAATATGCCACATGCCCTGTGGGAAGCTCTATGGGACATCTTCTGAATAAGCAGGCAGAAGGCTCAGGGGGAGGCATATCTAAAAGAGCACTAGAAAATTAGCTTAAGCAGCAGCTGAATCTCAGCTCAGAGATTAATCAGAGAGCTACAGTGCAGAAATACCAGGAAAAAAAAAAAAAGCTACATGACAAATTTCTTACTCTTACTTTGGATGAGAACTGCTACTTACAACAGTTAAATTAACAAAAGCATATATAAGTTAAAGCACATTCAGCATCAGGTGACTGGTTCTCACTGGCTGTATCTATACTATCAAGGCATTCAGAAAGAATAGGAAAGAAGTAGTAGATCAAAGTAATCAGTGCTGGGGATGCTCCATGTACATCAGATGAGGTTCAGAGCTCTTACTCCTGACTAGATCTATTTTGATGATCCCATTTATTAAATATCCTCACCACACATGCAATATAAAGCTGTCTGGACGTTCAAGCTTTGTTTTCCAATAAAAAACTAAAGCATGTCAGTTCACTCATAATATGTAGTTTCTGACTTAGCTTCCCCTCACAGAAATCTACTTTGTGGGGAGTAAAACTATTCAATAAATTTAATCAACAAATAGTAAGTGGGAACAATCAGAAGATTCACTTCAAAATCACGCTTGTTTTGAACCAAAACATGAATGAGGAATAAGCCAATTCTGGGAAAAAATTTGCTTCATTACACTTTATTCATTACATAGTCATAAATCTCTTTACCTCTCTTCTTCTTCTGCTCAGAGCAAGAGGTGAGGGACAGCACCTGTCATCTTGTCATTGTCCAACCTGCCCAAACCACGACATCCCAGAAATCAAAATTACAGTGAATGGGAGGTATTTTAATTCCCAAATAAGACCACATCTCTAAGAGTTCAGCACGTTAGACCTAAATATTTACTATGTTCTTCTACGTAATTTCTCCTAACTATTATTTTCTAAAAGTCTATGGCATCTAAATTTGTAAGGAAATGCTTGACACTGCCATGTATCCCATCCAGTCTATCTAGTCCTTTTTTGAAATGCAAGTACATTTTAATTTTTATTATTTTTTTCTATTCAAACATCACTGGATAAAAAGCCAAAATGAAATCTATTCCCCTGTCACGGAGAGGATTACCTAACTATCTTCTCTTTTAATCAATTATCTTAACCATTAATTAGAGTCATTCTTTATCTTACTTGTTCTCTATCTGATCCCATAAGAAACTGTTGCCTAACCCTGAATGGCAATCAAAACGTCAACAGAAGTAGGCACCAGTTGTCTCATAACAGACACCTTTTTCTGTGTACAGACAAGTAAAACTAAACACCAAGGATAATTTTACGTAGACTTGAGTACCGACTCTTATCCCAGCTGGTGTTTATAATTCAGAAAACTGAATTACTGCTTAGGGAATGGACTACTATTTCAGTTTTGGGTGCCAGTGGATATTTTTCAACATTTGAGGTTAAAGAGATTTCTAAATTTTATTACATCAGTTCATCATCATCTCAACTCTGTAAAAAAAAAGTTTGTAAATTATCCATATTAAAGAAATAATTTTATTAATTTTTAAATGGGAATATTGGTAAAATTATGGTGATAAGAAATATTATGGAGGAAGAGGAAAGACAGAACCCCCTAAAACCAGATTGTCAGCAAACACTGTAATATTGTATGTATGATATACCAAGTAAAGTAGCATCTAGGCAAAATGGATCCAATCTGTAAATTTTATTGCTTCAGTGACTGTTATTGTTTAGATGTGCAGATCTCTTGGGAGAAAGTCTGTTTAAACACACTAAACACACATAAACACACACACACACACATTTTAGCCTGGTTCCTTATTATTCTTTATAAACCAGCCAATGGTTCAGTGTAGTTTGACTATTGATATTGCATCTAAACAATTGGATTAATATATTGTACTCTCATGTTAGTACATAACATGTTCTCAAGTCAAAATAACTCACAACTATAATTTCTTTGCCAGAATTTTAAGCAGAACGTACACTGTATTAAAGGCAACAAGAAATGTTTTTGATCAAATTTATTAGCGTATATTGTATGCACATACAGAGAGGGAGGTTATTAAGAATATCTAATCTTTGAAATAAAATATAGTTAACTGGAATAGCTTAGTAACAATACTGCTATGACACACTCAGGAAAATCTTCTGGTTTCAAGATTTAGAAGAAATTCTACAGGAAAAGAATATTTTTGTACACACACACACAAAGTGGGAAAATATTTTGTTATTGATCTCTGAATTCCCTAACTTCGATCAGCAGCAAAACATTGAATAAACTGTTATATCAAATGTAAATGACAAACAATATAATCTCTGGTTCCTGGCAGCCACTGTTCTGAAGCCATGTGATAATGGCTGTGGGTTAAGGTCTCTATTCTGATAGGAATAATTTTGCACAATTTAGAAGACGTCTTAGAGAAAGAACCTGTTGATCAAAAGGATAACTGTCGTAATTAAAGCTATCTCAGAAAAAAAGAAGTTACCCAAGTTTTCTTTTAGACCATTAGTATTCCAGGTGTTCACTTCCTACCTACTAGGTAAGATGCTATATAATATGCTGGGTGGCATCTACTGCCATCTCAGTTGTCCTACTGTGTTCATCCTGATCTTCTGCTGAAATGACACAGTACCTACGAGACATCCATATGTTTCTGGAAGAGTGGCCTAAGTCCGTGGAGAATACCTAATTGATGACACTTTACAGTACTTTGTGAAATTAGGATCATTTTGCAATCTCCTACACCCTTCTGATTTCAACATTTTACCTTCCTTTAAATATATTTATGTGCAGGATAGATTAAATGTTCTCTGAATAATAAACTTTGTGCCATTAAGTGGTTGAAAAAGTGACAGTGGATGGCTAGTCTTTTCTAAAACCTGATGACATACTACTTTATGTGGCAAGTTTCTCAATGAATTCCAGAGGGTCAGAGTCAGTAACAGAAATAAGATTGAATAAATATGATTTTCTGGCTATAAAAGTTTTGTTACATGTTCCTTCCCTTTGCAGAGTGAAAAATTATGTCAAATACTTAATATTTGACACTGTTTTATAGCATTCAAAAGTGTTATTCAGTGCAATATTGTGTGATAAATTTTTATAGAAGTAAAACTCAAACCCAGGAATCTAATATTTCTTGTGAATATTGTGTGAGCTACAACAATAAAAGATTTCCTACTAGAGTTCTACAGCATAAACCAGTACATAAATTTACAACAAAGATGTTCAAGAACTGGAAAGACAACTGGAGATAGTCCCTGGGAAACTACATCTGTGGTAGCAGTAGTGGTAAAAATAGCAAGGTTGTTCTGTAAAAGGGAAAGTGGTTCTCCCCAGACTCCT
Source organism: Alca torda (assembly GCA_008658365.1). Classification (NCBI taxonomy): domain Eukaryota; kingdom Metazoa; phylum Chordata; class Aves; order Charadriiformes; family Alcidae; genus Alca; species Alca torda. The sequence continues at coordinate 175,263,314 of CM018076.1, read as the reverse complement.
CCTGCCTCCTTTGCATTCAATGGAAGATCAAGAGAAAGGTTTTAAGTATACAGTCAATTCAGCATTCTGGGTGTTGAAGGAAATGAAGAAATTAAGTATCTTAGATATGAAAAGAATTATGGTAGTATAGTTACCAATGCATTCAGTACAAAGATGTGCAGTGCAGAGATGAAGAACTAAATCCGGGACAGTAGATCAGTTTGCACGTTCATACTGATGAGTGCTGTCCCTTTCTCAATTAGATCGTCCAACTTCACACAACATAGCATATATACATTCCTTTGGTGTGACCCTATGATACTAAGCCATAACATTTTTTGTGTGTGTATATGTGTGTAAGGTTTCTTTTGGTTTGGTTTGGTTTTATAAGACACTGTCGAAAATAGTGTGAATGATATATAGCTGCTTACTGGATTGTTGTTCTTACAGCATGAAACTTAGAGCTGGTTAAACAGCATAAATTTTAGCGTAAAGTCATGAGGGTGTATTTGAGAATGCGGTTTGCTGAAAGTGTTGGAGGATGACTTAGGGTAGAGAAGTTTCATCAATGTCTCCGTTTGGGAAGAGTCATTTGAAACAACTGTCCCCCACAGTGTACCTGGTCTTTATCTTGAAAATGTTTAGTTGGGATGGTCTAAACCAAAGTGAAATTAAAAATGATGAATGTGGATGTTTGAGTCTCCAACATTTTAGTTTGTTCTCTGTCCTCCTTGTATTTAATTTTTTGTTAAACTCTTACAGCAAAGAAATCCCAAACACAGTAAATGGGACATTGCTGCATTCCTGGTATAGCGTTTTCACTATATTATTTCAGGAATTATTTAGGAACTCTACTACACTATTTACTACAGCCTCTGATCAGGACACTGGGTTCTTTTGTATAAGATAATACATATGATAAATACACGGAAACATCTTGGAAATCTCACCTTCTCGTCATATACAAAAACCAAGGCAAAGCAGAAACACAAACCTACTTGTAGCATACCAGAGAACAACTGCAAAAACCCTCTAATATTACAGACAAGCATTTCATCAGAAATAGGGTGGCCTGGACTGTATGTTATGATAATCAATGTTGTTAATATTTTTAAGAATAATGCACAATATTTTTAACTGTACTGTTATAAAACAGCCTTTAAAAACTGGTTTTTTTTTCTCTGAATGATTAAGGGAAACAAGTATAAGCAAACATGTTTAAATACATTGAAGAGAATGAAGATATTTCGTGTCCATTTTACTAATACAAAAATATAACAAAATTTCTCAATTTTTGTAACATTAAATATATTTTTATAAAGAGTTCCTTGAGCCATACTACCACGGTTTATATTACAAAGAGAAGTCCAAGAAAATTGTTCTGTGTATCAGTCAGCAGATCTTACAGAGGAGCACAGGACTTTGTCTCCCTTCATACACACAATAGTGTCCCTTTGGCATGGACACGTTTCGCAGTGTAGATGTAGTTTAAAATATTGCCAGAGTTGAGCAAATATTCCCGAACTCTGTCAGTTCTCTAGGAAGAAAAGATTGGCTACGTGTTTCGCAATAAGTATTGAAGAAATCAACTAGCAACAGTGAAGATAACTAAATAGGGAGGTTCTAGGGAATCTATATATGTTTGGTCTCCTTCAGTAAGAACCACAAATGCAATTGCAAACAGATAGAGTGAATCTGATTCTTAGCAAAAGGCATTAGGAAATGGTTTCTTGCCCTTGAACTTCAGAAGCACAAAGGTCATAGGGTCTCCTAGTTTGGAGTTAAAACAAGTACATTTCAGAAAAAGAAAAAAAAAAGGAGGAAAATAATCATTAGCACTATTTTTATGGCTCTCCTATGTGTTAAACTGGGACACAAATTCTGTGTGTTAGTGATTTAAAATAAATCTTAAAAAATAATGAAGCTAACTCTCTGTTAAAGTGCTCCCTTTTAAGCAATACTGGTTCAAGGTTGTTAGCTGTTTCAAACAGCATGGTTTCTATTTATCTTTGATTCAGAAAGTTTCCTTTTGAATTACAAGAGCTAGAAATTAACTTCTCTTCCAGAAAATCTTCCTGGAACAGAACTGTTGAAAATGCACCTTTTCGTTCAGTTTTCTGACATGGAGCCTGAAACATGGAGTCCAAAAAAATACTAGGTTCCAAAGTCATTGAGTTTTGTACCTATGGCAGCCACGTAAATATTTTGTTTATTTATCAGCCATGTTGGAAGACATTCATAGAAATTTCTCTCCAAACATTTGTATCTATTTTGAAATAGACATAATTCTATTGATCACTCATTGATACCTTCTCAAAATACTCTATTGATCAAGAAAACATTTCACCATTAGTAGAAGCTCCATTAATATTCATAAACTCATAACAGAGGACACCCTAGATGATAGATTTATCATCATCTTATTCATTGCAGGGTGAAATTTATTGGGTGGCATATATATATTGCGGTAATACATCTTTTAAAATAATCTACAATGTAAGTTTATGAATGTAATAAATACTAATAAGTTCATAGCCAATGTTGAAAAAAAACCCAAGCCCAACCAATACCAACCAACAAGAAGACAATATGTAATTTTATACATACTTACTAAGATAATGAAAGTGTTTGCAATCTGAATGCAACAGGACAAACAGGATTAATCTTTATTGCTTTAATGTAATTTTGAGATTAATTCATACTTTTACTTCCAGAATATTACGTAAGGGTCATCTTTTACTAAAATCATTGCATAGTACAAATGCTTGTTTTGTCTTTGGTTCATGTTTAATTGGAAAACTGGGAAGTGTTGATGAAAGGGGCTCAAAATTACCTCTAAATATTTCAAAAGATAATCATAATAAAAACAAAAGTATTTAAGAAATGTTAAAAACTGGAATGGGAAAAGAATACTCCATTTTGAAGTATTACGAACTAATTTTCTTAGAACTCCTTTGCAACTTGTTTTCCTTAGAAATAAGATTTTGGTGCAAGATTATTTAATTACACCAAATTTCTTGAGCTCTGTAGATATCAAAGGTTATGAGGAATAATTATTGTGCTTTTAAGAAAGAGTCTACAGTTTTGGACTGGAGTTTAGGATTGTTCTTTCTGCAAGTAAGGCCATAGTACACGTATTCCTTATTAAGAAAATAACTTTCTACTGTAAGGCAAAAACTTCCAATTTAGCTAGCATTCAATTAAAAGTACAATATCCGGGGAAGAAGAAATAAGTATCTTGTTAGCTTAGACTAAAGAAACACTTTCAGCCACTGCAGTGCAGCATTTTTAAGTTTTCCCCAGTCACATCATTTTTTACATTTTGTTCATCTTTTTCCTGTATTCACAGGGTTTCAGTTAAATATGACTAAATACTTGATCAAATACAGTAATACTGCCAGCAGCAGTCTGAGGAGTATCAAGAAGGATTACAGACCCCTGGGAGTGGCAGTAAAGGACTCTGGAGTGAAGGTAGTTTTTTCATCAACCCTCCTGGTCAAAGGATGGGACTTTGAAAGGGCCAGTTGCATCTGTCAAGTCAAGAAATGTTTACAGGATTGGTGCCACATCCAGGCATTCGCTTACTTAGACCATGGGACTCGCTTTGAGAAACCAGATCTACTGGCAGCTGATGGGGTCCATCTGTCAGAGAACGGGAAGAGCATCTTTGGTCATAGGCTTGGCAAGCTTCTGAAGAGAGCTATAAACTAAAGTAGCTGGGGGAGGGAACTTCAATCCATCTCACTCTTACCAGTTTGATGCCAGTGCCAGCAATAGATGCCCAGAGCCTGGAGAAGGATCATAGGAGAGCACCTGGAGTGCAGCAAAAAGGAATTCCAGCCACTCCAGACAGTAATTCAGCTTCATTGAGGGCCCAACTTAAATGTCTCAGTGAAAATGCAAGTAGCATGAGGAGACCTTATAGCAGCCTTCCACTACCTGAAGGGAGTCTACAAGAAAGCTGGAGAGGGACTTTTTACAAGGGCACCTAGTGACAAGATGAGGGGTAAAGGTTTTGAACTGAAAGAAGGGAGATTTAGACTAGATATTAGGAAGAAATTCTTCACTCTTAGGGTGGTTTCCTAGAGAAGTTGTGGATATCCCATCCCTAGAAGTGATCAAGGCCAGGCTGGAGGGAGCTTTGAGCAACCTGGTCTATTGGAAGGCATCCCTGCCCATGGCAGGGGGTTTGGAACTAGATGATCTTTAAGGTCCCTTCCAATTCTAACCATTCTTTGATTCTATGTTTCTATGATAGTAAAAAGGGTGTGATTTATGATACAAAAGCATCCATGAAGGAAAAAAAAATGAAGACTTTAAATATAGTATTTATGTTTACATCTGCTCACAAAAGCACTCTGAACCTCGTTCTTATTTGTAAATCGTTTCAAATATGCTATCTTGCTAATATATTGATACCTGTATTTGTGACTTGCTTGCATATTCTATCTGGTAGGTGGGAAAAGATAGCATGGGTGCTTATGTCAGAATATAAACAAAGTGTCCTTTTTCTAGGGTCTCACATCTGTTTCATAACACTGATTTGACTTACTATGATTCTGGTTGCTGAAGGCAGACAAGTCTCACTAAAGAAATAAAGTTGTTGAACGTTGAAAGCTGCTTAACACATCATTAGGCTTCTGATTTTGGAAAGAAAAATAATTTTAAATACCTAGGTTTCAACAAACCCTGCATCTAGTCTTCCTAGACTTATAAGCCTTTATTCTCAAGATGTTATCCACCTAACTTGTGCTGAAGAAATCCCATGTGAAATAAAATACAGACCTTATCTTGGGTTTCAGCTCTCAAATTGCACATTCTGATGATGAAATCATAGCTTCATGTTTCATAGTCACTGCTTATAGATGTCAAAATAGTTTAACAACATGAATAAAACAAAATTGGACACACTTTTAGATGCCTAAAAGTTATAGGTCTAGCTTAGCTTTATAGTCCCTGAAGGCTTTATAACCAATGGACTCATATTTCTTAAGTGAGAGGGGGTTCTGTGGAGATTCCTTCTTCTCATTGACTACAAAGCGATCTAGAGTGACTTGGTCAAATCTACACTTTTAAGTTTTAGATATCCAAAGTTAGTTTGTGGAGTTTTTCTCACCAAAGCTATGGTTTCCATGAGCAAGCAGACAGTCAGACGTGCTCAGAATTTCCTCTCAAATGCAATAATTATTTTAATTGAATTATTTGTGATTTTATTTTTTGTAGATAACTTTATTGACTTTTATAGGTCATGTGAGTAGATGCAAAACACAAGAACCTTTACAAATGTTTTGTAAAATACCAAGCTGCAGAAAAATAAATAAATAAATAAATAAAATAATCAGTTAGACTTAATTTCTACTTGCAAATATTATAACAGAAGGACCTTAATGGCAGATAATAGTGAACACTAACCAGAAAGGAAATAACAATCTCCTCTTCTCATCCCAGAGCAAATAGAAACCATAAAAGGAGAACAACAGTCTAAATATTGGATTTATCTCCCTGCAAGGAATAAACTGAAAGCAGACATTGCTGAATACAAGTAGCAGGCATTCTTATTAATGTCCGCCCATTATGATGAAGATAAACAGTGAAAGAAGAGCAGTATTTATTCCTGGATCCTGCCATTCAGCAAATGACATCAACAACTCTAACCAATTAAAACGAAGTGCTTTAAGAACAATTCTAAATAGCCTAAGGCCATCATGGCATTTTTAGTTTTGATTACAGAGGTTTTAGAGCACATTCCATTTCTAAAACTCCTAAAGAGACAACTTACTTTCTATTTTATGTCCCAGAATAGATATGTCTTGAAGCTTTTGTGAATAACAGAACTACATTTCCTTATAATTCAATCTCTGCCTCATTTTGGCCTTCTCCACCTGATCATGAGACACAGGTCAGAAAAAAAGCAGTATCTTATTTTTCTGGTATTGCCATTCATTCATTTTTCTTATAACCTTTGACAAATTTGGGTTTTTGACAGAAAAACTTGAGTAAGTTACTACGTGTTATGACCCTATTCATAGTTAGCATATGGATGATACATTCAACACCTACAAAAATTTAATATAAAAGGGTGTAATAAGTTTTTGATGAGAACAGTCTACTGCATAACTTGATAATTTGGAGTTTCATTCTTAAAGTAACTTTCCATTTTGGATGATGTGTCCATTTTCATTGTAGTACAAAATATTTTTTATGTCTTAAATCTTCTAGAGTTAGTGTATAGATGGTACTACTGTCTATCTTCATCAAAGTATAAGAATAAACACATACAGACATTTAGCCAAAGAATGCTTACTACTTCATGTTCTGACTGTCTATCTGTGTTGTGTCATCTGTTGATCTGACACAATTGTGCTTCACAGCACAAAGTAACAAAACTATTTTTTAATACATTACTTTCCATCTTTGCTCCAAACTGGTCTCACAGAAAAGCTGCTATAAGAGATTTCATATGATGCCAATGGAGAGCAAGAGAAAGACTTTCAAAAGACAGTTCTCACCTGAGATCTGCTTCAAATCTTAGAGCCACTAATTCTTTTCCATTGGCTACGTAGGAGAATACAATACGTTAATTACATCAGGTTTTTGCTTAAAATTTGGTGGTCAAATATACATACAAAAATATGTGGGTTTATTTCAGGTTTTTTAAACTCTAATTTAGCAATACCCTGATAAATTTCCAATATATTTACAAAATTATCATGTTTTGGACACCTATTTGTATCTGAATAGGGAAAATATAATTAGTGGAATATTCCACCTACCTTTATGCTATAAAATGTTATCTTATCAGTAAGGTGAAAATAGAATACCTGCACTGTTATCACCTGTAGAGTAATGCAACCAGCTGGGTGTCATGAAGTTCTGAGGAAGAAAATCCATGTAGCTAATCCATCAGCATCTAAATGACAGTCTGGATTATATAAAGTATAAGTGGGAAACAATTTTGTTTAGTTCTTGAGTTTTGAGTGAGTTTTCTTAACATAAAAAGTGAGGACATTTTAAGAAAGACAATGGAATGATAATGTCAAGTATTCTGCTCTGTTTGAAGTTATGTTTTGCCTGCTAATGAGAAATAAAAGTGCCTTCAACTGTACCATGCACAGACACAGGCACATGAATTATTTAGAAAGTAAACAGACAAATCGATCACTTTGTTTTTAAGTAGTATCACAGTCAGGCTTTTCTTTCTGTGAGAAAACCTTATACAACTAAGCATATATTCAACTTAATATGTTAGTGAAAATCATGGCTGTTTTTGCAGATCAAAAAGACTGAGAGGTGACATCTTAGGCAAATTTAGTTCATAAGGATGAAAAAATTGTGTATCCCAAGAGTATCCCAAGTTCTTCTATGGCATTGTTTCCTCTTTATCAAGAAAACATAAATAAAATAGTGTCTACGCTATTCCCAATGAATTTAAACTTGAGTTATTAATGTACCTTGTTTTCAATTTCAGCTAAATTTTAGTACACCAAATATTATTTAAATACATGAGTACTTGTTCTGTTCGGTAACCAATACTATAAAATTATAATCAGGGAGAATGATAAAGTGGTAGGCAAGAAAGGCTTTTGAGGAGGTAATTTCTTCAGCTGCCCAATCGAAATGATTGATTATTGAATCTGAATCATAGCCTGTTGGACTGCAGTCCAAGGGACAATGATGAGGGTGCCCAGACCAAGTATAAGAGTACAAAGATACCTCATGGTAAACAAAAGAGTCTGTTGATAATAACCTTGAGGAAAATTATTTGGACTACAGTTTATTTGTATTTTATGTTTTTATTTCTCTAAATAGAAAGAAGAAAAAGGAAATCGTATTAATCTGTCAAAAGTAATCAAGCGTAAAGAAGTTAAAGTAATAACAGAGAAAAACATATTAAAAGACTGATATCCTCAAAGTGAAGAGCCTCATTCAAAGGACTGACAAATTGACAGAGAATATCTCTTCAATGTCTTTGTTATTATAATATTAAGAAAAAAATATCAATGTAAATCCATAAAAAAGTGCTTTAGGCAAATAAAAGATCATTATAATCTTTGTATGGTACAACCATAGTTTTATTTATATAGCAGTAGCAAGCAATTATTCTGTGAAGAATGAGATATTTATGATTCCAACATAATGGTGTAATGTCAAGAAGTACAGGCCTGGTTAACAGCAGAGCGAGGACGGTCTGGGTGTGTCTTCGTACATGCACTCAAGGAAAAAAGCATGAGGCTGGCATGTGGTTGGCACTAGAGACCCCACAGCTACAAACAACTCATCCATGGTCAGTTACAGAAATGCAGACCTGGACCTGGACAAAATTGGTCTTAGGGGTAACAAAGAGAACAAAGACATATGCAAAAGGAACCACATATAGTAAATTTACGTGTAACGTGGAGATGCAGAGCAATGAAGAAAGAGAAAGGTGTAAAACATGTTAGCAGACATTTTAAATGACCCCAAATGGACCTGGCAGTGAGGAAGAAGAAACCATTAGCAGAAACATCATATTCCTCTTGGCAAAAGACTACAGGTGCTGATGACTTTTCACAATGTCCCAATATGACCAAGCTAACCACCAATTTTATGACCCTGCAAGACAGTGGAATGGAGAGCATAACACTGGGAAAGAGGGTTAGAAAATAATGTGAGTATATAGTAATCTTAAATTCATTATTGTTCTTTCTTTTCCTGTAACAATTAGATCTGGACTAATTATTATGAGATTCTTAAGATTTCACTTATATTAACAAATTTTTGTCTTCAGGTGCATATAAGCTGTGCTTCTTCTTTGCCCATAAATAAGATTTTGAGCATACCAGTTTAGATTACAATGATGATTTTCCAAAAATATATGGAACAGTTGACATGACAGTATACTGCCTAGTAGAACAATATGCTTTTTGAGACAGGCATTTCAAATATAAATAGGCAAAATGAATTCATCACTTTCTAAATGTTCATGAAACCGATTACCAATAAGTAGCCTGAGGCTTGCTGTAGGGAATACTTTTTCTTACTGTGGCATCTGACATTGTATCGTGTCATATCTCAAGGTTAAAATTGCGAAATGTGTTAGGAATAATGTACAGTAAATTGTTACTGGTCACCTTCTTTATAATATTAATCTTGTGCTGTGCCTTGGTGAAATGAGAATGCTGCTCAACTTATCTGACACTGATGTTTGAAGGACTCTGCAATATCAAAAGAATCATCTCGATATAAATCATTACTCACAGAAGATGCCTTCACAGTGTTTTGCATCTTAGCCACACAAGGCATGTGTGGAGACCTGACATTGCTTCAGTCCAAGTCAGCGGATATTTTGGCCTTATGTAATACTGAAGTAGGATTAGGAACATAATAGCACATGAGCAGAAAACAATGAATAACATAGTGATATTATGATTTAATGATATGACAGCTAATTGGTAAACATGTTCTGCTGCTGGAGGTGTTGCTTATTTTGATTGAAACCAGACAGCTGTATTTCAAGTGATTAATTACTAATTTATTGTAATGTAGCTTTGTTGGTGTGTTTTACTTAAAAACAAACAAACGAACAAACAAACAAAACCTATCTACCAAAATTCAACACTCAAATGAATTTTCTCTCATTTATTTGTGAATGTGTTAAAAGACTGTGTTACTGTCATGGTGAGGTGTGCAAGAGTACTTTGTAGCCCCAAATGTAAATGTCTCCAGAAAGGAGCATTATTCAATTGTCCAAGCCTACTGAGAGTTTGTGGGTCAGGATTAAATGGAGGGCAGGGACAGGTGACATTGTAGTGATGATCTGCTACAGGAAACCTGAGCAGCAAGACCAAGCAGGTGAGGCCCGCTATAGACAGGGGCAGCTTCACATTCATGAGCCCTAGTCCTCATGGGGGATTTCAGCCACCCCACTGTCTGTTGGAGGGACAACACAGCAGGGCATAAGTAATCCAGGAGGTTCCTGGAATGCATTGATGACAACTCTTCCTTCTCCAAGTGGCAGAGGAGCCAACAAGGAGAGGTGTTATTCTGGACCTTGTTCTCACCACCAAGGAGGGGCTGGTGGGGAATGTGAAGCTGAAGGGCAGCCTTGGCTGCAGTGACCAGGAAACGGCGAAGTTCAAGATCCTTCGGGCAGCAAGGAGGGTGCACAACAAGCTTGCTACACTGGACTTTAGGAGAGCAGACTTTGGCATCTTCAGGGATCTGCTTGGTAGAGTACCATGGGATAAAGACCTGGAGGGAAGAGGGGCCCAAGAAAGCAGGTTAATATTTATGGATCACCTCCTCCAAGCACAGAAGCGATGCATCCCAACCAAGGGGAAGTCATGCAAAAACACCAGGAGGCCTGTATGGAGCTTTTGGAACAACTCAAAACATGAAAATGAAGCCTGCAGAGGGTGGAATCAAGGACAGGTAGCCTGGGAGGAATGGAGAAATTGTTTGAGCAGCCAGGGATTAAGTTAGGCAAGATAAAGCCCTGATAGAATTAAATCTGGGACATCAAGGGCAACAAGAAAAGCTTCTACAGGTACACCAATGATAAAAGGAAGGCTAGGGAAAATGTGGGCTCTACGCAGAAGGAAATGGGAGACCTGGTTACCCGGGATATGGAGAAGGCTGAGGTACTCATTGACTTTTTACCTCAGTCTTCACTGGTAAGTGCTCTTGCCACAACGCCCAAGTCACAGAAGGCAAAGCCAGGGACTGGGAGAATGAAGAACTGCCTACTGTAGGAGAAGATCAGGTTCAAGGCCATCGAAGGAACCTGAAGATGCATAAGTCCATGGGACCCAGTGAGATGCACCTGTGCGTTCTGAGGGAACTTGTGGGTGAAGTTGCCAAGCCACTATTGATCCAATTATCTCCATATTTGAGAAGTCGTGGCAGTCAGGTGATATTCCCACTGACTGGAAAAGAGGAAATATAACCCCCATTTTTAAAAAGGGAAAAAAGTAGGACCTGGGGAGCTACAGGCCACTCAGTCTCACCTCTGTGTCTGGCAAGATCATGGAGCAGATCCTCCTGGAAACTCTGCTAAGGTATGTGGAAAATAAGGAGGTGATTGGTGGCAACCAACATGGCTTCACTGAAGGTAAATCAGGCCTGACAAATTTGGTGGCCTTCTACGACAGGGTTACAGCTTTGGTGGATAAGGGAAGAGCAACTGACATCATTCACCTGGACTTGTGCAAATCATTTGACACTGTCCCACACAATATCCTGGTCTCTAAATTGAAGACACACAGATTTGATGGATGGACCACTTGGGGGATGAGGAATTGGCTGTATGGTCGCACTCAAAAGAGTTGCAGTCAACAGGTCAATGTCCAGATGGAGATCACTGATGAGTGGAGTTCCTCAGGAGTCAGTACTGGGACCGGCACTGTCTAACATCTTTGTTGGCAATACGGACAGTGGGATTGAGAACACCCTCAGCAATTTTGCTGATGACATGAAGCTGTGTGGTGCGGTTGACAGGCTGGAGGAAAGGGATTGCCATCCAGAGGACCCCAGACAGGCTTGAGAGGTGCGCCTGTGTGAAACTCATGAAGCTCAAGGTGGCCAAGTGCAAGGTGCTGCCATGTGGGTCAGGGAAATCCCAAGCAGAAATACAGGCTGGGCAGAGAACAGATTGAGAGCAGGCTTGAGGAGAGGTACTTGGGTGTGTTGGTGGATGAGAAGCTCAATGTGAGTTGGCAATGTACACCTGCAGCCCAGAAAGCCAACCAGATCCTGGGCTGCATCAAAAGAAGCATAGCCAGCAGGTCGAGGGAGGTGATTCTGCCCCTATACTCCTCTCTCATGAGACCCCACCTGGAGTATTGCACCTGGCTCTGGGGCCCCCAAGACAGGAAGGACATGGACCTGTTGGAGCAAGCCCAGAGGAGGGCCACGCAGATGATCAGAGGGCTGGAGCACCTCTCCTATGAAGACAGGCTGAGAGTGTTGAGGTTGTTCAGTCTAGAGAAGAGAAGGCTCCAGGGAGACTTTACAGCAGCCTTCCAGTACCTGAAGGGGGCCTACAAGAAAGATGGGGAGGGACTTTTTATCAGGGAGTGTAGTTACAGGCAAAATAATAATGAGGGGTAATCATTTTGATCTGAAAGAGGGTATATTTAAACTAGATATTAGGAATAAATTATTTACTGTGAGGGTGGTGAGACACTGGAACAGGTTGCCCAGGGAAGTTGTGGATGCCCCATCCCTGGAAGTGTTCAAGGCCAGGCTGGATGGGGCTTTGAACAACCTGGTCTACTGTGAGGTGTCCCTGCCCATGGGAGGGAGGGTTGGAAGTAGGTGATCTTTCTGGTCCCTTCCAACCCCAACCATTCTTTGATTCTATGATCTTACATCCATGTGAGAACAGAGCTGTACAAAATTTCCTTCAGTTAAGACAGGACTGCAATCCAGGAAAAATACAGATATTTCTAAAAACCAAAAGAACATTGACATCGTGAAGGAGGGAAGTAGGGTACTTTATATTTGAGAGGTCCTGTGTGACATCACTTGTACTTATATTTCAGTATAGAGAGTTTCTCCAATCTGCCATATACTTCTTTAAATATCTAGGATCCCTGCTACAAGAAAAACTTAATCGTATCTTAATAGGGGCTTAAGATTCATAGCAGGGGAGTCAGATTAACATTTTACTGGCATCTTTGAATAGTAGTTTGCTATATATGTGTTTGATTATCCCGAAGGAATAACTTTTTGAATTTTGCCATTTTAACTAAATTGCCTGGAGTATTATTTTTTTCTGACACAGTTTTTCTGGAGCTGACACAGTAATAAGTGGGAACTGATGTGAAAATATTGAGATGTCGCTCTCAGAAGTTAAGGGTAAAAGTTAAACATAAATACTTAACGTTTATCTGTGTTCAACAGGAGTTTAATCTGGGAATATTGTGGTTTATATCATTCTATGACTAAGCATTACACGTGTGTTACATGTATTTCTAAGTATGAGTTATACAGGGAGCTTCTTAAGACATAATCTATTATTTATTACATACATACTGTAACAGCTAAATACTCATCAAAGACTTATTGTTATTGCAGTGATATGGGCTATGTATCACACCATAATTACAGTAATGCCTCCTTCACAAGAGGTTTTTCTATATTCTGAAGACTAAAGTTCTGATTTTTAGAGATACATCCCTACTGAAGACCAGAAGGATATTCAGTGCCAGAGTAAGGCACAGTGCTTCTCCCTACAAGGAAGAGACCATGTAAAAATAGTAACCTGTTTATTCTATGGACAATATAATAATCTTGCAGAATTTTCTGCCTTTGTATTTGGGGTGTTTTATTTCTTGTCCATCTTACATTGTGTACCATCTGAAATGACTTTTGAAGAATGTATCTGAAGCAAGTGAAGCAGACTAAGCGGTCACCACCTTCAAAAGAAGTGTTTCAAACATGGAAGGAGAATGAAGAAACCCCTGAAAATGGAGGAACATCTGGAATGGATGAAGTAAACAATAAGCAATAAAGAAACATGAAGGGGAGAGAGAAACAAAATCAGATAGCAAATAACTAGTCAAACCCATCAATCACTATTGAATAAAAACCTAGACTGAATGTAGTTATTAATCAGTGATACAAGACCTTCACTTTTATGTGCATATACACTGAAACTACTCCTAAACCATGCACGTGCCAAGCCTCCTTTAATTTCTTTTCCTCTTTTCGTCCTTCCTAGGTCTTTATTTCAGCAAATGGCTATTTGGTGTACAAGACACGGAGGTATTACAGCACACCCTGGCCAACTCTCTGATCTGTATAAGCAAAAATCAGGGAATCTATAGTCCTTCAACTCACCCCTGTAGCTGATGTGGCTCTTGTTTGATACATCCATTGTGGCCTTAGAGAAAAATGTTATCAGTTTGTACCATTAATGTAATCAGGGGCAAAAAGGATGAAATTTAAAAGTTAAACTGACTGTTCAGATATGATAATTTGTTCAATTATAATTTTTTGTGTCAATATTAGAATAAAAAATCTTCTGAGCTCATTTTTAGTACATAAAAGCATGTATATATTTACATATATATTTATTATTTTAAACACTTATTCATTCAATGGAAATCAGTTTTGAAATCATGATATTTTGTTCTACAGAGTCCTCCACTCTGCTGTGAAAATGTATATGGCAATGATACCAGAATCTTGAATGCACGAATAGTCTGTGATTGCCCTCACCAGGTTGTAACAGTCTTTATCTGTAATCCTGCTCCACAAGGGTTTCCCCTTGCCAGGACTTTGCTTACCTGTGTTCAAGGTCAGCTCTGACATGGTGCAGCTGAATCACACTGCTGGGAGAAGAGCCATGAGAAGCCACACCTAGGGCTTTCCCTCACCGACTCTTCCAGCTCAGGTCCTTGCCCTGGCTCCTTGTTTGGACTGTTCTGCACTGTAGATGTGCTCTCCCAGCCCTTGCACCTTGTTGGGCCTGACCTGCCTCATCACCATGTCTAGCGATGGCAGGACTCTTGGCCGACCTTGGTTACCACCACCACCCCTGCTCTGCTCTTCTTGCTTGAGTGTTGCAGGTCAGTCCATGAGGGCACTGCCCTGCCCGCCTTGCTGTCACTTTCAGCTTACTTTTCCTTGCCTAATCATCCTCACCATGCCTTGCCCCTCACATCAGTGAGGGGCTGATTTAAGTAAGAGGCTAAAATGGCTGCCTAATACACCAGTGAGGGGTTGTATTAAGTAACAGGCTAAAATGGCTGAAAACAGTACGCGTATGTGCAGGATAAGAGCCTTCAGCATTCTTTAAACTTCATATTACTTACTGATAAGATAAGGCTTTAAAGATATTACGTAAATAATTGGGGACTTATTAGAGTGCATGTAATTCACATTGTAGTGCTTATAATAAACCATTAAAATCTTTGCAGATGTGTTTTTATTATGATGTTTATCATTGGTCTGCAGGCAAGTAACTAGGCCACTGTCGTCTTATGGAAAATGGGGGGGGGGGAGAATACTATAATGAAATCTATCTGAAAAACCACTGATCAAAAGCTGTCATTAAAGTTGCCTCAGAAATTATGCTGAAAAGTTGTTTGACAAAGGTTGCTACATAATGTGGGGTGACAACAACCTTTTGTAGCCTGAAAAGGGTTATATGACATACAATCTGAAACACAGAATGTAATTAATCAGATTTAAATTTATACATTCAGGACAGTATTCAGCTCCAGATTATGATATCTGAATTTGGTGTCTACATATGTCTACATATATAAGCAGGGGTAATAAACTTTCATTGTAGTTAATAGAGATCTAGGACTAAATTATGTTGCCCACAAATCAGTGTGAAATGTTATTGAGGTGCCCTGGAATATTGGACATATCTATATGGAACTGAGAGAGATGAAACAAAACCTATGGGAGATCTAAATCTTTCTGGTGTAGAAACTGGAAGTCAAGTGAGATATTCTAAAGATCCTAAATGGCATCAGTGAGCTGAATCTTAGGTGTCTATCGACTATAATGGTAACTTAGACATTCAGTTCACATGTCAAAGTATCATTGTAGACATACAAATGAACATGAATCAATCTGATTTGTCTAAACCCCCCTCTGGAGGGTTAAGCATCCTATCTGAAGTAGTTATCTAGGTTACCTGGATTTACTTGGTTTCCCAGAGATAAGTGTCTGGTGATGGTTGAGGTGATTCCCATAAACCCTGTTTTAAATTTGTCAGTTCTATGAAGATGTCTGAGATACTGTGGGACATCACAGATGCCACTAGATCTTTATGTCTGGACATTTGGTTTGAGAATCCTATGAAAATAATGGATACGGGAACCTCCAAAAAGCAATTTTTCATACCTGCCTGGAGCATCTACCTGAAAACAGAGTTAATTACTTTTCAGAAATTACTCTCTCTCTCTGATACCCCTAGAAGTTCATATGCCTAACAGATTGTGAGAACTGAACTTGGATAAGATGAATCACGATCATTATCTGAGTCATTATCTGAAAAGTATTTTAAGTTTCCAAGTAGGATTTGGAGGAATTGATTTAAAAAAAAAAAAAAAAAAAAAAAAAAAAAAAAAAAAAAAAAAAAAGAGAGAGAGAGAGAGAGAGAATTGTGAACACACTTAAAGCATCTATTTTATTTTGTGTTTCTGGCTGCAGCTCCTTTTCTCTTTTTTCTCCCCCTCCATTCTCCACATTTCACATAGAAGTTCAAGAGCCTCTCCTGAGATGTGAAACTGTTTACTATACTTCTTTAAGAGCAGAATTTCGTAAATTTTTCTTCTGTCTTAATTAGTAAGGTCAAGTGACTTCCTCAATCCTCTTTTTAGAAGCAGGCTAAGGCAGAGTTTTGCATTCATGTCTAAGTAGTGTTCCCATTTGTTTAGAAATCTTAATTTTTTAAATAGTTATTTATCGAGATACAGGGAAAAAGTAAGCATTACAAAGATTGTAGCATTATTTTACAACTTCAAATATTTATTTAAAGCTTTTCTAGTAAAGAATGTTAAATTTGAAAATTCAAAAGAATTATAACTCCAAAGATGTTTAAATGATGAAACGTTGAACATTTTTGAAAGATTTTCTTCAGCCACGAAGAATGTTTTATAGGAGATAAAATTCTTTGAACTGTGCATTATTTGTGCATGAGTCACACATGGAAATGATTCATGATTCAACAAATGGAAATGAACTCACATAAGATTCCAAAAATCATCCCACATCTCAATATTCCTACTTCAAATCAGTGTACTTTTTGCAGTCTTCTTCTCAGTAATAATAGCACATAAAATATCAGAGATAAATAATTTTTCAGTATCTACCCACAGGAATAAATAAAAAGATGAACCAAAGCAATTTATTCTTTCATATATTTTCAGGTAGGAAATATGCTTGATTGCTCCACATTTAAATATGACATTCTAAAAAAGAAAAAAACCCAACAAACAAAAACAAACCCAACAAAAAAAAAAAAAAAGAATCACTTCCATTTCTTGCAAAAGCATTTTCATTTATTTTATACATTTGACTTGGCAACAATCAGAGAAATACTTGAAGGATATGAAGAACAAAGGAGAACAATTAGTGATCAGTAAATTGACTGTTATCTTCCAGAACACCCTATTGCACAGTATTTTATTGTCCCCTTATAGATTAGCACCCCGCAGGGAAAAATAGACAGGAACTTTGGACAAACAAAAATATTAGAAAATGCTTATGCCAAAACAAAGTATTCTTTTACATTTTGCATTCTGTATGCTGCACTGCAAACCAGCCGAGTGAGATCCTAATCTCTTCTTGTAAATTTCAGCAATCAGTAGTCTCTTTTATAACATCTGTATGAATGCTCTTTTCCGCACCCTGGCTGTATGCCTACTAGCTTATATGAACTGTATTAGAATACAGTATTTTGAAGAGCTTATGAACCATGGGCAGAATGAACAGCAGTTTCCCACTCACCTCCACCACTTCGTAACCCTATTTATTTATAACAAAGTCTGCCATTTGCATTTTTGTCAATCTCTGTTCAGTCAATAACATTGTATGGGCTTTTTCCCACTCCCCTGTTTATAACAAGAAATGTTATAAATATTCTGACCCTTCTGTCCAGACATCCTAAGGTCCAGATGTTCTTAAGTCTTTTTTTTTCAGGATTTTTTTTCTCTACTTTTCAATTTCTTTCCTCTTTCCTATATCACTGATTCTGCTCTGGTTTTTTGCATGTCTTTTCTCAGTTTCCATTCATCTACATTTTCCTGTCAATCTCCATTTGATATTTTCTCCCTCATTTTATTAATTACTTTCCCCTAAACTTATTTTCTTCTTACATACAACTGAGGTACCCCATGAATGAAAACGTTGCCAATGATGATGCAGCCCCAGTAGGGCCTTTCTGTACCTTCTGGTTTTTTGTGAAAAATGGACTTGCATGTCAAGTAAGAGAAGCAGAAGATACTCAGAACTTGCCAGAGAGGAATATTAATGAGGTTTTAGCTTCTTTATCTTAACTGACATGTCCCAAGTTCCCCTTCCTACCCTGCTGCCTCTTTCCCCTTCCTTCAGTAGCTAATGTCACTAAAGGAATAAGTGTTTGTTGTATATTTTTTTTAATCCCCACAGCTCCCACATTCACAATGGGCTTGAGAACACTGTAATAGCATGTGCAACCCTCTAATACAGTAAGGCAGAAAAAGTAGGAAAAAGGTATCTAAGCAAAAAAAAAAAAAAAGTTGAAAAGCAGTCTGTTGCACTGACCCATGGAAAATCAAAAAACATTAACAAAGGTCTTGGAAGGAAGGAAGTTGTCTTCACCTTTAAGGGGTTATATCGGAACTAGAGGTGTGTGGATTCTATGCACAGTCTAGCCACTGACAGAGCAGCAATCCTAAAACCAACAAACCACAGATGGTCTATGTCTATGTGTCTCTCCTCATCTTTTACAGTGGGACACTGGCTTGTTGATGATGTGTTGTAGCAATTTTTGTACTATTTATTTCTTTCAGACAGGAAAGAGGTCGAAAGCAGGACGACAAAAGCTGGGGTGAAGAAATACAGCCGTGATGAAAGCTGTGACTCAGAAAATCAAGCTTGAGCTATTTTATAAAACAATCAAGTTCTAGTGATCGTATTCAATCTTGTAGCATATGAAGCTAATTTTATTTTTCATTTTCTATATACGGGTATACCAGTCTTAGAGTTACACTTGTACATCACTGACTGGTGTGCTTAATGAAAATAAAGGCTAGAAATTTATATGTATTGAGTGTATTGTTGGAAACCGTACTTTGAACCTTTCAGATGTTCTTAAACAGCTCACTGAATTAAAAAAAAAAAAAAAAAAAAAAGAAAAAGAAAAAAAGAAAAGAGAAAAGAAAAAAGAAAAAAAAATGTTACTTCTTTTTTTTTTTTTTTTTTTCATTTCTGAAATAGCTTGACATTTCCAGTCTTTTATCTTCACTGGAGAACCATCTGTCCACTGAAAGTATTGGTGGTAATTTTAGGGTTGCTTAATAACAAGGCTTTCCCTGCAGTCAATGCTAAAAGAAAGAGCAGACAGCACCAATATTTCTCAGGAAAAGCAAAATGTAAGTCTTACATTTGCACCTTCTAATAAATTGAATTAGTGCTGTATCACATTAGTGCTTCTCTCCATTAATGTGTTACGAGAGTCACTAATATAGTATAATTATTTTTTAAAGTATTAGATAAAATTAAGACTCATTGAATATGATGAGATTTGGTTACTCTGACAGAAAAATGCTGACATGAGCAGATGAGCAAAAGTTCTCATAAAATCTTACATGCAGATATCTTAAATTTATTTGTGTTTGAGTATTTGTTTTTGTTTGTTTTTTTTTGTGTTTTTTTTTTTTTTTTTGTCTATATTCATTATGGAATCCATACTCTACTCTCTCTATTCATAAGGATTTAAAAGAAAAATAAATTAGCAATCAGTAATTTCATTCTTCACACCAGAATATGTTTCTACTGATCTTTTGGCCCTTCATATTTATCTTTCAGTGTAACCTTCTTCGGTGCTTTTCTATACACATCAAATAATGGGTCATTACTTGCTTAAAAAATAATCATTTTAATTATTAACTTTCAGATAGCAAAATCTGGATCATTATAAGATACTAGGAAATCCTGACCTCAGTATGTCCACATGTAAGAGGGGACTTATCAGCAACAAATCTAATATATCAGACTTAAAGTAACTGAGCCATAGCTCTTAGTCTCTCTGACTTTTTGGGCATGAGAAAATCAACAGATCAAATAGTGCAGCACAAGAACTCCAGGCTGCACAGGTCTGATATAAATTCAAATGTGAAGCAGAAGCTCCCAGACTTGCCTGTAAAATTCTGCTTCATTGGAATTTACCCTTGAAATAAAGCTCTAAATGCTCTGAAAGTTGGAGTTCCACAAGTCCGAGTGCTAATGCCTTCACAAAGTCAACAAATGAAATGAAGGCATGCTCACATACGATAGCTACAAGACCTTTGGGCATTATTAGCATTTAGATGCCTATATTCATTGTTCTTGAGTGATCATCGCAATCTTGCGAGTAACTGAAATAAGAACTTCAACTTGTTTGCCCAGGACTTGTTTGAGAGTTACTGTCAAAGTTAAAGAAAGAGTACAGAAATTCTTAACTATAATTCTTGTACACTTAACATAAGCTATTATTCCCTACAATAAAAACTAATGCTATAGCTGGGAAATGCTCAGTATTTAAAAAGCTAGGCAATGGGCTCAGATTGAGTACACTGAAGTTAGGAAAACTTCTGTTTGATTTATATGGCTGTTTTATTCTTTAATAGGGTCTTTAATAAGTCACTAAAATAGGTGTGTGATCAGAACAAAAACAGTGATGGAAAGTAAGAAACATGATAATGTAGCTATTGTGTTATGAAATGTACCTAGCAGAATTGAACCTTGCAAGTTTTTATGGTTGTTGTTTTTTTTTTTTTTTTTGGTTCCTTTTTTATTCATTGCTTGTTTGCTTGGGTTTAGTTTTAAAACTAAAAAAGGCAAAAGGAAAAATATATTAAATCATTATTTTCTCCCAAGTACATTTACTCTTAAAGGTACTGTAAATCATAGCAGCCAGAAAAAGTATATATATATAGCTGTGCTAGAAAGGAGTATCAGGAAATATGAAAAGTAAATGAAAAATGAGAAAATCAATACTATCAGAAAACTCTGAGTGTTACATAATGTTGTCCTGTCTTCAAGAGAGATAGTAACAGGTAGCAAGAGAAACTCCTATGGTAAGTATTCTATATTGTGATTTATAACACTTGTCTGTATTTTCCATACATTTCAAAATTGATAAATGAAAATATTCTCATTTTCTTGTAGGAAACTGAGGCACAAAAGCATAGATTATCTTCAGAATTTAGCTATTCCCAAAGTAACTGAGAGTAGAAATAGTGAATAAAAATGAAAATTTCCTCTTAAGTCTGAGGAGTCTGGACCTACCTCAAATGAATAGAATAGAATAGAATAGAATAGAATAGAATAGAATAGAATAGAATAGAATAGAATAGAATAGAATAATTTCAGTCGGAAGGGACCTACAACAATCATCTAGTCCAGCTGCCTGACCAATTCAGGGCTGACCAAAAGTTAAAGCATGCTATTAAGGGCATTGTCCAAATGCCTCTAAAACATTGATAGGCTTGGGGCATCAATCACCTCTCTAGGAAGCCTGTTCCAGAGTTTGACCACCCTCTCAGTAAAGTAATGCCTCCTAAGCACTAAGTATTACTAAGAATTCTGTAAGACCTTTGACACTGTCCCCCACAACATCCTTCTCCCTAAATTGGAGAGATATGGATTTGATGGGTGGACTATTTGGTGGATGAGGAATTGGTTGGATGGTCACACCCAGAGGGAAGTGGTCAACAGCTCAATGTCCAGATGGAGGTCGGTGACAAGTGGTGTCCCTCAGGGGTCTGTATTGGGACCAATACTGTTTAGTATCTTCGTCAATGACACAGACAGTGGAATCAAGCACACCCTCAGCAAATTTGCAGATGATACCAAGCTGAGTGACACTCCCAAGGGACGGGATGCCATCCAGAGGGACCTGGACAAGCGTGAGAAGTGGGTCTATGTAAATGTCATGAGGTACAACAAGGTCAAGTGCAAGGTCCTGCACCTGGGTCACGGCAACCCTCAGTATCAATCCAGGCTGAGGGATGAAGGGATTGAGAGCAGCCCTGCCCAAAAGGACTTGGGGGAACCAGTGGACGAAAAGCCGGACATTAGCTGGCAATGTGCTCTTGCGGACCAGAAAGCCAAACACATCCTGGGCTGCATCAAAAGAAGCGTGGCCAGCAGGTTGAAGGAGGTGATTCTGTCCCTTTACTCTGCTCTGATAAGACCTGGAGTACTGTGTGCAGCCCTGGAGGCCCCAGCACAAGAAAGACATGGATCTGTTGGAGGAAGTCCAGAGGAGGGCCACAAAAATGACAAGAGGGATGGAACACCTCTCCTATGAAGACAGGCTGAGAGAGTTGAGGTTATTCAGCCTGGAGAAGAGAAGGCTCCGAGGAGACCTTACAGCAGCCTTCCAGTACCTAAAGGAGGCCCCACAAGAAAGCTGGAGAGGGATTTTTTACAAGGACATGTAGTGACATGACAAGGCGTAATCCGTTTAAACTGAAAGAGGTTACATTTAGATTAGACATAAGGAAAAAAAAAAATACTGTGAGGGTGATGAGGCACTGGAACAGGTTTTCCAGAGAAGTTGTGGATGCCCCTTCCCTGGAAGCGTTCAAGACCAGGCTGGATGGCGGTCTGAGCCACCTGATCTAATTGAAGATGTCCCTGGTCATTGCTGGGGGGTTTGGACTAGATGATCTTTAAAGATCCCTTCCAGACCAAACTATTCTATTATTCTATGATTCTAATGTCCATTCTAAACCTCCCCTGGCACAGCTTCGAATCATTCTCATGTGTCCTATCACTGAATCCCAGGGAGAAGAGATCAGCACCTCCCTCTCCACTTCCCCTCCTCAGAAAACCATAGAGAGCAATGACTTTACACCTCACCTTCCTTTTCTCCGAACTAGGCAAACCCAAAGTCTTTTGCTGTTCCTCATGGGACACGCCTGCAAGCCCTTTCACCAGCTTTGTTGTCCTCCTCTGAATGCATTCAAGGATGTTATCATTCCTAAATTGTGCGGCCCAGAACTGCACACAGCATTCAAGTTGTGGCCACACTAATGTGAATGCGGCAGGATAATCACCTCTTTTGACTATCTGCTTATAGTGTGTTTGATGCATCCCAGGATGCAGTTTTCCCTCTTGGCTGCCAGGGCACACTCCTCACTCATAATGAGCCTGCTGTCAACCAGCACCCCCAGATCACTGTCTGCAGGGCTGCTCTTCAGCCACTCCTCTTCCAATTTATACTCGTGCCCAGAATTACTCTGTCCTAGGTACAGAATCTGGCATTTTGACTTGTTAAATTTCATCCCATTAGTCATAGCCCAATGCTCCAATCAATTTAGATCCCTCTGCAAGGCCTCTTGCCCTTCAAGACAGTCAACAGCACCTCTCAGTTTGGTATCCTCAGCAAACTTGCTAATGGTGCATTCAACTCCTGCATCCAGATCATTGATAAATAAATTGAGCAGAACTAGCCCTAGAATTGAACCCTGAGCAATGCCGCTGGTGACCAGTCACCAACCAGATGTAGCCCCATTCAATATAACCCTTTGAGTCCTGGCCTTCCGCCAGTTCTTCACCCCGTACACCACGAACTCATACCACAGTTGGACAAATTGTCCAGAAGGATGCCGTGAGGGACAGTATCAAAAGCCTTATTAAAGTCCAGAACAACTACATCCACTGCCTTCCCTTCATCCACTAGGTGGGTGACCTTATCATAAGAGGTTACTAAATTAGTTAGACAGGACTTTCCCTTTGTGAACCCATGTTGACTCTGCCTGATGATTGCATTATTCTTTAAATGCCTTTCAATAGTACCCAGAATAATCTCCATAATTTTTCCAGGGACTGAGGTTAGACTAACAGGTCTGTAGTTCCCTGCGTCCTCACGCCGTTTTTGTAAATTGAAATAACATTAGCTAGCTTCCAGTCAGCAGCAACCTCCCCAGACTTCCAAGACCTTTGGTAGATGATTGAGAGGGGTCCAGCTATAACATCTGCTAACTCTTTCAGGACTCTGGGATGAATCTGATACAGCTGGTCCCCTACAATTTCAGTGTTCACAAATGGAAAGTCACTGTTCCCACACTTGTGGTCCTCTGACTCAGGGACCAGGCAGTCCAAGGTCTATAAGCACTGTTAAAGACAGGAAAAAAGCATTGAATGCCTCCACTTTTTCTTCATCCTTATTAGTCAGGTGACTACCTTCAACAAATATCAGTCCAATTTTTTCTTTATATATCCTCTTGTTGTTAAGGTACTTAAAAAAGCCCTTCTTGTTATCTGACACAACACTGTCCAGTTTCAACTCTAGTTGAACCTTTCATGTCTTCTCCCTGCATATACGAATGACAGCTCTGTAATTGTCCTGCAAATTGACCTCATGTGGCAGCCAGGACACAAACATTAATGTAAAGTTTCAATCGTCTAGTTGGAATTAAGGCATAAAGGAGGCCAGACGTTGAAAACTCATCAGAATGATTTATTTAACAATAATTTAAGTGCTCAGAGTAGAAAAAGAGAGAGAGAGAAAAGAAAGGCAAAGTGCAAGCAGATGGTCACCACCCGTCGATCCAGCAACATCTCCTTGGTCCTTTTTACCCAGGGTATCACAGGTGGCAGGAGCTCCCCTTTCGGTCTGTTTGGCTCCCTTTTATATTTTTGGTTTTCCCCCATTTACATGCGAAGCGTGGTGGGGCGGTTCTAAGGTGTAGTTAAATTGGCACATGCACAGTAAAGGTCAGGGTGTCACACAGGAGTCTTTCGACCCCTACCTTGCAGTGTCTCTTACTTAACCTTTCAGCTTGCATGGGCACCCTCTAAAGCAAAAGCTCCAGCAACAGCAGCAAGGAGGTCGGTACAAACCCAGCTGCGCAGCACTGAAAACTGACCCTCCGCTCTGCACACCTCCAGCAGTTTCCCATGGTCATGACAGTTCCTTTGCGCAAACAGTGAACAAGCAAGGTTTGAGGCAAAAGTTCCAATTTAGAGTTCCACACCTCTTTTGCCAAGATCACACAGTGCAAAACAAATACCTTTTTACAAGGACTGTGTAGAAGGAATGAAACACAGGTCATTTTCCAAATGCGCCACTACTGCGCACTATATCTGCAACAAGCCTTAGAAATGGTCCTACCAAGACAACATAGAAAGTTTGTGTGTGGTTTTGGTTTGTTTTGTTTTTGTTGGTTTTTTTTTGTTTGTTTGTTTTTTTTTTTTTTTTTTTTTTTTTGTTTTTTTTGATTTTTTTTATTTGTTTTTTTTTTTTTTTTTTTTTTTGTTTTTTTTTTTTTTTGTTTGTTTTTTTTTTGTTGTGTGGTTTTTTTTTTTTTTTTTTTTTTTTTCCTGGAGGTTCAAATCACACATTGTAGTTGCAGCTCCAAAGCTTTTTAGTTGATAGGAATCTCCCCCTCACTGAGGACTACTGTACAGGCACAGTTTATTTTGTTCCCAAACTGTATTTCCTCTTCATGTATGCTGTGGTGCCAGGCTTCTTGCTGGCATTTGCACGACTGCTGTCTCAGCTTAGTGTAAGAAGAAAATACCTCAGAAAGATTTTACTAAAACAATGCTTGGCAAAGTTACAGAGGAGATGGGCCCCAATGTCCCCAGGGTAAGAGCTGACTCAATCCATTGTAACCATGGTATTTAGTTCTTAGACCTATGTAAACTGTGTTCCACCATACAATTAGAACTCTAGAACAATGATATAAAAAAGTATAGTAAATTTAAAAGAAAAAACAAACCACTGACCAATAAGCCACCACTGTAGCTAATATTTGATTGGCTATACAGTACGAATGAATACCATTATGCTAGAAGGCCTGTGTCACCATTTTGTCAGTGAATGTGAAATGGTTATTAAATGATATAAAATCAAAATTATAGCATTAGAAGAGGTGGAAATGTCTCTGCAAGTCGCAGGACACAGAAAAGCAATACAAGCGAGTGAGGCAGTATCACAAGAAACCTCTGTTAGCTGTTTTTTAACGTAAGAATGCACTATTTCTGCCAACATTGCTTAAATAATATTTGATTCTATTCTCATATCATTCAGTATGATGGTTTTTGTCAGACTAAAATGTAACTCCTTGTGATATATTCTGTTTCCTGAAATACGCATTAGAAGTAGTAAGTCATGGTGCAGAACTATCCCTGGGGAAACTGCCCTTAAAATATTTAACATTACCTGCCAAGAATACCTCTGCTCTGCCTTAGGATTGCCAGTCATTCCTGTAAAATAAAATCCAAAAGTGTTATTTATTTTTGATTGGCAGTCATTCCTTTTTTTAAAAAAAGATTCCAAATTCCTCATTGTTTATACAAAGAGATAAATATCTAAAAATACATTTTTTTCTAGTAAGTTATTTATTATATCTGTTTGTAACAGCATTACTATCTCTTATTTTCCCCAACTCAATATTTTTTCTAAGAGTTGTTTAGATCAGATGAGAGGGTAAGTGGTGCTCAGAAAGCAACGGTGGCTATTGTAATTATTTCAGGCTCTGTTTCTTTCACTGTGATGAGCTGGTTTCATCAAAAAACCTCCCTTTTCATTTTCAGATAGTTTAAAAAAATGGAAAAAAAAAGTTTATGAAAAGTTAAAGGTAAAAAAAGTTAAAGTTCTGGTTCTTTTTCTTTTTTTATCATTTTATTTAGGTGATTTATGCTTTATTTAAAGAATCATGTTTCTTTTAGCTGTGTTATCAAAAGACAAAATTTCACTTTTTGACTTTCTTTTTTCTTTTCTAAGTTGCTGAAGGGAAAGACTGCCAAAGTTGTTCCAGCCTACGTCACTGTGCTGGGAAGAAAATGTTCTAACAGGAAGAAAAACAAACACAGGAGACAATTCAAATTTCATTATAAAAGTAGCGCTGTGGAAATGAAGAGCTTTTTTTTTTACTTTTCTATCTCCTGATCTATTTTTAATGATGTCCATAATGAGGCCTTCTGCACCTATTCTAGTGTCTTCCCAGCAACTTTCAATCCCACAGTATTTATTGTCGTGTATATATTTTATATATGAACAATACTGTTATTTTGATCATTTATTTATGTTAAGCGGTGGCCATTATAGCAAAGTGTAGCATCTGTGGTTTCATTTCTGGTGCAGAGGCAAAGTGATTACGGAATTATGAGCCAACCACACTCAGGGGTATTACAAAACATGAAATACAACAAAGTTCAGTAAGTTCTTCTAATTTTACAGGGCTGTGATTATCTCACAGGAGCTACATCTTGTGGTTACCAGATGTTTCACAATAACAGTAACTCTGGAGTTGCTTCATTGTTATAACAAGAAAATTTTACTGCAGAGAGAAAGGTTGGCATTTTCTCTGCTGGATGAAGATGAAATTGGCAATTTGGAACAGCAGTTTCAACTGAACTATGTGGTTTACATTGATTAATCTACCACGTCAGAATATTAACCTAGCAATTGGAGCTCTGTCCTAGAAGTTTTCTAATCTGCACCATATGTCTGGAGCTTAATAAACATCTTTTTTAATTCCAGCTACAACAAAGTCTATTTTACAAAAGAAAGGATCCTGACCTTTCTCTAAAACATCAGACATTCAGGATCTTAATTTTCTAAACCAAAGGTAGATTTTTATTCATGCAATATCAAGAATCACCTTCCATCTAAAATTGCAATGACTCAGATGATATGGAATCTGACACTGTATCTAAATAAAGCTGTAGTTCACTAGAGAAGAAAACCTGTTAACATGAATGAAGTACTTGGAATTGTGTTCAAACTGAATGTTCAGGGACAGCTTCAGAGACGGTTACTCACATTGCATGGCATCTTCTTCTGTTATATAAGTCCATTGAGATGATGCTATCTAAGATGAGTCAAATCTGGCCATGGCAAAGGACAGGATGTTTACAGAAATGAACACGTTCACGCAGAACAATCTCTTAAACATACACAGTTAAACATACACAGTTAAACCAGCTAACAGAGAGAGAGATGCTGCTAGATGAACATTATTCTTCAGAGGCAAGTCTATCACTTCCTCTCTGCAGGAATTTTGCAGCTTTTCTCTATATGAACAGGGAGGTAAAAGAAAAACTGTTTGTTTACATATCCAGAATCTGAACAGTAACTAGGAAAGTATTTCTATGGCAGGATTGTCATTAATTGAAACCTAAAGTAAGTACTTCAGAAAAAGGGTTGATAATAGGTGGGTATTTTTTATATTTATTGGAAACCTCTGGCATTATGTCAAATACCACAACAAAAAAAAAGGGAAAAAATAGCACTGCCTTGCTCCAATGAAATTACATATATGCAAAAATTCTGATCCAGTCATAGGAAAAATAAAGAAATCCATCGGCTGAAACTGAGAAGCATTTGCTCAGTAAGCCACTGAGAGATTACTTACTGACTATCTTAAGAGTGTCAGGAGAACCAGGAATTTAAAAAGATTATAAATAATGCTATAAGAGAAAGCAGGGATGTAAATTATGAATATTAATAGGATTAGACTAAACCTTCAGCTAGCTTCCTAGACTGCCACAGAGATAATAAAATTTATGCTGGCTGAAGAGCAGGTCTAATGCTGTGTTTTAATTATTTTAAAAAATTCAACTGTTTATGATTAAATGATTGAGACGCAAGCTGTTTCGTTACTTTGAAGTGTAGTATGTGATTTATTTTATGTATACCTTAATTAGCAATAGTTAATTCTTCAGTTGTTACCGAAAATTAAATGTATTGAGTTGGCTTCTAACCAATGAGCTCTAATGATGGCTTGCACTTTTTCTTTTACTCCTTAGTTAGTGGCATTAAAGCAAAACTTCATTTATGGACTAGGGATTTATTTATGCTGCAGGAAAATCCGTAACTCAAGATTGGGAACATTCTATCCTGCAAAAAAGTACACACAGACAAAAAAAAAAAAAAAAACACAAACCAAAAACAAACAAACAAACAAACAAACAAAAAAAAAAAAAAAAACCAAAACAAGAAAAAAATAACAAAACAAATAAAAATGTTTAAAATAAATAAAATATTTTTTTTTTATAATTTCATTTGATTATCTGTAGCTCTTGAGTTAATTTAAAATACTATAATTCATTTAACTCGAAGTTCATTGATGCATAATAAGGGAGACCATAATTCAGCAGCAAATCATTCTTTTTTCGTTTTTAGTCTTGCTTATACTTGACAGTTTTTATAATCTCTTATAAGCTCTTTTGTTAAAAGAACTTTAACCTGCATATTTATTCGAGCTCATGACTAATTGAGGCTAGTGATGCAATGTAGTGGAGTTGTAGGAACATATCTGAGTATGTATTTCTAAGGGCTATTTCCTTTTATAATAAGTGGAGAGAAAGGCATTTTTTGGACAAAGACTCGGCATGAGTGGTGTTTTGAATTAGAATAGATAAACTGTCCTTTAAGGGTACCTATTTCTCTCCATTAATCTTGAAGGTAGCCCTAAAGGGTCTAGTTTAGCTCCAGATATCTATGACACAGATATCTAAGTTTGGCAAGATTATTTCCATCTAAAGTATCCCACTACTTTTATATGCCAGAATGCAGAATAATAGCATCCACATAGCTATTTCCTTTTCTCCATCAAGGAAACTGGCTTGGAAGCATCTACAGATTCATTAATTCTTTCTTCCCTAACAGCATCATTCTGTATACTTGAAGTATACTCTTCTGAACTTGATAAATCCTTTTTCTATCAGGAAAAAATATTGCTGATTGACATAATACAACAAACTGTCATCTGATCCTTCATAGTTCGCAATACTGTCTACACAGAAGGAAGATCAGAGAGAGTTTTGTCATTTGAATATGGCATCTGGCCAAGAGCCTTAAGATCTTGTCATAGTTGTGCCATTAACAGTTTGTTTCATACTTTTCATACAGAGGCTTTTTGGCAATGAAGAAGAAAACTCTTTGAAAAACTTTTTGGAAGTCTTTTTGACTGACATTCTGCATAGATATTCATAGTAAAGATAATAGTCTGAGTAGTTGTCATGTCTGCCAAAGTTTGCTTGAGTTTATATCCTTTCCTGAGATAGGAAAGGATATACCTCTCTTCATTCTTCCTATTTCCAAGGTGAAAGAGTTAAAATCTAAAAAATCTCATCCTGAGTAAATCTGTGTATTTTCCTTGGAGTCAGTGGAGATGCTCTGGTTTTAAAATTCTAAGGGTCAGTCATGTCACTTGGCAGACAGCTGTTTCTAGCGTGTGGCTCCTGTGGTGCTATAACACAGGTATTTAGTGACGTGAGAATAGAAAGGTCAGAGGTTTTTCCATTTCAGATATCTTGTTCAGTAAAAAGGTAGTCAGCACCTTCATCTTTTTTTCTACGTCTAACTGAATTTATTTTAGAACTGTAGTGTTTATTAAAGGATCTTGTGTTACTTCTAATTTACTGAAGACATTTGGAAGAAAGAGGACATCCCACCTGTGTTGCATAGCCGCTGCCTCTTGCACCCTTAGGCATCACTTCTAACTCATACGTCCCTGATGCTGCAGCATTGCTTTGCCATGATCCTATCTACTAGTTCTAAGAAGCTGGTGGAAAGACATGGCACTGTGGAAAGGCAGGCACCATTTCTCATTATGCTCATGCATATACTGAGGCATAAGCTGCTACTGCAAATGTGTACTGATATAAATTGAGAAAAGAAAAATGGATAACTGTCTTCCATTAAAGTTTGCTGTCATAGAGAAGACATATAGGGAGAAAACAACAGACATTTACAGAATTTGTATTTTATTTACTACAAAACTTTAACAAAAAGAGTACTCCTCCTAACTGCTCAGAGAAATTTCCTCAGTGAACCACAAATTATTTGAAAGCACTGTAGATATCTAGCATGCAACAAAAAAGTGACATCATTTGACACAGAAAGAAAAAAAAATAAACTTGTCAGCTGATAAATTGTAGAACAAATTTTACTCTAGAAATCTTTAATGGATTCCTTATTTCCATATATTTAACAACGTATTTCAACAACAACATTGAAAATCTTGACAACAATATTGAAAATATTTGTTAAAACATTTATAAAATTTTACACCATTTGTCACTGATATACTTA
Organism: Alca torda; assembly: GCA_008658365.1. Lineage (NCBI taxonomy): Eukaryota > Metazoa > Chordata > Aves > Charadriiformes > Alcidae > Alca > Alca torda. The sequence continues at coordinate 175,232,593 of CM018076.1, read as the reverse complement.
GTGTCCAACTTCCCTCTGGAAAAAAAAAATGAAAATACTATGGAGATGGGTGAGCAGGAATGGAAAATACACAATTAAATAGCTACTGTACATCCATGACCTGAAGCTGTAAGGATGGACACAAGGGAGCTATACACTTTGATTGATATAGTTCACATTTTCATTAAATACTGAAGCAAGTAATTCATCCCTAAGCACAAACCCAGAAGGACATGGAAAGACGAATGTAAAATAAGGAGATACAAATTTTCAAGCAGGCCGAACATCCAAGCATTTGGAAGAAGGACAACTATTTATGTTCCAAAAGGCAAAAGTTATTGAAAGAATGAAATGAGATCTGTATGAAAATGAGGTCTGTACACCTCAAGCTTTTGAAAACAGTAGAAGAAAACTATCTGGACATCAGTCAGGCTGATATGTGAATTTTATGAACTCTCTATAAAGATTTTTGAAGGACATATTCTGGGCTTGTCATGTCATTTGATGTGCAAGACTTGTTAAATCATGAGAGGTAAAATTTTCTTTAGAGATGTCTTCTTGGCCTTGTTATGTTGATGAAAATTCTTTACTCACACTTTATCAAATGAGGAAACTGATGGCTTGGATCCATGTTGCCAAAATTAAACATGTATAACAAAGGCATCCATACTCAAATTACTCATGCCAGGATCTCTTTACAGTTAATGATACTCCAGGGAATAATTCATTTCATTCTAAGGTAGGTCAGGTGAAATATTCCCTGAAAGTATTTTGCTCATCAGCACACGTGAAGGAAATCTTGCTTGGTAGCAGATATGCATACTTCAATTGTTTGAAAATAAATTAAATGAATCATACAGTAGAGCACAATCATGTATGTGGTCTACTCCTACTCTACACATGTATGTGCCTCTCCACATTTTTTCAGACATCAGTAGCTTCTGTTCCTTGAAACATCCACCCTTGTTAGAACCAGTCCTCCTGGAGCTTTCACAACCTCATCTCTGTTAACTTACTTCTCCTGGCACAGCTGCCCAGAGTCTGTCTTGCAGACCCACCATTGATAAGAAACCTTCTCCAGTTTGAAAAAAGTCTGTCAATCTTGAGAAAATGTCATGAACTTTTTTTAGTCGATGGATCTTTTCTTTTGATTATTTCTGGCCATTGCTATTCCTATGTAGTTAAGTAACTTCAAGCTTTGTTGTTAATTTGTATGTTTGAAATAGGCATTGTCAATTAATCTGAAAGTTGTAAAACTCATTAAAAACATGTAATGGTCTTTCTCAGGCAGAAGGAACTTCATGAGATCATTTTGTCCACCCTCTTCCTTTAAAGTTTAAATTCTGTAAGGTAACAGAATGGGCTTAAATCATGTAAAAGCTCTGAGATGGCATTTGCTTGCATTTCAAAACCAAATATATTTGATATATTTATGTAATTCTTCATCATTCTAATCTCACTCTCCAGTACAATGTCTTTAATTTTGCACTGAGACATAAATGACTAAATTAGAAAGGCTCTTCCTAGTATTGACAGACACTTACTTTCTGATGCTGATAAAAATCAGAGGGGGGGGGATATACCCGAGTTTGACTCCATGGGTTCACTTTCCATAAATGGAGAGAAAAAACTGCTTTAGAACACAATTTTACTGACCTAATTAACGCATCTTTATATGTTTTAGAATAACATTAAACCTGAGGTACCTAACTTTAATGTTAGCATTGCACTGAAGACAGATTATAAAGAGAACTATCTCTATCAAAATCCAAAGATAACTAGCTCAGATACAGCAATCTAAAGTTAGTTGGGATGAATGCCACTGCCTGTGTCTCTATGCCTTCCTTTCATCATTTTTAAGACTTGGCATACGTGCAATTATAGAAGCAAAGGATTTTAGAGATCTGCACCAGAAAACAAATACAATACAAATTACTAAGCATTGTGATTAATTACAAAACATGGTTTCCTCATAGCACGTACTACTTTTTTCTTTCATTTTCTATCATCCCCACAAACTCAACTTCCATTATGCCATGCTTTTTCTACCTTTAAAAGAAAGATTTTTTTTTTTTTTTTCCCTATCACACAGAGTAATTCTATCATTTATGGCTATGGGCCTTAATTAACAATCTTTACTTATGTAAAAAGACTCACTAAATTCAGTAAGGCTAGTCTTTCATATCTGTAAAGTATAAAATACTTCTGTACTTGGGTTTGTACAGGTAAATATTTCATCTCCTTTTTGATAACTTTATGAAGAAAAGGTTTATTTTCTTACTCACGACTTGGAGATTAAGAAATCTGTGGAACATATTATAGTTCCAAGTGATTTTTCTGCTCATGTATTGTAACTGACAAAACACAAATTTGTGTATGGAAAATTATTAAATTAACATATAAAGTGTTAAAAGGCAAGATAGGTTTTAAAAGTCTGTTGTAGAATAAGACATGAACCTTTATATGCCTTAAAAATGCTCACTAGAATTTTGCTGATGAATCTTATCTGCATCTAAGATAATAATAAATTTTTAAAAAATGAGCATTACTTCAACAGAAATTAGTATATCATGTAACAATAAAAGGAAATAAATACCCCACTGATTGCCTCCTGCCTTTTGGTGTTTAGTTATTGCATTCTGTCTCTGCATTCAGCAGGGCATAATGGAAGGGTTTATTTCTTATGTGATTAAAGTCACAGCTGTTCCTACTTATTGGATTGCTTTAACCCACAAAGTGCATGAAAGGGTTGATTCTCCATTTTATAATGTAGTTTTAAAGTTCCTCACAGTAATGCCGAAAGAAAAAATATCACTCTTAATGAAGTCCCTCAACAGTGCCTTCATTACATTCACATGATGATGATCATGCAAGGAAAGATTTGCATTCGTCCCTGGAGTAACCCCACTGTGTGGATGTTTTTTTCCCCACAACGCTTAATGACTATATTTTGTAATTCTATAGCAAACAGCTTTACTGTTTTAATCTAAGTGAAGATTTTTTCTCTGTAATGTGGCATATTTATTTAAGCTAGGGTAAAGTACAATAACCTACTTTAATAACACAGGAAGGTAACAGATGCCAAACAATGTGTTATAGATTGTAGCAAATAACTTAAGAGATTTTTACTTCTTGGCTAAAACTAGTCCTTGCTGGCTAAAACTAGTCCTTGCAACCAAGCTGGAGCAGCCAGGACAGGTACTGGGAAAGCATAACATGCAACATCATTTGTTACCAAAGGTTGCAGGGTATCTGCAGGTCTGATCAGCAAAGACTTATTTAGCTAAATACTAACATTCACAACATACGCTGCCCCCAGGCATTATGCCACTCTCTCAAAACTCTGCATAATGGCAGAAGGCAATCCACAAGCAAAGCCTACAGTCATCATACTATTGCCTCGGAGTGAATGGGATGGGTAATTTAATTGGAGCACTGTAACAGATTATCTGAGGGGAAAGCCATCTTTCTGTACAACCTACTCATTTTATTACTTGTTTTCTCCATGACAACCCTCCAGCCATTTACATTTTCCTTTGAATTTTAAGACAAAGAATCTGATGTCTACGGTTTAGATTGACTTCTCATGCATCCAAAATGCCTAAAAAGCCTCTTTTAAAAATGAGCGCACACACTCAGGAAATGCTGTCAGTCTTTCTGCTGTCACCATCCATTCTTAGGCTACTCCATATAAAGAACAATCAATGTGAAAAAGACTTGGAGCATTCTAGCTGTTCCTAGGAGAACTCTTGGAAATCATGGCATAATTTAACATGCATGCTGGCAAGACGATTGTCCCTATTTCTGGCCCATGCTCACTGCAGAGAAGAAATGGCTTATAACCTCCTGGTCCTGGGCAAATAGCAGTTTGAACTAAAAAAAATAATCCTTTGATAGAGATCAAAAGTCATTCCTAAGGAATTGTTCCAGGAAGCCATATTTGCTCTGTCAAAGCTCACAAACAAATGAAGGTGATGAGTAATATCCTGCTTATATATACTTGGTGCTACATACTGTTGGGATAAATTGTACCTTATGAAGAGTACTTCAGTTGCACTAGAGTCCTCAGGACTATCAGTGCAGTCCAGTAAATATAATCTTTGCCTTTACTAGGACAAGGATGTAAGCTTTATACTGATGTGGCATTACAGAGTGTCAGGACTTCTCTGGCTTTGACTTGATCTGAGCTGATTTTTGCTTATTGTAAAAATTTCCTGGTGATCAAGTGACTATTGCACGACATGTTGCAGCTGAAGCCCTGGGAACATAATATATGGTAAAAGTCTCACATATAAAAGTGGTCACTGTGCAAAACCCAAAAGACTCTTGGGTCAGCTGAGGCTGGGAGAGACTGTTGAACAGCTTCTGAACTTCATCTAGGAGTGCCTGAGAAGGAATGAGGGTGTGATAAGAAAAAACGTGAAAATAAATTCAAGCCGATACCACCACTAAGAAGGAAGAAACAAACCCCTCTCCAACCTTGTGAACATCATATTCTTCTCAGAATATTTCTGAGAAGAATATTTCTTCTCAGAATAATTCTTCTCGGGGTTTTTTCCGCAATCAGTAAGACCAGGATTCAGTCTGTTTACTTTTCTCTTCAAAATACCTAGAAAATGTACAATGCTAAGGAACCTCACAGAGCAAAAGTGCAGTGCTTATACAGTTACCAAAAAAAAAAAAAAAAAAAAAAATTACACTATGCATTTCTGGAGCAATACAGAAAGTTGCATATGATAATATTCAAAATAAAACACTGAAATCAACAGTAATTTTAAAATGTTTAAAGAGACATGTCAAGACATTAAAGGTAGTTAGGTACTAAATTGGAGATAAATTGGTAGTGCATTTAAGAACAGTTTTCTACATTTAAGCTTTTGAATTAATTTTCAACAGAAACAATTTCTCACACTTAAAGTTTCTGAATCAAATAAAATGAACACACTAGTACTTTTTTCTAGAAAATATTATTTGACTAGCCTGAAGTTGGGGTTTTTTGTTGTTTTTTTTTTTTTTTTTTTCAAAAAATAAATATTACAGGATGAAAGCAAGTATTGCTAAATATGAAAAGAAGAACTTTTAAGAGTTATTTCCAGAAATAACTCTTAAAAGAGTTACTGAAATCAGAAGTTCTCTACCTAAAAAAAAGAATAATTTATTTGTTTCCAAAACAGTTTCTGTCATTGTTCCCATTTGTTCTGATCCGTCAGATTACTCTGGAGGTCTGCCTTAGTGAGGCAAATACCTGGATGGGAATTGCCCAGAATACACCAGTTAATGAGCCATCCTCAAGCACAAGACCTATATTACAAGCAAGGGTCTGGATTTCTGGGCAATAAGTCTTTTCTGTTTCTTCCCTGGAGAGAGTTTAAGTGCCTGTTAAGAAGGGAAAGGTGAGTAGAAGAGTAGGTAGTGCTACAGGTAGTAGTCAGGTAGCTTTCTTCTTTCCCCCCTTTCAACGTCTAGGCAAATGTTGGTTTGCTAATTGCAAATTGTGGGTGCCTGAAAAGAAACAGATCTGGCTTATAAAAAAAATGTTGTACAGAAGAAAAATGAACAATAAATTCATAATTCGAAAATATCTGTAGATCTATTCCATACATGTGTTTATTGCTAGTGTGCAGGCAGACCTGAGGCAGGGATGGAGGTGATGGCAATGAGAAATGGATCCAAAACATTAGGAAGGGTTGAACAGGGTTCTGGAAGCTGACACTGTGCAATCCCAACACTAGAAATACCTTGAATGCTCTGAACTATGTTTTCTAATGTACTCAGAGAAGAGCTTGGCCAGAGCACAGACTGGAAGAAATGCACCACATGAATGAACCACGTGAATCTGGCAATGTTTCATCTTCCCCATGTGATGTGCTAGTACTTCAGTTCAGGGCCTAAAAATGAATCCCACAATGTCATGGAATTTGCAACTAAAGGAATGTTACCCAGGTTTGTGAAACCCACTTCTATTAAGCTTCTGCCCAGACGTGTATCTCTACGCATCAACTAACACTTCAGTTCTGGGCAGCACCACTGCCTATTCACAAATTCTACTCTTGGCTATTTTGTCCATAGATATTGCGAGGTATAAGTGACCTGAGCAAGTAATAAACAAGGTATAGACAAGAAGAGCAATTGTGATAAACTGGATTACCATACAAGTGACTGATAGGCAGACCTGAGTCACTTTGCAACTCTATACCCAGCGTTCGCTTCTCATTAGGTGATATCAAAACTGAATAGGTAAGAAGCAGAGTATCTTGCCTATATCCGAGACTTTTAAGAAAGATGTTGTGAAGGACAGCATGTGGGAAGTAATGCATGGTGCTAAATCAGGGTGATGGGAATATCTGTTAGGACAATTCCAAATAAAGATATTCTTGAATGCAATCGTTCAGGTGTAGTAGAGGAGTTTGTAAGGACTTCTAGATTTTGGGTTTCCTGTGTGGTCTATAAACTAGTTTTCTCCCACAACGCTCCCAGTAATATACCAAAGGCAAAAGAGTAAGGAAATTTGTTCTCAAGTATGCTGCAAGCAACACTCCTCTTGGACAATTTTTAAGTCTAGTGTTGACTAGGTAAGGACTTAAGCTTCCTTTGTATTCAGAAAGAATGCTTTCAAGGACAAATAACCCTAAAGTAAAGTGCAAGAAAATTAAGAGCCAAGTGCACCAGAATGCAGGGAAAGTCTATGGGAACTAACTCCTGCTGCTTTTTAATATCATATTATGATATTATTGCTATTACTGTGATGTTTATGAAGAGGTAGCATTGGGAATCTAAGACATTTGCTTAACCACCAGCTAATTTGATCACTTGTAGTTTCTGTAAGTGGTTATGTAAGTTATGATTTCATTGTTTCTTCTATATGAAAAATATGAAAAGGACTCAAGTAACAAAGTCTTTTCTATCACTATGCACAGCTTAATTCATTTTAATTTAGGCAAAGAGGATGTAAAGTTCATTCAGAATACTGCTTTTTTAATGTAATAGGGTTTTGCTCCTACTTAGCACTGTGACATAGAAATGTTCAGGATAAAAGGCAGAAAAGAATACAGCTCATAGTCCTTTGGGGGTTTTAGGTTAATTTTGTGGGGTTAGTTAGATCCTATGTAATTACTTTAAAAGATTTTATTTATCTGAGTATAGGTACTTCATATATATATATATTTTAAAAATATTTCTTATATGCAGTTTATATGCATTCTCATAAAAGTGATACCCAGAAAGCCATAAAAATGTGTCATGTATTTTGTAGCTTTCATATTCTTTGGGAGCAAACAGCTACAGAAGCATCATGGCAACAGAGAAAATGCCATTTATTTCTTAGGAATGGATGGATATCCAGCCCCTGGGATGCTTTCCTAGACCATGTCTGAAATGCCATTTGCCTTCAGTCTGTCTTGATATCTCTTTGCACCCAGTTCCGGTGTACAATTTTTAACAATTACCATTTTAACTGGAAATAAGACATTTTCAGCAAGAAATGAAAGCAGTAACAAGCAAACAAAGAACTTTAATTATTCATAAGAAAGTTTCAATAAAAATTCTGTTTTAAATACTGATTGGAAGGAAGTACTTATATTTTGGAGGTCTAGTTCTTCTACTTCTTTCTTAGTGTCTTTTACAATTTGATATAGCTGTTGAAGCACAATCCATAAGGCAGCTCATTAACCACTTTAAGTTGTAAAACTCCATACCTATCTTCAATTTGGACAGTATATACTAGATTATAGTTGGATGAGGGGCTTGAAGCACATCCCAGATAACCAAGTGCTGTAGTGTAGGGAATATGCTGCAACCTATATATTAGTGAACCACCTTCCTATAAGGTTTACCCTTGGCTTTCCTCCTGCTCTCCCCTATGGATTTCTCTCCATTTGACACTCTGAAAGGCATGCATGCATATAGAAAAAAAAAATATTGTATCCCCCCAGACTGCTCCCTAAACAATATTAATGACTTCTTTTTATTCTACATCCACAGAAAAAGAATTAGTTATCACCTGCTGAAGATGAACAGAAGAACACAAGAACAGAGGAATTCATATGGTACTTTACTGAATGTATTCTCCTTGAAAAGCACTATAAGAAAAAGGTGTTTTATACTGGGAGGAGAGAGAATTCCTTTGCTTTCACTGTGGATCCCTAGGTTCTGTAGGGTTAATAATCTACATCCTTCCACTGAAAGTGAGTATGAAGATCTCAGAGAGATGTAGCATTACCCTTCTCTCTCTTCCTTTTCATTACGAGAAAGGAAGATAGAGGCCTAAATTACTTTTCACCCAGTCCACAAAAAGACTAAATTCAGAGACGAAATAGAACTGAGAAAGTTGATTGAAAGAGTTTCATATTAATTATCAGAAAAGCAGATGGCTGCAAAAAGCCTCCTAAAATCCAATGCACTTCAGCTTTAATCCTTTCATGTCATCAGTTCTTGGCACACCAAATGAATGATTTAAAGAAGAAAGAAAATGAGAAGACAGAACTATGAGATGGGACAAGTGAAAAGAGGTGCGATACAACTGCAAACAGAGGTGAGAAAGTAGAAAAAAGCAGAAAACTAGAAAGACAGTCAAGATATTTGTAGTAAAAGGATCAAAGGATAAGTACAAAGCGTTGAGAAAAAGGTGAGAAATGCTGGTGGGTACTGGGAAAAAAGCAGGGGGAAAGGACCAACAACTTAATAAAGAAGTAAAATCTTTAGTGTTGCAACTTGAGCCAGAGTGAGAGGACAGGGGAGAGAAGAGTAGACAGAGATATAAAATCTTTAAAAAAAAAAAAAAAAAAAAAAAAGAAGTAATCCATCATATAAAAAGGAAATTAATAGACTTTAAATGAAAAACAAAAATGAAAAAAAATGAAAAAGAAGTAAAAGTAAAAACATAATGAAAATGACTGATATAACTGGTAGTTACTCATAGCATGTATCATTGTTATTGATAATTAACAAGAAGAAATTGTCAGTGTGTTGCATGCACCTGCATTGAGTATAGGTGGAAAAGTTTTGGTCCTCAGTACAGCTGTGTCCTGTACTGAACACCGCCAGTTTCAGCTGTCTCAAATGGACCCATGGCAGGACACAGCTGAGACCATCTACGATGTTAGTGTCGCCTCTGGGAAAACATATCTAAGAAATGGTAAATTGCTGCACAGAAGAGTGAGGAAAAAAAGGAGAGCTATAAACAACACAAGGTCAAGGGAGAAGGAGGGGGACGAGGTGCTCCTGGTGCCAGAGAAGAAATTCCCTTGCAGCCCATGGATAAGACCATGGTGAATTACGTTCATCCCCTGCAGCCCAAGGAGGTCCATGGTGGGGCAAATACCCACACTCATTCCTTCAAGGACTCCATGCTGGAGCAGGTGGACATTCCCTAAAGGGAGCCTGAGGAGAGTCCACATTGGAGCAGGGTTATCCTGAAAGGCTGCAGTGCATGGGGAGGACCCACACTGGAGCATGGAAAAAGCGTGAGGAGGAAGGAGCAGCAGAGTACTGCTTGCAACCCCCCATTCCCCATCTCCCTCTACTTCAGGGGAAATGAAGTTGAGCCCTGTACACTGAGGGGGGTGGGGGGTACAGGGGGAAGAAGATGAGCCTGGGAAAAAAAAGAGGTAGGTGAAAGGAAAGTGTTTTAGTTTTTGTTTCTTACTCCCAAATCTATTTTAATTGGCAAGAAATTAAATTAATTTTCTCCACATCAGATTTGTTTTGCCCATGTCATGGTATAACCCCAGACGGCAGCTAGGACCACGCAGCGGCTCATGCAGTTCTCCCCCTTCCCCCAGAAGGGCAGGGAGAAGAGGGAGAAAAGGAGGGGAAAGGGGAAAATCCTCGTGGGTTGACATAAAGACAGTTTAATAGAAAAATAAGAGAAAACGAAAAATAACAACAACAACAGAACAACAACAACAATAATAATAATAATGGTAAAAAAACATACAAGACACAAGTCGCTCTCATCATCCATTAAATTGGTGAATTGACACCTTCCTGAGCAGTGATCTTGAGTATGCCCCTCCTTCCAGCTAACCCCATTTATAGGTTGAGCATGACTTCTATGGTACAGGATATTCCATTGGGCATTCTGTCTTTCTATCTATGGTCCTTATCAGCTTCTATAGGAAGTTGAAAATAGTCTTTGAAAAATATAAACACCACCTGGCAACAATTAAAACAATATGACATTATTTACATTCTTTTCATACCAAATTTGAGCAACCAGGTGTAGTGGGAGGTGTCCCTGTCCATGGCAGGGATTTGGAACTAGATGGTCTTTAAGGTCCCTTCCAACCTAAACCATTCTATGATTCTGTGATTCAAATCTGAAACACAGCAACCACTAGAAAGAAAGCAAAACAAAACAAAACAAACAAGCAAACAAAAAAAAAACAACAAAAAAAAAAATCCAAACCTCTATCCCAGAAGAAACCAGGACAGCCCATGATGACAATTGGTAAGAGATCTCCCTGACTTTTCTCAACCCACAAGCTTTTTTAGCTTATTTTGTCGCCCTGTCCTGTTGAGGAGGAGGAATGAGAGAGCAGCTGGGTTGGCGTCAGGCAACTGGCCAAGGTCAACCCACCTCAGCACGGTATGTGCCACAATGACTACCTTTATATTTCTACCCTTATGTGTGTATGCCTGCTTGATCTCATTCTGGGTAGATAAATGCATGTACTAGATGTACTAGAGATCAAGATATATTTCTCATCTGCTTTATATTATACACAGTAAACCAAACCTTTGTTTACATTTACATGGCACAAGAAAAACGTATCCCCCGACTTCACATTTACTCCTCTCCCACACCTGAAGGCAAATTTATTCTTATTTTAAGAATAACATTTAAAGCTGGCTGCACAATTAATGCATAACAACAGATTTGGAGAAGTAAGATGAAATCTTAAGCCTGATTCTCTACTGCTTTCTCCATAATGGGATAAAATGCACCATGGCAAAGACCACTGGGAAAATGAAAAGTAACCAAATGCAGCATTCCATTTTTAGCTGCAGGCTGTGTTTCTCAATTAGATACCATAAAATAATCTATATGATTCTGAGTGATAACATTATTAACACACCACTAAATTAAAAAATGTTTATGTTGGTCATCTCAAATGAGAGCAAAAAAAATTTCTTACCCATTGGGGGAAGAAAGACTGTCTTTTCTTCAAATGTGTTCGGCATGCCTAGTCTAATCCCTGGCTGGGGACTCTACACATTACTACAATTCAAATGTTGAATCATAATAATTATGTTAGAGAATTAAAAAACAGTATTGGGACTAATTTTGTATCCTTCCACTTGAAAATCCAGGCTCCCTTAGTTATCTTCAGTCAAACCATACAAGACTCAGAGGGAGCCATAAAAGGAACTAAAAATAACCTTACATAGCTTTTCTAGGCATAAAAATGTCATACTTTCACCTCAGAATCTTCCTGGGACAGAATTAAATTCTGTGTATGTCCCACTTGGACAATGAAAAATTTTTCTAAAACCTTCTTCCTAGAATTAGGTTTTATGGACAATTAAGAATAAATGTACATAAACTGCTTGAAACTTCATGTAGACTCAAAAATAATGTGGCAGTCTGAACAGGTGGCAGTTGTGCGTGCACAAGTGTAATGAGTCATAAGATGTCTAAGTGGCAAATTTGAGGTTCTTCAGTAGCAGTGTGTAAGTAGATATGTTTTATATTAGACTTCAGACCCTAACTGTGTTATCTTTATTCATCATAATTAAACTGATTTTACATGAAAAGAGAGGATGCTTTTGTGTTAAGCCATGGTAACCTCTATGTAAAACCTCTCAAAATTTAAATAGAACAACAATATAATTTATGTTTTCTAAAGATAAACTTTTGCTTTCTCCATGAGGACTATCTGAGCACTACTGTTACACTCTAGTTTTCCGTTACTAGAAGTCCTTTGAAATAGTGGAATTATGGCAACCAAAAAGGTTAATGATTACAAAAATTAACCCCTTAGTGGAGCACAGATGCTGAAATTTCCAATATTACTATGCCCTCAAAATACAAACTGAGGGACCACTACAAAATCAATGTATTCATTTTCAAAGGTAAATTACGTTCTAATACTAGTTATTTATCAATACTAATAACAATTGTCATAATCATGAAAAAGTAGTCCAGAACCATATAATTAAAAAAGCAGAAAGAAGAAGTTAGGACAGAAAAAAGGCACACAATATGACTTTGAAGGACAGTCTAATGCTCTAAACACAAAACAAGAAATGCTTCACACATTAATGCACCATGGCAATTTTATAAACATATCAGTTTTCCTTCTCATTCTATTTTGTACCTCTCAAAATGAATTTATATTCTTCAGTTGTGCTTCATTTCCATTTTGAAAGAGACAAAGAATTTCCTGCATGAAAATACTCCAGAAAGACTTCCAGGGTTAGCATTATGATAAAGACATTTTCAAATCAAACAAAATTATTGTAATACATTCCACATTAGACTGTGGTACTTTTGTATCTAGATTTGCATCAAATTAGTTGTATTGAACAGTTTTATTCTGCTGGTTAAAAATTAATCATTATTATTGTGTTGAGTTTTATGATCCCATAAATAGTGCACAAAGTACTACAAGTCAGCCTGTTTATTCAGGCTGAATAGAAAATATATACTGCACGCAGTCTTTCTAGATTCTCCCCCTACCAAGCTTAATAGACGTACTTAGAAAGATTCTTTACAACCTGTGAAAATGTTGAGATGGGAGAGGTGGTTTTATCTTCTTCTTCAAAAAAAAGCCTTGCTAAAACCAAAGCCTGCTGTTTTACACATAGGCTGGTCCATATTCATAGAAATGTTTTAGTGGTTTATTTACATACAGAGTACTGCATTTCCTCATTGGTTTCCAATTCCTTTGAAGTTCAGTGTCTTTCAGGGTGTTTTTTTTTGGTGGAGGTTCTTTTCAAAAGAAAAATCCTAGTAATTTTAAAAGAAAATGAAAGCATACAACCTCCTTGAGGAAGAATATTTGAGTGAGCTTTTTTTTTTAATTTTATTTCTTATCAGATAGTTTTTACATTTGACGCTATAAAACTCTGAGACTTTCTTAAAGCATTCAGTCTTTTATTTGCAGATCCTGGCAATTAGGCAGCCCTGAAAAAATGCAAGGCCTGATTTTTTAAGGCCTTATGACTCATATAATCATTCCCACCTGTAAAAAGGGAATACAATGTTAGCTTCTGCAGAACCAGTATAATTCTTTTTTTTCAGTCATTTATATCAGGACAGTATGTTGTATCCACTTTGAAATCTTTTGCCACAGTCATAATGAACACACAGCCTGCAGTCAAACCTGTAATGTTTAAAAAACTGGTAGGTCCAGCACTTCCATTGAATCCATTAATATGCCTTTACTGTTTGGCTCAGGTACTGACTTGCAGAGATTGTGTCTAGGAGAAGGTGGAAGGAGGTGAGAAAGCAGAAACAAAACTTTCATACATATATGTGTATGCATGTATATATACAAATTCATGAATGTTACTTCCACAAACACTCTCCTATATATGCAGTTTTCCACCACTGCCAAGTACCTGCATCTTAAGACCTAATCAGCTGGAACATATATTTAGTGTTAGTCAATTTACAGGAATACCGTGGAGATCAATTTATCACAAATTGCTCATTGATTTCCATAATTGACATGCATTCTCCAAATCATGCAAATGGGAATCACGTTACCAGTGGCTTTAGTAGTTTGAACTATTTTCTATGAAGACAACAGCATAAATAAATTAGTGCTAACACTATTTAAAACTTGTATTACTATAGCTCTTTTGCTTGACATTGATAATATAGCATGAGTCATTATGAGTATCTGAAAACAGTGCATGCCTTAGTGATCTAGAGGTAAGACTATACTACAGTTAAAAAGGCCTTGACACATTTGCTCACAAATAAGCACATTTAAAGTTCTGTCATATTTTAAGGTGTTTTCTTGGCTTTTAACTGCTAGTCCATGAGTCACAACTGGTTTTGTTTTACCTATCAGCTGCTTACACTGAAAATCTTGTGGGCAAACAGAAAAAAAAATAATCCTAGAACGTATTTTTTGTATGATTGAAATCTTAATGTTTCATCCAAAGAGTTTTTATTCAAATTCAATTCTTAAAGAACAAAGAAGGAAAAAAAAAAAAGAACAGAAGAAATTACTACTAATATACAGAAAATATTTAATAATAGACAACAGTTCTTTGTTCTCTTGATTGTCCCTGAAATGTGTTTTGTTTAATTCTAGGTATGAGATTATTTAACTGACTATTTGTGAGCTGTTTAAAGGCATGATGTCTCCAGTGCTAGCCTGGGCCTCTGGCATTATCGTCTCTTGCCTCTACTCCTCTATATGGCATTCTGTGTTCCTGTCTTTCAAGGCTTCTGCTGTCATAAAAGACCTGGATTTCTCTGTACTACATTACCACATTAGAGTTATAAGTGTCTCATTCTGCACATAATAGTTGCTTGTTTCTCCTGTTAAATACAAAACTATGGTTCTGCCATACAAACACAAGCAAAAATAAAACAGTTTAGCCACAGATAAAAAATCTCTGACAGATGAATCACATAAAAATGAGTTCTAGGTATTTATAAAAGGTTCAGGCAAAGAAAGTCTGACAAGTCCCATTCCCGAGGCCTTGCAAAAGCAGTAGAATGACTGTTACTAAAAATGACAATATTGTATTACTTCACTACATGGCTCCACAGCCTTAAATGAAGTCCTCTCTGTTTAGGAGTTCTCAGGGGGGTTCAGTGGTGTTCTCAGTATCTGGCTACTATAACATGTCCATGCACAGGGGAATACTTGATTTAGCTAGTTAACTATCTCCTGATTACTTCAAGAACTGAACAGTTCTTAACATGCTCTGTGGTAGGTGTGTATGGCACAGCTCAACTGTTTTGAATAGGAATTTAGCATCATTTGAGATATCCTGGATTATGTACCTTGTTATCTACCGCCAGTGAAAAGCAGTGCGGTGGGTGAACCTTGGCTGGCCACCAGGTTCTCACCAAGTCACACTATCACTCCACCTCCTCAACAGGACAGAGGAGAAAATATAACAAAAAGCCCATGGGTCAAGATAGAGACAGGGAGATCATTCAGCAATTACTGTCACGGACAAAACAGATACTCCTTGGGGAAGATTAATTTATTGCCACTTAATAGCGTGTTAGGATAATAAGAAAATAAGAAAAACCTAAAAAGCCAGCTTTCCCTCACCCCTCCCTTCCTCCCAGGCTTAACTTCACTCTGGGTTCTTCTACATCCTCCACCTTGAGCAGTGCAGGGAGATGAGGAATGGGGGTTACAGTCAGACCACCCCATGTTGTCTCTGCCACTCCTTCCTCCTCATGCTCTTCCCCTGCTTCAGCGTGGGGTCCCACCCATAAGATACAGCCCCTGTCCCACATGGGGCCACAGGGGTCCCATGGGTCCCACAGGGGCCACAGTTTCTGCCAGAAAATCTGTTCCTGCATGGGCTCCTCTCCATGGGCCACATTTTCTGTCAGGAGCCTGCTTTTGCATGGGGTCTTCATGAGCTGCAGCTTCCTTCTGGGCACATCCACCTGCTCTGATGTGGGGTCCTCCATGAACTGCATGTGGCTATCTGTTCCACCATGGACCTCCATGGACTGCAGAACAACCTGCATCACCACGGGTTTCACCACGGGCTGCAGGGGAATCCCTGCTACTGTGCCTGGAGCACCTCCTCCCCCTCCTTCTTTGTATTTGCAGGGGTCTTTCTCTCACATTTTTTCACTCCTCTACCCCAGCTGCTGTTGTGCGTTTTTTTTTACCTCTGCTTAAATATGTTATCACAAAGGCAATACCAATGTCACTGATAGGCTGAGCTTTGGCCAGCGGCAGGTCCCTCTTGCAGCCAGCTGGAACTGGCTCTGTCAGATATGGAGGGCAGCTTCTCACAGAAGCCACCCCTGCAACCCTTCCACTGCCAAAACCTTGCCACATAAGCTGCATACAAGGAGCAAAGGTTTCCATAGAGCCTGCATCATATCTGCCATGGCCAAGGAGATGTCTCAGATACACTAGGTCATTATAACTAGCACTTGACACTTATGGTACAGCAATCAAACAAAGCCCATAGGCAACGTGGTTAATGAAAACTGCTCAGCTGACCAAGCTTATTTTATGGTGAGACAAATAACTCAGGAAGCTCAGTTGTCTGTATTGATTAGAGGCTTGGTTTACTTGTGTTAACTTTGGAGGCTGCTGCCATTTTAGATGCTCTGGGGAAATACAAGATACCACATCATTTTGGCAGATGTGCTAGAGGAACCCACAGAACCAAAGTCTTTGATAACCAGGAGTGGAGGTTAGTTCTGGAACAGCTGAATAATGTTCATGCCTTAAAATCAGAAGAGATTCCTATCTTTTTTTTTTTTTTACTCCCCCTTGCCCCCAAATACTTAAATCCAATAACAAAAATCTCATTAGAATTAAAAGAGGTTATACAACTCTTTCCATTTTAGAAGAGTACTCTTACCACCAAGTTATAAAATCAGGCTTACATATGCTCACAAGCCAAGTTAATATTTAATTACTTTATGCATAGTGGAGCAGCTTTGGCAGAAGGAATTGAGAGGATACGTCTCTCCTGAATAACCTTCAGACTAATAATTAGTTAATCTCAATGGAAATGTAGTCTCAGGTCCTTGAATTTAAGAACAAAGTGAGTCTATGTCTGTCATGACCTTCATGATAGCTATCATCACAAATCAATTGAATTAAAAGGTGATAAGAGTACCATCACTTCTCCCCTCCCCACCCCTCACCCCCTACCCCCCCCCCCCCCCCCAAAAAAAATAAGGAACAGGTTCAATATTTGACTCATGCTGGGCAGTTGAAATTTTCCTAAGCATTACTAGCTTGCATGAGTGTGTTTCCTTCCCCACAGTGAGTTTGCTACTAATACAACAACAGTACAATATATACAAAATATACAAAAACACAGGGTATGGATATATATACTGCTCTTGAACAGCTTACTATGGTTGTTAGGAACCAGCAAGTTATATCAGTAATCAATGACTTATCTTTTAGAGGCTTTTGCCCACTAGAAGATGTTTATTGTACACAATACAGGGGGAAAAAGATATTTTACATGCAATTTTCTTTGAGTCTCCAGATGTATTATCAGAAATTTATTCAGCTTGTTATTTTGTTTGAAGATGCTGGCAAAATACAAACTGATACTGATTTGTGAAACACCACATCAAGTCTTTTAAATCCTTTTTTATACATTAAATATAGTTTTGTAACCTAATGTTTCTAATTCTTCAGTGTCTAACGTACTGTGATTATTTGCATCTACGGAAAATGAGTGTAAAGTGGAAGAAAGTATATACTATCTTCTTTTACTAGTGTGTATACTTTTTTCAGGAATAAAAAACTACTCGAGACAACAGAGGATTGCATTCCCTCTATCTGATTCTGTAATATCTCCCAAGAATTTGTATTAGATCTTGTAATAATGGATGAGAAGGATCGAGGAACATTAGTCAAGATTGTCAACATGCAAGGAATCACCAAGGCAAGGTATTATATCCATATTTCATTAAGATAAAAATAGTTCCTTTAGACTAAAACTTGTGAAGATTGATCACTGGAGGCAAACTATTTTATGAAAGAGATTTTCAAAGGTACAAACAATTTTATGCTACCAGTTCCCATTTACTTTCATTAAGAGTTGGGTGCCTGGCTGATCTTTGTGTCTTATAAAAGCTCTAAGTGGTGGTTGCATTTTTGCCCTGCACTACAGTTGATTAAATAAAATGTAGTTGTCATTCTTATAATCAGTCCAGGTAATTTTGGACAATTATTGACTAAGGTACTGCCATATATTTTTAAGATTGCTGTAGGAGTATTCCATGTAAACAACAGACTCATCTAATTTTGATAAAGAACCTTTTAGTGACAAGAAATGTATGAAATTTCTATTTTAATCTAATCTGCTTTAATGTAATCTGGTACTTCTGAGAAAGATTACTTTATGGCCATTTACTGACTTCATTTCCTATGCATGACTCAAGAGCAAGCAATAAAGTCAAGATACAGAATGCTCTTTAGATACCCAGTGCAAAGAACACAAAAACCATGAAAACCCATGACATAAGTGATATAGAAGAAACAAAAAGATGAAAGTACAAGTAAAAAATATCTACTTGAATAGCTACATAGAAAATGTTACTAAGGAGCATAGCGTACACATTTTTAATCCCCAAGACGAGTAAGAAAATGCATAGGAAACAGCTTTTCTTCGGCACAATATTAATGTCCATTGATTATTCTGTGCCCATATATGAGTCAGATGATAGTGCAAAAAGGAGAGTTGACAGTCACTGCTGACATATGCTTTGAGGCAACAGGTCAAAAGGGATGTAGACAAATAAAAAAAATCTTGAAAATTAGTCAGCTGATGCTAGATTCACAATATTAACATATTTATTTAATAGGAGTATTCTAGCCTTGATGGAAAAATATGTTATTTCCTTTTTTTCCTTTCTTAGCTAAGAACAAGAAGAGGCTTTGTGAATGACACCATGATTTTTCCTGATCAGCCTTTTTCTTTTCTGAGCTTCTGCCTCACTCTTTAACACTATCCAGCAGGCAGCTTGCTTCAGGATAAAAAGACACATTCTGTTCAATCATATTTATTGAATGCCTTTTAAGACTATCATAAGTTGTAAAGGATGGTGTGATGCAAAGGAGACCTGTGAAACACACAGGTACCCTAAAAGTATAAGCACAAAAGAAGAACAAAAGCACCAAGTATATAAGCACAAATCACAGATGGTCAATTACTGGACAATGAAGGAACACAGCCTCTGGAGCTGGGTAAAACTGGTTTTAGCAATAAGAAAGAAAGCACAGAACGAGTCTTCAACATAGATAAAACACAGTAAATGTGGATGTAACAAGGAATTTCAAAACCGTGTAGAAAGAGCAAGTAAGCAGACCATGTTAACAAACAGAAATAACCTCAAGCAGACCTTGCATGAGGAGGAAGAAACCATCAATGTTAACAACACACTACTCTCAGAAAAGAACCTGGGATACTGAAGACACTGCAACCTCTGCATTTTCTCTCTAAAGAATTAGAACACATAGGGCCAGAGTAGAGGTCAGAATAACACCAAAGAAAGGTGTAAATGCTAGAAAGTCTCTGTACTGCATTATTGGAAATCACATGTAATAACTGGATAATTGAGAGTTGAAGCATTAGTATCATTGTGACTGGACTAAAAATTATTTGATTAGACTGCTAAGGTTTTAATTACATTGATGCTAAATTCTTGGAGTTGAATATAAGGTGTATTTCTTCATCTTACTTAAATTCCACGTGATCAGGTACCTTGCACGTGAATATTTGCATTCATCAACATCTGGGATTTCGTATAGAAAGAACTTTATGACCTTAAACACTTGGATAATGGAAATGAAATGAAAGTAGTACAAAATGCAAGGTCCCAGGAACCTCTGTTGTAAGCCAGAAAAAAGTCAGCTAGAGACAACTGGAAAGCAAAGACAGTCACCTTAAAGGACCATAGCATGATAGGGAATCGTGTACGTGGTGCAACCATTAAAAAAGAAAATGCTGAGACAAATTACAGAGGTAATTCCAGTAACAATATAGAGTACTCAAGCCATTTCACAATTTACTGGTGAGAATAAGTCGAAATATGTTACAGTCTCTCGTCGTCTGTATACAACGAAAATAAACTGAAACTGGAAGAGGGCTAGTAACTGAGTCTATTTTATGAGAGAAGATAATTTGCCTTCGATTTAGTTGAACAGAATAAAGACTGAAAATAATATGATTATTGTTTATCAACATTCATGGGGTTCATGTTTGTCAACAACACATGGAGGGGAAAAGCCATTTATTCTTAAGAATAGTGGTGGCACAAGGAGAAACTGGTATAAAATGCATAAATTCAGATTTTAAATTAGGGACTTCAGAGATACCAGGTTCTGGGAAAGTCAGTAAAGGCAACAAGGGAAAAAATACTGTTTCAATATGAAGTATGCAAAGTGGTGTTTGCTGTTGCAAGGAACTGACTTGATTACCAAAAATTTTCTCATTACCTACGTTTTTTTATAACACTGCAAACTGTTGCATTTTGTCCTATGACTACATTCAATAATTTTCATAAATATTTTTACAACAAAGCAACTTTAGATGCAAAAGAATCTGTGATACCTGGCTTGCAGATAATAAGATATGTATTATGCAGATTTGTCAATTCAAAATATTTCATACATATATAAAAAGCAACACCATATTTCTACGTGATTTGACAATTTTTTTCTTATAAAACTAACAGAGAGCTGAATAAAACCTCTTCTCTGTTTCCCACCTTATCACCTACCTATTAATATGATAATGGAATAGACTTGGCTTGTCAGAGAATCTTAAAACATTCACAGCAAAGCAGTCCATACAGTTTGCATTCTACTGGTATGCAAATGACATTCTAATGTCTCAATTAAACCTGTGTTCGAAACCCTATTAAGACCGCAGAAGAAGACCCTCACTGAAAAATAAAGATCTTTTGAGAAGTCTAAATTTGTAATATCTTTACATACATGCATATTTTTTTTCTCCTGACTTTAAAAGAATAATAGTATCTGTTACTATCACCACATTATGCAGCTACTTTAAATAATATTTAAGATATTCATCTATCCTAAGTAATGAATCACTGTTTTCTGGAGAGCTTCAAAAAACAGGAGTATTAGAGAAGTCAAGAGGTAAGACACATCTCTTAAATCCCATCAGAATTACAATCAAGTGTATAGGCATGGCACGGATTCAGCGCCAGCAGGATCCTTTTCATTCACTTCACAATGATTTTAATTGTATTCAATACTAGCTTCTACTTTGCTATTGATAGCAGTGCAAGATTTCTCTTCATTCTAACAGTTATCTGTAGAATGTGTCTTCATACATCTCAAATTACATGGAATATATTATGCCAAGGTCTATGAAATTTAAGTTATAACTGCGTTATAAAGATGAAATTAATGTTTGTCCTAACTTTATAACAGCTGTGTACTTGTGTGTCTGCACAAACCAAGTGCATTTAGCCCAGTTCCTTAGGTGGTCCCAAGCGGCTATGCAGGTAGTCTCTGCATAGATGAGGCCATGGGTGGGTGAGACAATGGACCACCTTCAGACAAGAGGATTGACTCATACCAGTACACCTACCACCTTTATAAAAAAGCACTTGGCTAATGTTACAGAAGTTCTCCAGGTGGGAATTTCAGACAGTCCTAGAGACTCCCCCAGGCAGCTCCTTCTGTGCTTAGGCCAAGTGGTGACACCATTTCTATCCTTATATAAGTTCACCAACATGCTGGGTGGACAATATAGTCATCCCAAGAACTCCCCAAGTCAGTTCCTGACGTAGAATTTATAGAATTTATTCAACTACATACAGGTAATTTTAAATAGCCAGTAGAAACTGTTTCTGCAGACAGATACAGAAGTGGTCATGTAGGACTGTTTTGTGTATGTAGATAAGATACCAGGTGTTTTGTACACAGTATAAAATAATAGAAATTGGTCATCCGTACCCTGGAGAGGCCATGTAGGATCATGCACTATCTTGATTATAAGGATTTGGCAAAAATTTGGGGTCTATCACCTGAATCAAGCAACAGAGACTCTGGTTACCATCCAGACAGCTACTGGTTGTCCTGTTCAAGATGTTTGATTCCCAATGAGAGCACTACTCTATGTAAAGTATTCCTTTTTCTTTTTTTTTTTTCTTTTTTAACAAGTACTCTTTCCGTGAGGCTTTGTACGACATTATAGACCATATAGAATGTATTGTTTCATTATACGTATGTACATTTACACTCATTGATCTCCTTGTATATATGGAAGATCTATATAGATTTTTTAGTGAGATATAAAAAGTCTTCGGATAACTAGTGAAACAAAAGTTGAATTTGAATAGCACAAGAGTTGTAGATTCAACAAGAACAAAAAATACTTTAAAGTATAAGCGGACTACTCAGAAATATAACGATGTTCACTGTTCTGCTGGAGGTGGGAGAAAATATGTGCATTTTGAGAAAAAAAAAAAAAAGAGCCTACTTTGTTTTATTAGAAGTTTTATAGTTGTGCCACTGGATTTAGGATTTATCTAGCTAAAGCTGATTAAAAGAAGAAATTAAGACCTGAGAACACCTTTGTACATTTGAACCTGCTATTATTATGTACTTTGGCATATCTTTTATAAGTTTAATAACCATCAGTTGTACAAATATATATTTTTTTAATGTAATGTGCAAATGCTCAATGTTGTCAGGTAGTGTTTTATTTGTTGACTGATTGTTGGGTCCTAAACCTGCCCAGAGTTTTTAGAATTGCTAGTATGCTTTTTCATTATGAATATCTATGAGAGAACACATTTGCACACATAATTATGGATCGATTTCTTTTTGTAGTGTATATTGTAGTTACAGATTAACTCATTCAAATGTTCGTGGAGATAAATAGTAAGAATAAAACCTTTACATAGGATTTATTTTGCTTTCAAATTAATTTAGGTAAATACTTTTAATAGTATTTTCCCAGTTTTAAACATTGCGTTCTGATACAAGTCATGCTTATCAATTTAATTTCAGTAATGATGTTGGCATAAGTAGGTGCCCAAACATTGTCAGAATGAATGAACAAGTTTTGCGTGAGTTATGCTTAAGACTGGTGATAGAGTAAACAGAATTCAAAGAGTTTGCTCTTGCTGTCCTTTTCAGCTACACTGGTACATTGTCAGGAACTATGAAGCTTTTCTGAAATTCCAACCTTCTTTTTCCAAGGTTATATATTTTCTGGTATTTTTCATTGGGAAATAATGATCTTGGTTTTGATCACTTGAACAGCTATATATTTTCTGTAATATAGAACATTATGTCTCATATTCAGTTTTTTATTTTTATGATTAACTACGGAGTCTGGAGCTCTAAGCTATAACAGTACAGCTTCCTGATAAGAATAAAGATTTATTTTATTTTCAGTTTGTAACAAAGCTTGAATATTCCAATTTGTGAAGTGATGCAAATCCAACACTACTTTAAAACATTTGAGAAGACTGTTGTTTTGTAGAAAATGTATTTGCATAAAGCTCTTTTGAAAAATAAATAAAAGAATGATAGAATGACTCCTAATAAGAATGATTTGATGATAAGTTAGAATAAAAAGGATACGGACAGCAGTGCCTTGATCTAACAGTCACAGAAGGAGAATTTTAATGCCCATTCAGATACCATTCATTGGAGCTTAGAAGTCATACATGTCATACATTTTATGCTTTAAATTCTCTCAGAAATATTGGTTTCTTTATGTTGTTGAGGGAGATATTTTCTTTCAAGAGGTTTAACCTGATTTTCCAAAGTCTTGATCCTCATGCTTTTCAAAAAACCTTTAAGTCCTCTGTCTCAGATGGCTATGCAATGCAAAATGATGGCTCATGAATTAAATGAGCAAATTAATCACATTAAGTGGACAAGTCCCGTGGAAGTCACAAGAATATGTGTGTAGCTAACCACCAATATGATAGAATGTAATTGCATTAAAAAACAACATTGTCTTATATAAATAATTGATGCTGAACTTGTAGCCTGAGATAGATGCAGAGTCTGAGGTAGATGCAGCCTGGGAGTTCATTTCT
This sequence comes from Alca torda, assembly GCA_008658365.1. Classification (NCBI taxonomy): domain Eukaryota; kingdom Metazoa; phylum Chordata; class Aves; order Charadriiformes; family Alcidae; genus Alca; species Alca torda. The sequence goes on along the minus strand of CM018076.1, from coordinate 175,208,889 downwards.
TTCCACCTCTATGACGTTATTTTTGTGTCTTATTGTTGGATAATATGTGTCAATGCATGGCCTAAAAATATGTATTTGTACAGCCTGCATAGCCATGAAGACGCAAAAAATTCCCAGCCTTTTTACATGCTGTTGTCTATTTCATATCTTTTTGAACACTACTATTGAGACATTTTTTTATTCATTATAGCTCATATAAATATATATATACACACACACACACACTCATTACTCATTACCCAAATAAGTGTTAGTCTATGCTGTTTAATCCAATAGTCCTTTGGCTCTCTCTGGACCTCAGAGTGGGTTGCAGGTGCCTGAACATAGATATCCAGAGATATTTTAGACACCCACGAGTATCCTGACTGCTCTTCAACTGCCACACTACACAGATACAAATCTCCTGTTGTTTCTGTACAAAGTAAATGACTCAGACTCCTAAGATATAGTAAATTGAACTAGACATGTATGACCAGGCAACTGAATTGCTCTCTGAAAATCAAAACACCGCCGTCCACTTGAAAATACCAGCTTCACGTTTTAGTGATTCACATTTAGTGAAACCCTGAAAGTTTGTTAAATACTGAGTTCTGAATTTACAGCATAGAGTTGATTTTTTTTTTTTTTTTTTTTTTTTTTTTACCCAAAGAAAGTAAATAGAAGAGAGAACGATACAAAATACAGTTTATGGATGATGCTTCAGTGCCTCTACATATCTACACAGCTGGTTGATTACCCACACTTTTCTGTAGTCCTGTCAGCCTCATGTAAAACAAGACGTTCAATATCTAAAAGAATGGGGCTGCATGTACAAATCCACAGAGGCACCAGTGAAACATGTTTCTTTATCCAATGTGGTTATCCTGCATTTAAACCTTTAAATATTTAAATATATATTAATTTCAACCATACATCTGCTCTAGAGCATAAATCTTCCTCAAACTGTTATCACGGTTCTTCTACTACACTTCCTTTTTTTAGCCAGTCAGTTCTGAAATTATCATTTACACCTCCATAACGATGCAAGTAAATACCAGCATCCAGAAATACTTTGTGACTCCCAGAGTTAGGTTCTTCCCTAGCCATGTTTTATGCATGTTAAGACCTAAGTGCACTTGAATCCCTGCTCCCTTCCAAATCCCTTCTTGCTCACACAGAAACCTATCCACGTTGGCAAGGAAGTGTCAGCACACTGGAATAAATCCACCAGTCTGGACTTTCATGGAAGAAGGATTTCAGGGGTCACTGTGTCACATCTTTTCCTTCGGAGTTCAGAGCTTTTATCTTTTCTTTTGTCTTTTTGTTTAATCTTTAATGGTGATGAAGAGATGAGTTCACTACTTTAAGTTTTCTGTCTTGGGGCTGATTTCAAAATCAGTTCTGACCCAAGTAGTACCTCTAAAACCTGTTTCACGTTCACTGTACCAACAGTAAAAAGATTTCAGCACCTCAACTTGTCCTTTATTTCACAGCTTTCTATACCATAGCCAGAAGTGTCTAGAAGACAGTGGATGGACAGTTAATGGCATACACGGTTTTTCTGGATAAAATGTGTATGGATAACTCTGTATTGTGGAACAGAAGAAAGCACCCACCATACACCTGACTGATTAGCGTCAAAATTATCACAGGCTTGTTTCCTGGAGTACTTAGTGTTACTATCCTCCACCCCCACACCAATATTAGGGTTAAACTGTCTTTATTTGGAAACTTATGTAGCATGACCCAAAGAAGAGCTGCTCTCTCGCCATATCTGAAAAATAATGAAAGATATAAACCCTTCCTTAACCCCTCAGTTTATATTAGCTGTAAGGATTTCTAATGGGTCTCTTTTTAGGGGCTGATATTTTGTATGAGGTGAAAGTTCATGGTGGTAAAAGTCCACCACATAAACATTATTCATGACATTTTGTGGAATACTAGTATTTACATTTTTTGTAATTTTCAGACTTGAGCCAACTCAAGGATCATGTCTGGTTGAAGGGAGTTTACATTTTAAAATAAAAAACCCGGATCCAAAATAAGCCCATCCTCAAAACGCAGTTACATTTAGATCTCTGTATGTGAGCAGTAGCCTTTCATATATACTAACTTCTCAGCTTTCCATTTCCTTTGGTATTTTCAAGGTCAGAGGGTAAGAGAGAAAGCACAGTTCTGTATGCAATTCTGAAAACTGAACACCACATACTGCTTTTGAAAAACAGATGATTTCTTTTGCAGGACATAACTGCTAAACCCTTCCCCTCCTCCGCAGCCCTCTGGCATTCCAGCTGAGATAATCAGTAGAAAGGGACTTGGCATCAAATGCAAATGTGAAACAGGATGGCGTGAAGCTGCTTACCAAGCTGTTAGAGGCAGAGAAAAAAACAAAGATGTGTACCAGAGAAAAACTTTAATCCTATCTGCGATGATACAAAGGAAGAAAAAGGCAGATGTTAAGATGATAATTTTGGTGATCTGGAAATCTGGCAGTGAGTTCAGAGATGGTAAATTAAATTAAGTACAGGAGAATAAGCACATCTTTCAAAACAGAGCAGGGTAGAAACTCCAATAGAGAAAGCATCATTAGACTTTGGATACGTTCACTCTGCAGGCATCTTTTCCTTTCTGCTGAGGCCTATCTTGCTTTAAATTATCCATTGTATCTATTCCTCACTTCTGTTAAAAGTCACCTGCAGCTCTGTAGAATTTGCGGTCTTGTGGAGATAATAGCAAGAAAAAAAATGAGCTGTTTGGAAATGATGAAGGAAAAGAGAACAAGCTCCCCAAGTATAGGGTAGAATTGTTCAGTTATACAATATATTAGTTAAAAATGAGTTCAAGAGAGAAATGCAAATGGTGGCCTACTGCTTCAGCACAGCAGAGTTTTGTCAGCTGAATGGTTTTTGAGTTGTTCTGCTTTGGACTTACAACAATAACTACCAGTGAAGCACAGCTGGTGTTCAGGAGGCAGAAGTGTAGTAGTCCACTTATGCGAAAGAAGTGATTGTATAGGCAAAACTATAAAAAAGAGACATCAATTAAAAAAATATAAAAGTCATCAGTAGAGGGGAAAAAAAGTAGTTACAAACATATCTTTTTTTCCTAGATCGTAGTGAGGTACGTATTTGGAATATGAAGGTACTGAAAGAAAACAGTACATTATGTTACACAGGATTTAAATCACTTAATAATAAAAATTTTCAGATTGATTTGGAGTTTCAGTTTGAGTTTTCTTTCTTTGGATAAATAGCTCAGCAATACTGAGCCAGCATCTGATGTGAATTACTTTGATGTATATCCTGACCGAACTAGTTTTGAATGTATTAGAAATCTATTACCTATCATAGTTATTATTTTTTTTTAAATACATAATTTAGATGATACATATTTTTCCTTTAAAAAAAAACAAACTATGAAATTGAAATTTGGATTATATAAACAAAAAAGCACATCTGAATACTGCTGCAGATTTGATCACTTCTCTTTGACGGCAGAAAGTGTGCAGGCATATGTCAGGTAACAGCCTGATTTTTTTTAGAATAAACTAACAAATCTTTTTACAACACATTTTGAATTTTATCATGAAGCCATGCTTATGCATGCAGAAATTACTGTATTGCCAACTGTTAATTTTCAGAAGTTGCAGGAAAAACCCTGGAGTTACAGGATCAATTAAAACATTGGTAACAAATTATAAATGCATATATATATATATATGTATAAATGTATATATGTGTGTGTATGCGCATTTGTTTCTTTTCTTGGTCAGAGACCATTTTATTGCTATTATACTGAGTCTTAGTATGTTTGTCTTGGAAATGTGTTTTATTAAAATGACTCTGTAATTCAGGGACTTAAGAAAAATATTACGTACCCCTAGACTTGTTATTTCATTTATAGTTTTGGTACAAACCATGTTTATATTTTTATGACATGAAGGAATAGATTTATAACGGTATATTTTTAGCTTATTTCTGAGTAAAACCTACAGGTAAATCAGTAAATTTATATTTTATAATATAAATAAATATGTTAAACAAAATTGAGATAAATATAGAGACACGTCAATCTCAGAGCAGAAACTGAAAAAAACTAACTTAGCCCTCTGGGATACGTTAGTGTTGTCACTGACTTTTATTTTCTTTGAAATTCCAGAAGAATGACAGCATATCCAAGTTAAACCTACATATTTCCATCAAAGAATTGAGGGCTTTAAGGATCCCTAAAACGTAATTGTAAACACATTAACATGCTCCACTACAAGTTAGTGGAAGGATTCACAAAATAACTTTATACTTATCTCAGTGTTTTTGTTTAATTTTCAGAGCATTCTGAAATATAAGAAAAACAACTTGCCAAGCTTCCCTTCTCGACACGTTTTGAATTCCACTAAATTAACTTCTAACCTTCCACCAAGTAAAATCAAATTCAAGCAAAAGCAAAGGTCAATTCAGAATCTCCAAACACAATGAAAAAGGAAAAGTCATGAAAGGGAAGGCTCGTCTCAGTGGCTTGGATTCTTACAACAAAAGGCTCTGCAGATTTTATTGCACTAAGTGCAGCAGATAAAATATTTGCCTGCCCCTCCACTTCTTTATTTCCTATGGGAATAAGAGAGCAAAATTTATTTCTGGGAAATAAATTACTATTAACAATGCTAAGGATGATTGATCCGGAAAACACAAACATACAGGTGGAATGGTCTTCACTACCTGAATCCCAATTACCTACAGAATTCTGTAAATTCCCATATTTGATTGCTGATAAACTATGGTTTGTGAAGTTAGAATATTACGGTACTCCTAAATAATTAGGAAAAGGAGAAGAAAAATAGATTATGATCTGATATTAAAAGGCCTTTCTCTGACAATACCAGCATCAGGAGTTCTCATGTGCTCAGGTCCTAGTCAGTCACTCTAGCTCCTCCTCCCAACAAAAAGTTCGCTATTTCTCTTTAATGGAGTCATTGTTTGAGCACTGTCCCAATTTCCATTTTGTCAACACAATGTAAAGAAGGTGCTCCATTTTACAAGGGGAGGCTGGGTTACTGGAGACAACACAGAGTATGGCAAATCTGAATCTTGTGTTGCTTCCTTGCCTTTCTTGGCCATTTAGGGATGCCATAATATTTTCACCTTAGAAAATATGCATTCTTGATAACTATTAGCATACTCCCATGACTAGCCCCATTCAAGTCAGTTATATTGATTACAGAAGTAAAGATAAGGACTTTTGACCTTGGGATTATAAAATGCATGAAAGAGTATAACAACTTTTAGTTATTTATATCTGAGTTTCAGCATAATAGCGCTAGAGCCTTTGTATCACTATCAGAGTGTTTATAAGAAATTTAAAATATAATAATTAGATAAGAAACAATAGAAGCCTAAGATGCAAAAGAATCTAGGTTTTACATTTTTGTCTGCTACTGAAAAGCAGTTTAGAGACTCTAAGCCAAAATTTTACAGGACCATGGGAACGTTGCACCTTCCTTCTCAAGTTTCATTGTGATCACAAGATTTACTTCTGAAACTGTTCTATGATCAGTTCAAGCAAAACAGCTCCCACCCCATTTGCAAAGAACTTTTGACTGATATGAGTTACCCCAAAAGTAAAGCTAGATGGAGCTAGAGCATATTAATATATTGCTGCAAATTTACTGCTGCTTTACTACTTGGACTATGTCCTCTTGGTCAGACCAATAATAAGTGGAGGTGCTGAGGTGTGTTTTGAGTTTGATTACTGGCCATGTGGGAATAAGTAGTGCTTTTTCATAAAATATGGATGAAACAGTTTCCTATTAGCAAGAGAAGTTTTGTTAAATTAAAAATATTTCACAGGAACATCATGCTAATTTTTCCTATTTTCTTTTTCAAAATGAAACAGGTTGGTTGTTTTTGTTTTTTTTTTTTTTTATTTTACTGTTCTAATTTCAATATAATAATTCAACTTTTGACCAGACTAAAATTCTAATTTTGAATTAAGTTCAGTAAAATATTTACAGAAAGATAAATACAATTTTAATGGGTTCTCAAATGTATATGTACACGTATACAAGAAATATCTAAAGACAACACTTGATATTTTTAATTCAATGTTATAATAAACTCCCATTCTGCTTCAATTTCTTTATTATGCAGAATGAAAAACTCACAAAATATTGGAATTTTTAGTGCAACAAATTTGTATTTTATAACTTACTCTGAATATTACAGATTTTTACTTCAGAGGCGTGTTCATTGCAGGGTTCAGTTCAGGTGCAGTACTGATTAGGAAGGAGGTGTGAACACTGTGGATAAGGATAGTAGATTGCCTGTCATAGGACATAGAATACATATCACACGTTAATGGGGACAGAGGAAGTTAATGTTCCTTTTAGCTTCCACTGTTGGCCCTTCCCCCTCACCTGTGAGTAATTACATCCCTCATTCATGGCATATATATGAAGAATCAGAACAGCTTGCATTAGAAATTTTTAACTGATTGACTTCCTTGTAAACAGTCAACAAATCTATCTAAGCATAATGCGGCTGAAGTACTTTGTTTGCATATGCACCAGTATCCAAAGTATATTGAAACACCCAGTGTTAGAGGGGCTTTTTGTAGCCTTGACCAACAGAAAATTAAAAAAAGGTCTCTCAGTAGCTCTTCTGTGACTCACACCATTACAACATTATATATCATCGTATATTTTTTTCATATATTTCTTTCCCACATCATGATTAATTTAACGTATGCAAACCAACTGGAAAAAATCAGGTCTCATCAGTATCATCAAGGGCATAGAAAACATCTGTCCCTTTGCAAGACTGTGGCAAATATCTGCAGAGAAAAAAAAATATCGTGTTTTTCTTTGGAATGTGGAGTTCTGGTCTTCAAGAGCAGAACAGGATGACACAGACTGCACCTTACAGCAGATTCTCATTACGATGTAACATCTTAATAGAAATAATTTAATTATTCAATACAAGCTGTCCTTGCCTTACTAAAAGGTTAATGCTCAATGTCATTAGGCAACAGATTTTAAGAACAAAGATGAATTCTTGTAATAGTTCCAAACACCTTAGCAGAATATGTAAACCTAGAAATGACAGAGAGTCTAAAAATCTAAGAGAATTATAGGTGCACATTTTATTTTTCCTTTGGAGGAACAAAACCTCAAAACCAAACAGCAGCAACTTCCTCCCAAAGCCAACACCCCAAAATCCAACACAAAACATTTCTGTCTCTGTCATTAGTTTTAATCCTAGCATATCTTAAATCCCTTAATAACATATTTCCCTCACCACTGAGCAGTCCTGATTTTTACAGAACCTAGCTTAATGTGTACTCAGGAAATTAATGAAATTGTGAAAGATCTTTCTGTTACACAAAAGTACAAAGGCCACAAGGAAATATAAAGATTTGCTATACAAGTGAAACTAGGACCTAGCATTTTGCAGTTTATCAGGTTCCTTGACTGGGGTATCTAGTGTATGCACAGTGATGGGAGGGCATAACAGCATTTTATCAATGAATGTAAATTAATCCATGCAACTCAGTAAAGCAATAGAACAGGCATAGTGTAAAAGTATGATGGATTGTCAAGAAATTCGATCATGAGAATAGTAATATCAGAGATCCACTTCATTCACTGTCCTCTCTTATTCAGTAGCCAGGGGTTGCTTGTGGAAAAAGTATAAGAAACTGATTATATATATCCTTGGTTTTCCTCCTAGTGATCAGCAGCTCAAAAACATCCAAAGACAAAGATGATTTGTTTGTTCTTAATAATGATTAATGTTTTGTCCCCCAACACCATGGGTTTTGTACTTGCTTCTTGAATCCATATAAGCTTTTTGTTTTCAAGACATTTTTAATAGAATTCTATAGCTTATCTTTGCTTTATATATAATGTGTGTGTGTGTGTGTGTGTCTTTTTTATTCAAAATACTGCCCTGTCTTCATTGAACCTAAGAGTTTATTTGTGTCTTATTTTTTCTCTTATGAGAAAGTGAATATTCATTCTCCATTCTTTCTTTGTTCACGCCACTTAAAACTTCATGGACTTTAAAGTAAATCTCTCATCTCTTTTTTGGTTGAAAAGTCACCTCCTTAATTATTCCTTGAGTGGAATCTGTTTTATTCCATTCAACAGCAACTTTCTCGCTCATCTCTTTAACTCCTTTAGTCCTACTTTTTTGAAATTGAGACCCCAAAGCTAATTATAATTTCCTTTATGTGTGCGCATCTCACATTTATATTGATTCACTAGCTTTTCTTCCTTATTTTTTTCCTGATAAATTGCACTGTATAAAGAGGTCCTTCTGCAATGCATTGAAGATGCTACCATCCTTAAGTTTGCAAATAATTTTATCTTCAAAGTTTGTCACCAAGTTTTCTAAGGCATTCTTATGTTCCTTCCATATCTACCATCAAAACTGGCCATCAGTTCGTACATTTGACTATTATTTACTAATTAGTTATTTACGAGAAATCTTACCTCCAGTAGTTCAGTATGTTATTCTGCAAAGGCAATAGATGACTAAGCATGAGATAAAACATCTGAAGAAATCAATTAATATGAAGATGGTCACTAAAAACTTGTAACAAGCTGGCACCTCAGCTGTCAGTGTGGGAAGTGTAGAAGTGAATGTGTATGTGTTCAGCATTTTGGCAAAGGCGGTTTGCCATAAATGCAATCATTTTGGCAGCAAATGTAAATAAATGTAAAATATGAAATAATTTGTGATAGCTCCATTACTGAACATTGCTTTCCTATCAACAGTGTATTGAGGATACTGAATCCACAAGAAAGACAGGTTGCCAACTTCTGATTGATTTGGGAGTTATTTTATCTTCTTCTTACCTGAGGAAATATAAGGAAAGAGTAACAAAAAGAATATACGTCCTGCATACTTATCCTACCAAAGGATGTTAAAAGAAAAAACAAAATAAATTAAAAGTTCACATTTACCAGAATTAATCTTATACAAAATTCATTGTTTAATTGCAGCCTCTGCTATCTGAACCTTGCTACCTCCATGATCGTTCCACAGTGTGGGAAAAGAACAAAAGGTGATTCGGATCTTTGATAAAACAATCATTGTTTGTATTCTACTTAGAGTCTATTTGTAAATAGAATTCCTCAGGGGCCTATCCTGTTTAATACCTTTTCCAGTGACCTGGAGGAGGAGGAGACCAAGTTTGTGGATGACTCTAAACTCTGTGGATCTATATGTGTGTATGTGTTTGTGCAGTCAATATACATGAGGGGACAGATACCATCCTGAGCGACCTAAACAGGCCAGTGGAATAAGACAACAGGAACTACACAATAAGCAAATCATAGAATCTATGATAGAATCATAGAATTGTGTAGGTTGGAAGGGACCTTTCAGATCATCTAGTCCAGCCATCAACCTAACACTGACAAAAAACATCACTAAACAGTATTGCTAAGCTTTACATATATCTGTGTTTTAAATACCTCCAGGGATGGTGATCCCACCACTTCCCTGGGAAGGCTGTTCCAATGTTTGATAACCCTTTCAGTGAAGATTTTTTTCCTAATAACCATCCTAAACCTCTCCTGGCACAATTTGAGGCCATTGCCTCAACTTTTTTTATTACTTTTTACATGGGAGAAGAGACTGACCCCCACCTCTCTACAACCTCCTTTCACATAGTTGTAGAGAGCAATAAGGTCTCCCCTCAGCTCCTTTTCTCCAGGCTAAACAACCCCAGCTCCCTCAGCCGCTCCTCATAAGACATTCTCCAGACCCCTCACCAGCTTTGTTGCCCTTCTCTGGACCCGCTCCAGTATGTCAATGTGTTTCCTGTAGAGAGGGGCCCAAAACTGGACACAGCACCTGAGGTGGGGCCTCACCAGTGCTGAGTACAGGGGGACAATGGCTTCCCTAGTTCTACTCACCACACTGTTCCTGATACAGGCCAGGATGCTGTTGGCCTTTTGGCCACCTAGGCACACTGCTGGCTCATATTCAGCTGGCTGTTGACCAATATCTCCAGGTTCTTTTCTGCCAGGCAGCTCTCCAGCCACTCTTCCCCAAGCCTGTAGTGTTGCATGGGGTTGTTGTGACCCAAGCACAGGACCCGGCACTTGGCCTTGTTGAACCTCATACCACTGGCCTTGGCCCATTGATCCAGCCTGTCCAGACCCCTCTGCAGAGCCTTTCTACCTTTAAGCAGGTCGACACTCCCACCTAACTTGGTGTCATCTGCAAACTTACTGAGGGTGTCCTCAATCCCCTCACCCATATCATTGATAAAGATATTAAAGAGAACAGGCCCCAATATCGAGCCCTGTATGACCGCTCATGACTGGCCGCCAAATGGATTTAGCTCCATTCACCACCACTCTCTGGGCCCAACCCTCCATCCATTTTTTTACTCAGCAAAGAGTACTCCTGTCCAAGCCATGGGCAGCCAATTTTACCCAGAGAATGCTGTGGGAAACTGTGTCAAAGGCTGTACTTGCCAGCCCCATATTGGTCCAGGTTGGTGATTGTCTTGTTGGATAGTAGCTCTACTGGAAAAGGTTCAGAGGTCCTTTTGGGGTTCCTCATGCCCTGGCAGCAATGAATCCTAACAGCTTGCTGGGCTGCATCAACATAAAAGTAGTCAGTAGATAGAGGGTAGTGATTATTCTCCTTTAATCAGCACTCATTAGCCTGAATCAGGAATACTTCACTCAGGTTCAGTCACACAGTGCAAAAAGGCATAGATAAACTTGAGCAAGCCCATCAGAAAGTGATAAACATTAAGAGAATTTATGATGTTTAGTAGCTGAATCTGGTTATGATATTGAATCCTCCAAGCAGAACAAACACAGTAGATAGAAATGATCAAATCTGCTGGCATGATAACAGGAGGTGATCCACATCTCACAACTGTACAGGAATGCTGTGAGCACAACTGTTCAATAGACCTGAAACAGTATTGCCATGCAACATCATTCCAAATTCACAGCTAGCCTTGGCTACATAGTGTGTTTCAATGTACAACAGTCTAGCACCACGCCATGCTTTAACGTGTGACTGTGGTGTAATGCTGGGTGATAATCAAAATACTTGGCCCATGTCTGATAATCTCTGTTCAAGAAACTCATCTGAGTAATAAACACTACTGTTTGCCTTCTCAGTTGGTGACTAAAATGACTTAGTTGGGGTGCTTGGAAAATATTGTGGGATATTTTGATTTTGACCTATTAGTGAATGAAAGGCAGATCTTGTTTCTGTTGGAACTCTTAAATTAAGGTTGTTAAATTTACCGATCTATATGAAAGGTAGAAAGTGCACCTCAACTAAATGCTGCTTGCAGATTGATCAACTGAAATCAGCCTCACAGACATTTCCTTCAGCACTTCTGCAGCATTGTAAATGACTGTATAAACAGACTGACAGCCCTTCTGTTTGCGTTGAAAAAGGTAACTTTTTTTTCAGCTTTTGGTATTTTTTTTTCCCTTGCACACGTAGTAATTGGAGAGAAAGACATTTTTAGGTGCTTAAAGTTCAAGATGGATGAATTGGGCTAGGTATCAATATAGGTCTTCTACCAAGTCAAAGTCTGCCCTATTATGTTTCTATCCAAGGCAAGTTTAATGTCACTCAGAAATCTCTGTCATTTAATCAGGTTCTCAGAATAAGCTGCAGAAAATTGTCTGTGTTTAAAAGATGTTATAAACAGTCCATCCATTAAATCTTTTAAATGAAAAAAAAAAAAGAGTAATTTTTGTTTGATCATTTGCTATATACCAATTTGTGTGAACAGAATTACGTTAATTTAAACCTGTTGAATAGACAACCTACACAAGCTTTAGAAATTTTAAAATTAAGGTACTACTGGCCCTTTAAAGAGAAGTACCATCATAGTAAGATCCAAACTGATCAAACATCTTCAGTAGGTAGTGAAATTAAACACTTCCTATTGAATACGTTCCCCAGGAAAAAGGCTTTTCATTCCCTGGGGGAACAATACAATTTTATATTGATTAGAATTTCTACTGAAGATACAGGCTTCTACAGTATAACTTTCTGTTCAGTAGATAAATAGAGAGCTTTTATGGGCAGAAGGAATCACTTACGATTACATAATTTGACTTTGTCAATGCAAAGGTTATGGAAATCTTTACACTACTTCCATCTTTTACTTCAGCTAAATCTGATTAGATACAAATCTGTTTTTCAGAAGGAAAAATGGTCTTTCTGTAAAGGCATCAAGTGCTGGAGAATTTACTACATTTTTAAATAATCTCTTCTATCAAATGTTTATTTTTACTAGTTATTCTTACTCATTTGGGTTTTTATTTGTTGCTATATTTTATCTCTTTGTTTTAAAGAAACCTGCAATTTCCAGCACAAATTATTGTGCAGCTTCTTTCCCCATCTACCCTACTGGTGGGTAATTTCCCTTCCACAGAATATATTCCTGTCTTTTACTTGACCTCTTGCCAAGATCAGACACCCAAGAACATTCTTTTGCTTAGGAAAACAGTGATCCAGAAGGATTAAATGCAGTGATAATTTTTGTACGCAGTGGGAACAAGCAGATTGATTTGGTTGTCTAAATGCAGGCATCTAACACCATTTGAAATGCCATAAAGTATCTAATCTGACCTTCAGCTATCACTCCAGAAGAGCTCAAGTCATATCTTATGTCATATCTGCCAGTTCCACATAGATATGCTAGGACATCTAAAAATGGCAGTAAGCATCTAACTGTGCACAACTAAATCCAGGCACAGAGATCTGTTCAGCTCATCCTAAAATAGACATCAACATTTGTTCAACTAAGTAGCTTTCCAGACACCACTGGGAGCTATTCAGTTATGCGAACATAGATGTCTAAACCTATTTGAGACTTTCCAGTGTATCTCAGATGTCTGCCAGGACTGACAGATAAGGTACTAGACTTACTACAGAGCTGGACCTTTCTGGAGTGGCAGTGGAAGGCTCTGCAGGGTACTCTAGGGCTTTTGAAAAAGTAGTAGTTGGAATTTCTAGAAGCTGACTGAAATAGTGGAAAATAATTTAATCTCCTAATGATATGACTCTTATTCTCCACCGACTTCAGCAAAAGGCAACAGTGACTCACTTATTCTTAGATTCCTAACTCATTAAGCTTATGAACATTCTGTGTTTGGCTTTTCTTTGAGTTCAGAGGGGAAGTAACATGCACATTTGTCTCTTTCCCAGTCAACAAAATAGTTTTTTCGGTGTCACAGGATAGAAACCTATCGGCTGGAATAGACACAATAGTCCACCTATAAAGTTCCTCTTCCATTAGTGTGGAAACTGTGGTCCTTCTGACAGGACCAAATATCAGCCTTAGGACAAGACGTCCATGGAAGGAATTTTTAAAGAGGTACTTGGAAGAACAGAGTTATACCACTCAGTTACATAACAGCCAAGATTTAATGACTAAGCAGGATGGGTATAGCAGTGAGTGGACAGTGATTTCATTTCTAGCAAACACTCACACATGCTCTGTAAAGAGCATTTGCACACCACTAAAGGTGCCTGGTCCAGCTGTGACCAACACCATGACCTTGATGAAACACAACATTCACGCTAGCCGAGTGAGCTGTCTTTTAGGGCCCTGAGGGCACTACCAGACTTTCTGGCACTGATCCCCCCTTCTGGGGCCTCACCCTTCCTTGCCAATGGCCCAGAACCCCCTTTCAGCCCCCCAGGGCCATCAGCCCCTGCCCCAAGGATGCTGCAGCAGAGACAGTCTTCAGTTCCCCACAGCTCTGCCCTGCCCAGCCATGGGTCCTACATTCCAGCTCAGCCTTGGCCTGTTCCTGACCCTGGGGAGGTGCCCAATGCCTGGGGCTTGGGCTGCCCTGGCTGCCCTGCTCCTGGCTGGGATGGTGGGACAGGGCCTGTCTGTCACTGCTCCTGGCTCCCAGCCCACAGGGAGCTGCTGGACCTAACAGCATTGTGGTCCTGCCCAAGCCTTGTCTGGCAGCCTGTGTATTAGACATAGGTCTTTCACCTTGGGCTTAGACTTCAGTTTGGTGTTGGGCTGCCCTGAGTGTGTTCCTCTAAGGGATATTGTTTTCATATGTAGTTCTTTCTAATTTGAATGGTCAGCATGAATCACCAATTGCCTCATTCAGGCCAGTGTCTTTGATTTTCCACGTATCCAAAGCCATGTAGTGACCATTACCTGGGTCACTATCACATTCTGGCTTCCTACCCCAAATGTGTTAAAAGGGTATAAGGTTGTTATTTCCTCTGTGTTTCTTGGCTTCTTTTCCACGCACACCTAAACCAATGTGGGAGGGCACATGTAGTCCAGAGCTCATCAGTACGGCTTCCTTTCATCTGTGTTCCTTTTGTTTTCCCAGTATGTACCAGAATCATCTAGGGAGTTAAGTGCTGAGTAGATGTAGCCAAGGTCTCACTTAACTGCACTGTGCTGTTAAGTAGCAACAGTGGAGAGCGATTTTACTATTTTGCTTTTCCTTGCTACGGTCCTTCCATGGTTTGATAAATTTGATAAATTTCACAGGCAATTTAAAAAACACTTGAAACAAGTGTTTTACAGCAGTCCAAATATGCCATGTTTTAAATAATATTGTATGCTGAATAAATACTGTACTCAAATATACAGTCTGCACACAAATAAATAAATACATTGTGCAGTACACAGAAATTGCTGTCTAATCACTTCTTTTTGTTCAAGGCACTATATTTTTAAGTTTAAAAATATTGCTACTGCAAAGATAACTATTAATAATGAAAAGAACATAGACAAAGTCAGTGCTATATTAGTCTAGAAATACATCTCTGACACTACCTTCATCTCTGTCCTCTGCTTCAGAGAGAAATGTAAATTTTCTTTATGAAGTTATGCAGTAGTAAGTCTTAGCTTCATTAGTAGATGGTAGGTTTTCAGTCTTGTATTCCAAATTGTTTATTTTAGTGATAAACTTATTCTTAGCCACTTAAATCTAATTTGAATCTTTGTTTTAAATTTTGATCATGAATACCACAAATCAATTAAACTTTGTCAAATAAACATAATGCTAGCAAAGAAATGAAAGAACATGAACATACCACGCTTCCTTTCCTGAGTATCCACAACTCATCTTTATCAGATTACTGTCTGTTTCTACACTTTTAAAAATAAAAAAATGTCCAAAAAAAAGGACATGGAAACCATGTCCAGCAGCCCTCAAATTGCTTGCCATTTAAATGCTTTCTTCTTTTGCAATTAATAAAAGCTGTTCAGCATCATAGTTGCTCCACAGAGCTCAAAGAACATTGTGAAGGACAGAGGAATCATGAATTCTGTTTTAAAGATAAAGAACTGTAGTCACAGAGCGGCAAAGCAATTTATTTTAGATCACTCATCAAGCCACTGACAGAACTACAAGTTATCATTTGATGCATCCCTGAATACCTCTAAAATGAGGTGTTAGATATTTAAATTAGTTGGAATTTGTTCCACAGCTGCTTGCGGACACAAGGTTAAAGGTAAGTTTTAAAACTGAGGTGCACAAAGAGAGCTGTTATTAGGGCAGGGCTAAATACTGCCTCCAGTACTTTATAACCAACATACAAACATACTTATGTATTTGCACACACACATACACACACATGCTGTCTCTCTATTTTTTGAAAAAATTCAGGAGAAAAGCTTCTTCCAGTCATTCTTATTTGATATAATCGTGCTATATTTATTATGTAGTCCCTGAAGGCTTTTAAAATGATAATGTGTCTAGGGATTTTCAACTCTATAGGAAAAGTTCCCATAGTTTTAATTGTGGCAGACAGAGCAGGTTATCAGCCTAAAAAAGCAAAATCAAGTGAAAGTTGACAGGTTTGACTCAAATGAAAACAGAGAAAGGAGTGAGAAGGAGAATCAACATGGAAAAAAAAGTTAATGTGAACCCTCTGAAAACTGGTGCAACTGAAATCTGAATTCTAAAAGGAGTGGAGCTATAAGCTGGGAAAATTCTAGGTCTCCCCACAAAAGAAATATGTTCTCTCCTCCGAGAAAAGTTATGATAACAACCCATATAATTCTGAAAGAATCCTTAGCTGGTAAAATAATTAAAATTAATCACATTAAATCTTTTACATTTTATAAAGGACACTTGATTCCATAAAAGACATTGTAGTAAGTACATAAAATGACACATCCATCCTGTCACCATTGTTTTAATGTTTTATTCAAATCCTGCATTTTCATCTCTCTTCAATATTTCTATAGCACAGTCTCTGTAGAATCTAAGCACTAAAGCATACATTTTGCTTTATACAAGCATATGATTTATACTGCACTTTTCTAAACAACGTACTCATTACATATTCTATGGCATATTTTTTTGTATTTATGAAGCCAAAGGTATTAATATTTTTTTTTATAATTCCTGTTATTCCAATGTATATAATTAGTACATACTTAAAGACTATGGTTGTTGTACTTGGCTACTGCCCAGAAGCTTGGACTAGGTAGAATTACTTTTTGAGTCTATAAACATCTCAGATTTCCTGCTTTGTTGGACAAGGGCAAACACTAAGCAGCAAGCTGCAAGCTGCCATCATGGTGTCCCCAGCACATGACCTGACATAAAACAAAGGGAGGAGCTGTCTGCGTGAGAATGAAACAAAAATGAAACTAAGGTAACGCAAAATGCTTGAAAGCAGAGGTTAAAACTGAGTAAGGGAATGGGACTGTGGGTCACAAAATTAAGGAAATGGACCTAACTAGTATGAGCAGCACAAGTAATGTTCTGAGAGCAAAAGATGGGACCACAGGTAAACAGTGACTTGATGAAGCTGAAACATAAGACCACAGAGCTTAGTTCCTTCGTTTTGAGTGTGGATTTATGAAGCTAGGTAGATAAATCAGGCCTGTAGAACTTATTAAACCTTATGAAGTGAGAACTAGGCCATTTGATCTAGGCATCTAATTTGAATCTGATTTTTAAAATCACAGTCGTCAGAAGGTAAGGGCCTATATGACTTTACCTGGAAAGAGGTAATTATCATATAAAGCCTTCAGAGTGAGATTCTGCCTATGTTAAAACACTGAAGTTAAATAGGTAATTTTATCCTCAGAGGCATTCAAAGAAGAATGTCTTCGTTAGTACATGGAGCTGAAGAACCTTTGCAGAACTAGCCCTAAATTTTTAAGCTACAGTAAGGGAGTTCATTGTTGAGGAAGCTCAGCTTTCTTGCTGATCCAGAGTGTACTGTGTATTAACTTTTACAGTTCTGTGAAGTTTAATTATGGCTACTTTGAAAATTACAACTTTTTGTGGAAGTGAATTGCAATACATTTTTTCCCCAGAGCACATTACTTAGCAAGTGCCCTTTTATTTCCTACATTGAGAACAAATTTCTGATGTAAGCACTTAACTCAAAATGGAGATGAAGTGGAAAAAACTGAGGTCTGATTTTCAAAGGGATTTTAGTTACTTCATTTACTAAAATTGAATTCAGAATCTTGAAAGTTGAGTGAGATTATTTCCCCAAAAAAGTGTTAAATTCTCTCAGCCCAAATCATTGACAGGTTATTTCTTGGAAGAGATTTTCCAGGTGTTACTCAGTGGCTGACTGGATTTGTTCCACAAATCATTATCCTAAACCACTTCATTCTTCTGCCTGGTAATTCTAGCCCAAGATGTTTTTGAACTTTACTCTTGGTTAGGATTGTAATGTGGTTGCCTTGTACACTTAATAATAATAATAATGTGTTTCTCTTATTTAAAGAAAGAACCCAGGAAACAAGAGTTACCTGGTAATGAGATGGCAAGTTCATAACATTTATTTTGTACTTTTCTCGATGAAATCTTTCTCAAAAGGCAACTGGATCTATATATTCTGTACCTTGATGAGATAACTAAAGAACACAGTATTTGTTAATCTTCCTTAACGTACTACCTAACATATCATAAAATCATAGAATATTTCAAGTTGGAAGGCACTCATAAGGATTATGAAGTCCAACTCCCTGCTCCTCACAGGACTTCCTAAAAATAAACCATATGACCAAGAGTATCGTCCAGATGCTTCTTGAACTCTGCCAGGCTTGGTGCCATGACCACTTCCAGGGGGAGCCTGTTCCAGTAACCAGCCACCCTCTCAGTGAAGAACCTTTTCCAAATGTCCAGTCTGAACTTCCCCTGATGCGGCTTCATTCCATTTCCTCGTGTCCTATTGCTGGTCACCAGGGAGAGGAGATCAGCACCTATCCCTCTGTGCTCTGCCTTGAGGAAATTGTAGACTGTGATGTAGTCGTCCCTCAGCCTTCTCTTCCCCAATCTGAACAAGCCAAGTGACCTCAGCCACTCCTTGCTCCTCATGTCTTGCCTTCAAGGCCTTTCACCAACTTGGCACCCTCCTCTGGACTCACTTTAATAGTTGATGTCCTTATATCTGCACATGGTACTCGAGGTGGGGACGCACCAGTGTAGCATAGAGTGGGACAATCACCTCCCACAAAAAGCTAGCTATGCTGTGCTTGATGCGCCCCAGGACACATTTAGCCCTTTTTTGCTGCCAGGGAATACTGTTGACTCATATTCAACTTGTCATCAACCCAAACCTCCAGATCTCTTTCTGCAGAGCTTCTCTCCAGACAGTCACTCCCCAATTTGTACGTATAACCAGGATTATCCTGTCCCAGCTGCAGAATCTGTCATTTGCTCCTGTTAAATTTCATACAGTTGGTGACTGCCCAGCTCTCTAGTCTCTCCAGATCTCTTTGTAAGGCCTCACTACCCTCGAGGGAGTCCACAGCTCCTCCTAGTTTAGTATCATCAGCAAACATTCAACTCGTGCATCCAGATCATTTATAAAAACATTAAAGTGCACTGGCTTTTAGAAGAAATAAGGTCCTCAGTTCTGTTTCTGCAACATTTTATCCTTGTTTTTTTTCTCATTTTTATAGAATATTCGTGGGATCTGCATGAAACACCCCGACATTTCCTTTTTTCCCCACACTGTTTGTCAGATAATAGAAATAAAGAATTTTGATATCTTTATCCATCTTGTTTTTGTATTTGCAGGAAAGTGAACTGATAGACTTGAAGCTAATAAGATGAAGTTAAAATTTATCCTTTAGATGTTGATGGGGATTAAATTGTAATGACTTTATGTTCAATTAATTTAATGAAAAATAAGTAGGATTTTCCCTGCTATTACAGAGGTTTGGAAGATGAGAGCCACATGAAAGTCTGTTAAGCCTTTTGCACTAACTGATAGCATGCAGATGGCCTGTGACAACCTTATA
Organism: Alca torda; assembly: GCA_008658365.1. Taxonomy (NCBI): domain Eukaryota; kingdom Metazoa; phylum Chordata; class Aves; order Charadriiformes; family Alcidae; genus Alca; species Alca torda. The sequence goes on along the minus strand of CM018076.1, from coordinate 175,189,656 downwards.
AATTGAGCATGGTACCTAACTGTCAATAGTAGCAGTATTGTTGAAAATTACCATAAAGCATAAGCTGTAGTCTCCATGTACGTTGAAGTTTTGTACATGCATCATATTAAATTTTAAACAAGTGGTCTAGTTTTATTAGATATCTTTTCCCTGCACTGAAAGAAATAATGCAAAATCATTACATCCACAGAAACTAAATCATCATTTAAGAGTAATGTGATATGAAATGAACTGAAAGAATGAAATTTGTTACAGAGATTTTTAATTAAAAAGTGAAAAATATTTTAAAAAATCAGTTTCATTCCTTTGGCACTCTTGTTCTTAACTTTGTCAACAGTTCAGTATTGTCTTAGGTTTGCTTGTAAAATAATAGCTGTAGACCTGCAAACATGAAGGCACGAAGGATAGTGTTTTATTTGTTAAGAAAGGTATTTTCTTGCTAGATATGTTCCCTCCTCTTTTTTTTTTTTTTTTCCCCCCCTTTCCTTTTTTACACTTGTCATAGCATGCACTGATTTCTCCAAGTATTTTAGGTTTGGAAATACTTTTATTGCATTCCATGTTTCAATTCTATAATCCTATTTTTTTAGAAGAAATCGTCATTATAATAACAAGACATCTGCTGTCTGCAGTTAACATTTAGCCACTCAGGGCCACATTTCTGACTTTTCAGTCACTGTTCATTCCCTATGACTATTTTGAGAGAGAAAATTACACTACACACACTGTTTCTTCTGTCAAACGTTGGACTGTGATGTATTTGTCATGACAATTAAGGGGAGCACTGACATTGATTTCACCTCAAACACTAAATCCACAAAAAACCCGTCGCTTTTTGTTTAGCTACTTTACTGTGTACGCTAGCAACCTCAGAAATATTCAGTAAGACTGCAGCTTAGTTTGTTTGCATGTCTTGTGTGAGTTATAAATGCAGGGGAAATGAGTATTCTAATCCTTATAAATTGCAAAACACGCTTTCTTCAATGTTTGTCAGCTTCACAGGCCCCTGTAAGTTTGACATGTTAAATGACAGATGTTCCTTACCTTGATTCCTCAGTTCATTCCCACAGGATGCGATCTAACGTACATCAAACCTCTTCCTCATAGTGTTTCATAATGCATACAAAAGACGTACCTTCAATTTATTATGAATACACATATACCACAATGCTGAGGTAGAAATACTGGTTCAAAGTATTTTGGAACAAATTGTTCATGTTTTTAACAATGTTACAAAATAAACATAATAAGATAAAGATCTCAACCATAAATTTTTATTGGTAATTTCTCACACATTTCTATTGAACTATAATTTAGATTAACTGCATCATTTTCATACTGGAGTATATTAGTGAATTCCTTTTTCATCATCTCTATGGTAATTTTCTAATATAGAAGGTTGAAAGATAGAAGCTGTGGATAAGATTCTTGCTACAGAAGAAAAACAAAAACGAGCAAATAGAAATGAATGCAGTTTCACTTTTAATTGAAAAAGTGAACTCACAACTTGCAGCATACAAGCTCCTATATATCAGAATGACCAGAAGTATTTTTAAAAGACAATAAACCAGTAAGATTTATCACAAAATAAAGACATACACTTAAGAGAGGAATTGGTATTTTATTCTCAAATTCTCTGATGGAATGGAATCAGATGTGAATCAGCTATAGCATTGGAAGGAACTTACATTATTTCTTCAGTTGTAGAGCTCTGTGTTCTGGTCCTTGAAAAGTTCATCTCACGGTTCTCAACAGAAGGGATAATGTGAAATTTTATGGTCAACTGATCTATACTGTGTGCTGGAATACTTCCAAAAAAGCTACAACTATGCTGCAAGTTTCAGCATAGGATAAAGATTTCAGAGAAAGATTTAAGATGTATATGTCAGGTTATGGATACCGTATAACATCAGCAACATGAAGTTCAATTAGTTAGGTAACTCATTTAAAACTAGTCCTAGAATTTCTGTATTGCTTTGCTGTGCGTACTTAGTTTTTTCAACAGTTCAATATGTCCATCTCACGTGTCATTTGTATACAACAGGAAATAAAGCTATTTTCTTCCAATTAAAAAGTACTGTCACATTTTGAAACAAGTGTTATAAACATTTGGAACAACTTAGCTATTTATTCTTCAGTATTCTACTAAGCTCCAGGGCAAAAAGATGCATGAGAAGAGGGAAAGGAAGTTGTTTTGGTTCAGGTTGGAGAATACAGTTGAGGGGGGGATATAATGGCTTTCTTCAGTGACCTGAAAGGCGATTACAGAGAACATACACTCTTCTTATGAAGTGCAAGGCAAAAGGACAAGAATTAGTGTACACAAACTGCAGCAACAAGAATTCTTACCACAAATAGGGAAAAAAAAATATTCTTCATAGGGATTGTAGCTAAGTGGAGAAGCAGTTGGCCCAGAAGAACCATGAAATCTTCATTGTTAGAGATTTTCAAAATTCAGCTGGACAAGACCCTTTGCAACCTGATCTTTCAGCAATAGTTTGGACCAGATGACCTCCAGAAATCCTTACCAAACAAAATTATTCTGTTTCTACATTTGTTCTATTATTTAATTCTTGCTGCTCCTCAGCACCAAAGTATTGTTAACTTTAGTGAATCATTAAATGAGAAGGATGCAAAGAATAAATGTTCATTTAACCCTAAATGGGAAGAAGAGGTATTTAAAAAACTGATGCTAGCATGAGTTTCACAATATACATGATTTTTGCATTTACTATTGAAAGATACTAAAAAACTTTCTATTGTCCAACAGTGCAAGGTCTTGGGAATTGACTGGATTTGCCTTGAATTGAGATTTGTTTGTTTGTTTGTTTAACTGGCATAACAATGGTCTGGTAACAGGAAACCATTATTTAAATTAGTTTAAGTTAAACTTTAATTAAACCAGTAAGGAGCAGCTATGTTTGGTTAATTGAATTGTCTGTGACTTTAGAATAAATTGTGCAGTGGAATAATGAAAATGTAAAATGATATCAGAGATTCCAGATTGTAAATAAAAATTATGGTGGATAATTATCACTGAAGGAGTGTGACCTTACATTGCTCAGTAAAAGCAGTTACAAAGATAACAAAGAAAACAGTAAATCAAGTAACAGGGAACCAAGGAACATGTAAGCAGACTCCATTAAGAAAATATATAAAAACAAACCTAAGCAGATCCAAGACTGAGAAGGAGGAAGAAACCATTAACACCAATATTTTGAGTCTCACAGCAAAAAGGAGAATGAAAAGGCAGACTAGGGGCCACTTGTCTTTGAAGAATGAATGTTTATGATTAGAAAAAAGTTACAAAAAATTCAGGAGTCAACTATTATGAAATAACATGCACAATGCAGAAGTTTTATAAGCTCTTTCAGCTAGTGATTAGATGATGTGCTGAATTTTTTTTCTTTTTTTTTTTTTTTTCTCTAATGTGGCTGTGAGAGTTTTCATTATCTACATAAGTGTCTAATCCCTTTATCAATCCAACTAAGCTCTTGTCTCAGGGATATCTTGTGGCAATGAAAACTACAAGTTAATTATGTATTGCATAAAAATGCATTCTCTTCCATCAACTTCAAATTTGTTGCTTTTCAATTTCATTCAGTGTCTCTTTGCTCCTGTATTATGAATTCCTGTACATCTTTCACTAATAAGTTATTTAAGTTATTTAAGTGCAATATATTTCATTATTATGTGTTTAAAATGTATTATCATCTCTGTAACAAGATCTTTTTCAGTACATCTGAATAAATATTCTTCTTACTTGTCCCTCAAGAGGACCAAACCCTTTATGATTTGAATGAGTGTGGGGTTTTCTCTTCTAAGCTGCCTGCTCAGTCCTTTCCAGTGTAAAATTGTCTTTATTGTTTAGAAATTATAGTGGTTTCAGTACTCTTTGTCATTTAGAAATAAAGCGAGCCATTTATTTCATAATAGTAAAATTTTTAGGTATGTAATTCTAACCTGATTTTAATTACTATATTGCTCACAAAAATATATTTGTTTGATGACATGAATCAATTCTATTTTTCTTATAGCGTCTGTTAATATGCCATTGAATACATACAATGTTAACTTTTATAAGCCCAGTTGTGTTTCTCAGTGTTCAGTTCTCTGTTAAATGTTTTTTTAATGCAATTTAAAAGTGATGAAAAATAATATCATTAAAATATGTATTTTCAATGGAACTAGTGACTTAAAAGCAATTATTTTGATTGTTACATTGTGCTTGCTTCAGGTATGAGATTCGCTCTCCTGAGAAAAATAAAGGGCAAATCCAATTTGGCATACGTATAATTTCTTCTCAAGCCAACAGATGTGTCATTCAACTCAACATATGCGTGGCTTTTACTTCTAGTGATAGCTCATGTATGTGAATTTATAATTTCTATGAAATGATCAAAGACCAGGTTGGAAATTTCTTGAAAACTAAAGATTTTCCTGTAAGAAATATTATGAAACCTGTTTGGTTTTATTAAACAAAAGATGTTATCAGAGGTTAAAAAAAAACATGTATTGCGGCACTGGGTAAGATGGAAAATTTCTGAGACAGTTTTATTAATGAAGATGCACTAAGCAGGGAGTTGAGAGTTTTCTTTAAATGTCAACTGTAATATCTAGGTGTATCATGATGAAGACAGAACTTAAACATCAAACATAAACTACACATAATTAATATAGGAAGCTGTAAGTGCATGGCAGCTGTAGCTAAAATAATGCGTGAATGTGCTTGCATAAATTCAAGCATGTTTATTTTGGGTGTTTCTAATATTTATATTGTTATTTTCAAGTCAGGTAGTATCTATCTGGCATTGTATCTGCATCATCATTTTATGCTCCGATAGCTCCAGATCTGTGAAGTTTGTAACCCCTAACTTTTTAGGAGTAAGATCTCAAGTTGAGATTCAAACTACACAGAATCACAGAATCACAGAATCATAGGGTTGGAAGGCACCTCTGGAGATCATCTAGTCTAACCCCCCTGCCAGAGCAGGGTCACCTAAAGCGGGTTGCACAGGAATGTGTCCAGGTCAGTTTTGAATGTCTCCAGAGACGGAGGCTCCACCACCTCTCTGGACAGCCTGTTCCAGTGCTCTGCCACCCTCAGGGTAAAGAAGTTCCTCCTCAGGTTGAGATGGAACTTCCTATGTTCAAGTTTGTGCCCGTTACCTCTTGTCCTGTCGCTTATCTGACCATCTGAAAACCAGATATCTATGACTGAACTAGTTACCCTGATCTCCTTTTCTAGTCACTGAAGAGGATCAGAGACCTTCAGAGGGCAATTCTCAGATATGGTTTAAGTGTTTAACATAGATCAAGTGAAGAACCTTACAGAGACAACTCTTCTTGACTCTGGAAAGTAGTCCAAAAATGAACAGCTTATATGATTATTATTATTATTTCTACCTCTAGAGTACTACTTTATGACTCCTAGCCTACATGTTTGTTTGTAGGTATGTGAAGAACTACCTGAAACTTGACAGTGACTAGCTGTTCAACATTCACAGCTAAGCTACAGTTTACAATTTTAAGTAACTAAAATAATATAAATTGAAACAGTGAATGCAGGTGATACTGATAATTTAAGAATGGATTTGGAAAACAGCAATGTATGGTTTTGCAGATCATCCTAGATTAATTCCAAGGCAAAATAGTTTTATAATGACCATTGGATTTGTTTTAAAAACACAGACATTTGATTAAAGAGGAAGTAATCGAGAATACATAAAACTGCTGCTTGAGTATTTTCTTCCATTCTGGTGTCCACTTCAAGAAAAATGCTGACATACTAAAGGAAGTTAAAAGGACGTGTACAGAAATGATTTGCAAGCTTGAAAATAAGCTTTACAATGAGAGTCTTAAAAAATTCAACATTTTCAGCTTACTGAAAAGGTAAAAAGGTGACGATCTCTATGTATCGGTACTTAAATATGAAGAAAATGTGCTTCTGCATGGAGAAAAGTTACTCAATTGCCTGCCACTGGTTTCTCAGTTCCCTGCTACTGTGGCAGTCAAGATTTGACAGTGATGAATACTTTCATCTTTTTTATACTCATCACAAAATTTCAGATCTCAAGAAGTGAAATAGCCTAGATAAAATTGTAATGGAAAAATGTCATTGCCCTTAGTACACTATAAGGTCAAATTAGTCAATTAGTTTCTTCCAGTTCCTTTTATTCTAAAATATATTAAAAGGTTTATGGTCAATAAATGCCACATTTTCATATTTTTGCTTCTTATTCTAATCTGCTGTTTATCAGGTTTATATTTTTAAATCAAGTGATGTTAGGTTATGGTCATGATTCAAGTACAATATCAACAATATGTGCAAAATTAATAAATATATCATTTCTATGATTTCTTATACTTTTGCTCTGGTGTTGTACATCATTCCTTGTTGTCATTCCTGACAACAACAGTAGTATATAGCATGTTGAGTTGTTCTGTTGACTTCCAAATTATGTGTATACAGCATGAGGGGATTAAAAGCTTAGACATCTCATTCCAAGGGACAATTTTCATCTGAGTTATGTATACACCAGTCTCTAATAGAAACAAGGGTGTATGAAGAGGGGAGCACAAGTGTATAATAAGAGGAGAAATACCCCTAGAACTTCTAAAAATCTACTTTTGTTAAAAAAAAAAAAAAAGAAAAACAACAACAACAAAAAAAAAAACAAACCAAGAACCCAAACCCCAAAACAAACAAACCCAAATAAACAACCAAACCAGAAATCATAAAGTGTTACTACTTAATGTTTTTAAAACTAAGTTTCTGGGTGTTTTGTGCTTATGTTTATAGCAATCTTGTTTTAAAACTCTCTTAAATGTGAAGACAAAACCAAAATGAGAAAACAACGTGACAAATTCTCAGCTAGAATCAGTTATGGAAGTTCTGTTGAAGGTTATATTAAATACAACTTCAATTAAAACCAAGGATGTGGCTGGGAAAGAAATGATTCAATGGTGACCCGTATAGGTGAGCACTGAAAATTATGATTATGTTCTATTTAGATACATGGACACAAATGCATAGAAACCCACAAAGAACACCATATGACACTTAAGAGGATGATGATATTCTAAAATGATCAGCTTTTTAGAAATTAAAATTTTTTTGACACAATTACATGATTTCAACTGACTTAACATATCCAGTTCCTACCCGACAAAGGTGTGTGAACTGCTGTACTTCTTTTCAGAAGTGACTGTTTCACTGATGTTCTGGTTAATGTTTACAGATACTGATTTAGTTTGAGAAGCTGTTAAAGGGTTTGGGGATGACTGAATGAAAACTTCATAAGATTTTTCTTCATAAGAGTGCTTAAAAAAAAGATCTGCCTAAAATAAATAATTTTGGATAAAGACTTTAAAGCTTTTTTACGCAAGTAGATAATAATGAAAAAAATATGCTAGCCTGAACATTCCATGTACCTATACTTATGTTACAGTTAAAACACACAGGATGTACAATGGCATAACAATTGCTGAATATTTACTAATTTGTTATTATCATGCATCTTTTATATTAAGCTAAGCACATGTTGCAAGGGTTGAAAATTTATAACAGCAAAGTAAAGATGTCTAAGACTAAAAGACTCTTCCTTTCCTACTTTACAATTTCTGTCAACTGGACTATTTTCCCATGTCCCCCCAGATTGTCTTTGATCACACTCAAGGAACATAATGCATGTAGTGATACAGAAGAAAATGAGGAAAAGGAGAAGGAAAAGGGGAAAAGAAAGACAGCACTATAATATCTTAAAATAAGAGATTATTTAAAAAAAAAGAAACAACATGCAACATTTTATTAATCTTAATTGTATTTTAAAACACAGGAATCACTGTATAACAAAAGAGAAGTTAAATGACACTCCTGTTTGAACTGTGAATTATTCTTTTCAAACAGGCCAGAATAATTTAGGAGTAGGTTTCCTGTTGAAATTAGAAATAATCACAGCCTGTTTCAAAGTGATTTTTTTCCATTAATATCAGAATACCTTTGAGTTTGACCCACACCTCTCCAAACGACTTCAAATATCATGCCACAATTACTTCCACAACATTCCTGTGAAATGACAAACATATATTTTCCTCATTTTGTAGGTGAAGAATGAGCAGAAACAAATAGGATAAAGGCATTGACTGAGATATACAGTAACTAACTTCTTAAAAAAATATTATTCAACCTTTATGGCCATCAGGGATTTGGGTGAAATTCCTAACTTTTAAGAAACTTTACAAGGAGAGATCAATATACATATGCAGATATTTGAAGTTGGAAATTAATTTCAATTAGTCTCCTACTTTCACCTAAATAACAGCGTTAAAGTTCAACTGTGTTAAACTATAGTGTTGCATAGAGCTGCTGAATTTCAGTCCCCAAAAAATCTGTTTTTCTTTTTAAAATTGGGACAGGTATTTAATGCCATCTTTATTTCTGCACATGCTTTTGAAAATTTTACCTTACACACATAAAAACATCAGGTGCCTAATTCTCCCCCATTCTACCTGTCTGTGTTCCTAGTGGAAACCAAAATTACTCTTTCTTATTTAGGCTGAAAGTCCCTAACTTCACAGAGGTTTCCTAGAAATCCAAGCAGATATTTCTGGCATGTTTTTTTTTTTGTTTTTGTTTTGTTTGGTTTTGGTTTTGTTTTTAAGTATCAGATTTGTAAGACTTGAGGAACAGCAACAGCTAGGAATTTAAATCTTATTGAATGCTCTTATTTATATTCTTTTTTTTTTTTTTTTGCATTTGCATTTGCATTTGCATTTGCATTTTCACAGTCCAATTTGATGTAGATAAATGAAGTCATGACTCAGATGTTTGGCCACGGAGTGAAAGGAGGCTAAATAATGTGTGGCTTTGCACTGCAAAAATAACAATGGTATTGTCCACACAGGACAATTACAGTTGGAGGTAGTGGAAATCTTGGACTTTGGTGAACACACAGAGTAAACCTATGTCTTAAAACTAAATCTGTGTTCTCAAAATACACCTAGGAATATCAGGCCTCACACAAGGCACAGTAAGATGTAGCAGTACCACTTCAAACAGTGGCCCAGAGATTAACCAATTTACCAGGAAGACCTCCCTCTGTTTTCTGCAAAACAGTTTGAAACCCTCTTGTCTCATGTCCTCAGTATAATTCTAGATGCATTTTGAAATAGGCTTGCATGCCTTTTATTGGCGGGTGCCGGGGGGAATCATGTTGAAATACAATAATTAAATATTGTCTGGAAAAGACAATATTTATGTGCCTGTAGTCTACCTAGATTTTAGTAAAGCCTTTGACACTGTTTCCCACAGCATTCCCCTGGAGAAATTGCCTGCTCATGACTTGGATGGGCGTACACTTTGCTGGGTAAAAACCTGGCTGGATGATTGCAGTGAATGGAGTTAAATCCAGCCAGAGGCCAGTCACAAGTGTGTCCCCCCTCAGTATTGGGACCAGTTCTGTTTAATATCTTTATCAATGATAGAAGTTCTTAGGAACATGGTTTAGTAGTGGACTTGGCAGTGCTAGGTTAACGGTTGGACTTGATGATCTTAAAGTTTTTTTCCAACCTAAACAATTCTATAATTCTAAGATTCTATACATGTTAGAAAAAATAAATGTAAAAAAAATCAAAACAAAATACATAACCAAAAATCCCCCAAACCCAGCACAAACCAAACCAAATGAACAATAAAACCCCTAAAAAACCTCGGTTCTCTACATTATACTTGCAATAATTTGAATTAGAGTACCACAATTAAAATATTAGGATTCTTTCTGCAATAAAGAATATAGAAAACAAAAAGAAAAAAAAAAAAAAAAAAAAGAAGATGCAGGATTTCTTATCTCTAATACTTAGCATACATGTAAATATTTCGATGATAATCCATGATAACCTATGATATTTTTAACGCTGAAACAGACAAAAGCATTCTCACCGAGATAGCTCCTTGGATGTTGATAGCCTAAATCATTGAACAAAAAAATGTTACTTCAGCTGGCATTAGCATTCTATAAGTTGACATGCACCACTGAAGCAATACTCATTTTATCACAGCTATCTATCCAGGTTCAATTTTATCATGCTATTATACAAAGTAACATATATCCACATGAACAGTGTGTTACTTTAATAATATGATAATAAAGCATGTCCTCTATACAAACAATTATTTTACAAATGATCATAATACACCTCCAGGAATGCTTAGCATTTCTCTTCTTTCTTTTCTTTTAATGTCTGCTTGTTATTATATTGTCCTTAGGACCCAGTCTTGTGAACTGATTCTGAAAACTGAACAGCTCTTACGGAGTGCTGATAGTTTTGTCTGGACCTGGCAAGAGCTTTCATTTGCAAGTGCAAGTTACACTTAATTTTAACTTCAGGTAAAGCTATCTGAAATAAATAGAATAAAAATAGTAAAATGGAATTAAAATTTGTGCTGCAGGAACTTTTATCAGGCTGTGGTTATCTTAAAGTGGCACAAGTTGCATTTTGTCTTATTTTGTGTGGATAGAAAGAATGGTTTATTTGAAATAATTTTCCTGGACAACCAGGAACATATGATGAAAGCAAGAAAAAGTAAATAAAATATTTTTTATGATGTTTTTGTAGTTTGAAATTGAAAGTTCTATACTTCCTTAGTGTATTTTTGCTTCACTTTTGTACTTAAAAATTAAAAATATAAAAGAAGATAAGACCTTTTGTAGTGTTGCTGCTTTCTACAATTAATTTTCATTTTATCCAAAAGGAAAGTACCCTTGTGTCAAGAGGTTATCTTGGCATTTTCATTCTTTTCTTCCTTGTTTTCTTTGCATGCTTATTTCTTCCTTTATTCTAAAGGTATGCAGGTGGTGTGGCATAAATATTTACTGAATAAACATATTGTCGTAAAAGTAATGTAATTATTAATTTATCTACAGGGATGAAAAAATATTTATGATAAGAATGTATAAGCTGCATGCACTAAACTCCATATAACCTGTGTCCTGCACACAAAGAGGTAAATATTGTTTCAGCTTTTATTTAAAACCCTTTAAACCCAAACAAAACTATAATATGTTTGCATTATTCCTTCTAGTCATTTTGACAAGAGATTTGCAGTTAAGTGACCTGATTGCAAAATGGCAGCCAAAAATTCTTTGAAAGATTCTTTAAGACTTTTGTTAGAATCATTGAATTGAAACAAAAATAAAATGCCAGACTTCATGACAGATAGTAAAGCTTTGGTAAGATTTGAACAATGCTTAACTTAACGCAGGTTTAAGAAATTGAGAAGAAATAATTATTTTGCAGGCTCCAGTGCTCAGTAAAGAATATTTTTAAGGGAGGATAAATTTTGCAAGATAATATCTATTTTTAAAAGCTAAGTATGGAATTACATATAGCAAATGCATAACTTGCAGACCTGTGTTTGAGTTCCAATACAGTTTCTGTCAGCAGATTAGCGTGAAAGTTGAATTCAATGTGTATTTCTCACTTAATTCAGTTAAGCCAGAATTTCTTCTGTGTTTTTATTCTTGACTATTTTTTTTCATATTGTTCTTGATTTTACTGTAAAATAATAGATTTGATAGATGAGGATACCTAATCTGGCTTCTGTAGACTATGGATATACTATACAGTGCAGTGCAACATAGCTATACCTGAATTTATTTACCTAACCTAGGAAAGCAGCGTAGCTGAAGTGGCACGGATCATTTTGCTGGCATACTCTCCGGTCATGTTGTGTGATTAAAAAGGACTAGTTTTGAAGCCTTTTAGAGTTTTGGGTGCAGTACCACAGTTCACAGAACATTCTGCTTAGGACCAGTTATTTTTCCTTTAGAATTAGAACATATGGATCCAGACAGAGAAATAGAGGTATTTCTTTATTTGTTTCTATGCTTTTCCTCATAAATGTTTTTTCTTCAATATTTGCTACTTTACATTCTGTTAGACTAAACATTCAGCATAGCACACCCCCTGACTTAGAGTTCTCCTTTTTTGTTCAGTAAAAATATTGAATAACACAAATGAAGATAGAATGAGAAGGGTAGAGGGAAATATGGAAGAAAAGGTGCCAAACGCTACGAACTCCAACTAAGGAATCCAATGAAACTTAACATCTACATGCATAAGAGGATGACTGAAGCATATTAAAACAGCCCTTTTGTCTCTTCATGAGGGTATGTGGAACGATTGTAAAGGAAGAAAAGCAAAAAGGGGTTCTTTTTTTTTGTCGGAATGTGAACCTACACAATATTCATGGAGAGGCATTAGCTTTAGTAGCCTGGAGTTAGTTTATGAAAAACAAGTCAGTTATCAGACTGTGTTACTAGATTTTGAGAAATACTGCACTGCTAACAGAAGTGGAGGTTTGGGAAGATAGTGTTTTCATATAAGAACTCAAAATGAGAAAGCAATTTTGGAAGCATTTATAGCACGAGACAGTGAGACAAACTGGAATTTCAGAGTTAGGGACTCATTATTTTCAAACTCTGATTTGAACTTAAAAGAAGCAAATAGAATTTTTCATGTTATAGAAAACAACGAAAGCAGATGGACAGCTATAACTAATAAAGATGGGCTAAATACTACTCCTTTATGGAGCCTGTCTTTCTAAGCAGACCAAAGAGATTATTAACTTTAGACTAAAATTGTTGTGTACTTGTACACAAACAAGATATACATTTAGCACTCTTTCTTATTTGCTCTCATATTCATAATTTTCTTGGCTTGGCAGGAAGATGAATTAAAGATGTTAAATGCTTCATCTTGTGAAAACAAGTCCTGATCAGAAAACAAAGGCATACCTTTTTCACCTCCTGAAATTATTAATGTTCTATATTCAGTGCAAGTTGTGGCCATTTATCCTGTAATATAATTGCAATACATGATTTTGCTTGTTCAATATTACCTTTATATTACCTCAACAGCACTGAAATCGCAAAGACAAAAATTACTACAACTTCATCTTGCAAGTATCTTACAGTCTCTGGAATCACAATAGTTTTCAGAGGAAATAAAAGCCTGTTACCCAAAAACCGGATGCTGACACACACAGGTCAGAGTGATATCTAAACTTAATGTTATGAAGAAAATGCAGTCATGTTGCACATTGACATACAATGCTTAGAAATGCTTAGACCATTTAGTGATGAAACCGTTCCCATGGTGAGCATATATGAACAGCAAAAAAATTCTTGAAAATATAAGCTTTATATAGAATGAAGATAAAAGGAAGTAAAATCATGCTTAAATATAGAAATTGGAGAGAAAATAAAATTTACAAGAAAGCAGACAAGCATCAGAAGGATTTTTTTTTTTTTATTAAAATATAATTGATAATGTTATTTAGGGTTCTGTTATCTACAACTCACAGAATATGTTACAAATAACTTTAAGTTAAAAGAAAGTTTAAAAATAATGGAAAGTCTAATTCAGATCTCTGGCACCAAAACAGATGTGACAGCACCCTTTGAAATTGGATTTGTCATCTGCTGAAATGTTTGAAAAAGATTAAAATCCAGATTACCCAACCACACACCCAATACAGTAAAAAAAAAAAAAAAAAAAAAAAAAGTAAAATAAAAAAGATGATGATACGATAAGAACTTATAAATGCTACATAAAATTCAAGCAACAACAGTCCAATGATAGACGGTGATATGAAAGAAAGAGTTTGCTGCCACAGGACAGCTTATACTTGAGCACATAATATCTCAGGACATTTTTCTCTATTCCCATGATTCTTAAAAAAAAATCAGACGGGGAAAGGAGAGGTAACAACTCCAGCTTAAGGCATCTCAAAGGTGCCATAAACTTTGTTGTCATACTTTGCATCTGTCATGTCTACAAGTATTCTACATCATAGAGTCATTCTGTACATTAACAGCAAGTCTGACACTTTGAATTTGTCATATGGGAACCACTTACCTAATCTATCTGGGTTCAGATTGCTACAAACAGGCGGTGAGACCTGTGTCCAATGCCTTCATGCTTTCAGATGCTTCAGCTTTTCTTTTGGAAAAGGTTGAAAAACGTGGATTGTCTCAAATTTCAAGGCAGCTTGTATCACATAGGAGCCAGTAGGCCAGATGATAGAATCTAAAGGACTGAGCAGAGAATAAAATGACTGAAAGAAAAGTGTGGAGTAAAACCCCATGAGATTATCCTGAGAGCTCAGAAAAAAGGACATCAGTAACCATCTTAGAACTGGGAATGTAGATGTTTCATTAATGATACAATCTCATTTTTTGCCCTTTAGGAAAAAAAAAAAAAAAAAGACTTTCTGATCCTCTGTTTCAGGCTGAAGAAAGGATAATTACTGGAACTTTAGTCAATACTACTGGAGACTACTTTTTGTCATTACTGTTAGTAAACAAGCAGTCTGGCTGAGGGAAATATAAATCTATTTTTCTTACACAGCACTTTTACTACATTGATTGACACATTTAAAAGTTAGTGTATTTTTTTCTTATCAAAGACTCACTATAGTTTTAAGTTCAAAGAGTTCTCATTATTTGTCATTTAAGGAAAACATACCATTAGTTCTGCAAGTAAGTTACTCAGTCTTATTGATCCAGCTGATTTTCCCTTTCAGCCTCTTGGGAATAGAAATATGTGCTCCGCTATGAGACTTTGTGCTTTCTTCTGTTCTTGTCCTTATGGGAAAGTAAGAATCCTAACAGAATTTGTAAAAACATTTTTTTTTCTCTTCAAATCTCTTGTTCAGTCTCACATCTGCTGTGCTATTAATAGAACACAAAGTGGCACAATTTCTTACAGTATATATGTAAATATATATATATATAAAATATATATCCCTGCACACATTCTCCCTTGTGTTCATGAGACACCATCTCCCCAGGCAAGCTCCATTTCCCCTGTGCTCTCAGTGGTCTTAGCAGAACAAACAACCTCCAGTTTTCCCTCAGAGACACAAAGCGAAGCTATTGAAAAAACTGCAACACTTTTCAGTAATATTTTTTACCCCAAGCAATTCAATGCCTGCAACTTGCAGGCAATGCAATGTCTTGCAACTGTCGCATGAATGACATAAAGCCAGCTAGTTTCACCTGTGGAAAATATCTCTTTACTTTTCTTTAATTAAATTGTGTAACATCTGATTGGTCAAATATATTCATCCATATCTTGGTAGGACTTTTCTCCTACATTAAGAAACTTCACGTATACTAACCTGATATAAGAAGCATCCCTTGATCTATGGGGACATCACTCTAAAATAAAAATTAAAAAAAAATAATATTTCACAATCAAGCTGCAGAAGCTTACTAAGGTTCAATACGTTACTAAGAACAATAGAAATTATTTGGAAACATTGTTACAGACCATGGCATGGCAACAGCAGTAAGCCAGTGCAGGTCATTCATTAGAGGCTGAAGTTAGATTACTTCTCATTCTTATGAGCTAAGAACATCTACTTGAAGCAATAACACGGCAGAGTTAACACTGTAAATCGTTAAGACCTGTTAACTGGATTAGGAGGTCATTCCACTAGTTACAACCATTCTAGAAGGAGAATATTTTATTCTTTCTGTACAGTATTTGAGGCCTTACAAAGTACAAGTGTGTCATATAATGAAGAGCCCAAAGACCTTCAGGATGTGCCTGCACTAGAAAACTGAGTTGCTATAAAGTATATGTATCTTCATAGCAGATGCGCAAATATGCCACTTTAGAAAAGTTTGTAATTATACAGCCAGGAACCAAAATAAAGTAATGTATGATACTTTTACAGAAGTATGAATTGTGTGCTGCTGTACCAGCACAGTCGGAGGGTTTTTGTTTTTATAGTTATGTTCACAAGTAAGATAAGTGTTATTGTAAAATGTAAAACATACAAACCCCCCAGAGATTCATATGTCCGTCTGCCTTGGCAAAACAATGTCAGAGGCAGGAGTCTTTCACACAATAATGATTATTGCTTTTCTAAGTAAATCAAAAAATATATTTTTTTAAAGAAAAATTGAAAATGTTTCTTACAAACAAACTAAAAGTTATGTTCTGAATAAATACCTTTAATTTGTATACTTTCAGCTGAGGTAGTGTAATAAAGCGTAACTCCCTGGAAGATTTATAAAATTTAGGTTGTTTAAACAATTTAAATCAGTTCCAATATCACCTACTTTCAAAAGCCTCCATTACCTCCTAGTAAACCCCAAAGTCAAAGATCTACCTGTTTCATAGTCATATAACCAGTGTTTGGAACAAAATCTTACCTTAAAAAATCCTGTGCTAGGAAAAAAAAAACACAAGGAAGTGAAGACTATTTCTATTTATTGAAATCTATAGCTTTTACTGACATAAATAGTTATACACTAATTTCACAAATGTAGATCTTCAAAATCTTATGTAGGGGTCAAACATCCAAATAATAAATTAAGTCATTTTGTTTCTCCACTCCAGAGAAAGGACATCAAAATCAACAGGGAAAGCTACATGACTTCTTTGAGTCATATATGGAAGAGAATCCATACCTGGAGTATTTTCAAAGAATGAGATCCTCCTCTTTTACAGATCCTTCTCTTTTTTGGAGCAAAACAAATCAGGTGTGTAAGTGTTGGCTGCTCTACCTAGATCTATATAATGGATACAATAATTAATTGCAGTTCCAGTGACATGAGGACAGTTGTATGACTTGAAACTAAATGAATAACTGAACCTAGACCCTAAAAGTAAATCTCGTTATTTCATCGCACACCCTTTGCAAATTTCTTGTTTCCTCCTTCTCCGTCTGTAAACTGTATCCAACATAAAACCTGAACGACAAAAAACAAGACCCCTAGTGATGAATACAGAACTTCCTATTAGGTCTTTCTGCATCCCCTGCAGCCCACAAGCTAGGTCAGGTTACCATTAAAGCAGGCAGCACACTGCAGGTAACCACCTTCAGACTAGGAAAGAAATACAAAAAGCACTTGCAGTTATATGTTTGTTCCATTCTTTTTTAAATGCCAGGCACAAATCCATTACTTAGGGCCTACAGTCCTCAGGGTGAATGACAAAGCTTCTGTTAGCAGATCTAACAGAGCAACATTTGTGTTTAAGGAGATGCCTGGTAGCTACAGATGGGTAAGAGCTAAGGATTGCTCAGTTCTATCAGATGTAGGATTTCAAGGCTTTGTGAAACTTTGCAGTTAAAGAGGTATGACTTTCACGAATATTTATGTTTAGGAAGCAGCTGAGAGTGTTTGCAGGATCATAATTTTAGATTAAGGTGTTCACATTGTATTCAAATCCCACTTAGATACGTAAGTCCTTTTGATGCATGAGGCCCAAAATTTTTTGAGTTAAATGCCCTTATTCAATTCTGTATTTGAAAAATCCCTAATATAGCCACCATCTCGCTCACACTGAGGATTTAAAATATAGATAAATCAATTAATGACAGTTCTGCAACTCTGAGTTTTTATTTTTTAGTTCTGTGTTCACAGAGCACCTAATATTTCTAATATTTGAAACAGATTTTTAATTATTCAAGAAAAGTAATTGTTCCCTAAATTGGCCATAAACTTATCCTGAAAAATATGTAATTCTGATTATTCAGTTTTTACTGCTATCTTTCTCACCAGGCTGAGAAATATTTTTGAAATTACACACGCACACCTTAATCCCCTGTTGTGTTTGCTCTAAAGGATAGGCATAGGTCTTAATTTACAGTGTTAAGATGTTAATACTTGGTTCTAATGCTATCAATAAGAAAATAGGTTTCACTACACTGATGCTTCTATTTCTAGAAAATGCAATAAATTCTTCTCCTGAAGTATTTTGGCTGAATTATGTCAAGCTCAGAGTATTGTCAAGCTTTATTGCATTCAGCTGGATTCAGAATATTACAGAACCATTCCTAATAGAGCTAGTCAAATAATTTGTCTGTTACTACTTTTTAAACAGATTGCAGTCACAGCTTCATTTCCAACTGTCCTCTGCAAATTTGTGGGTATACTTTTTAAGAAATCATTGAGACCATTTTGCCACTTGCAAATACACTTTTATAAGAACTAGTGAACAAGTATGACAATTTTTTTAATACAAATACTCCATTTCACTTTCCCAAGTCAACTAAGTATGTATGCATTTTTGCCATTGAAAAGATAGATATTTAGTAAAAATGTGCATCTGTCAATTCCACTGAGTACAGCTAAAATAGTCTAGGAGTGAAAAATGTTTTAACTTGAAATCTGTAAACTTCTAGCTAAATTTTCAGTAAGAAATAATGGCAAAAAGCCATCCTTTGTCTGCAAAAACTGCTTCGTGGTTAGAGAGATATCTGCACACATCACAGGAGTGAAAGCTGAAGGTCAAGAGGTTAATTCTACTTACTGCAACATATATTCTGCAAGTGACTCGTAGCTGTGTGATCTGCAGAACTCTCACTTAATAGGGAAGGCTTAAAGAAAAAGAAAACCAAATTCCTTTAAATGATAGTTCAAACCACTAAGGTTTACCAAGGGAAAGGAAGTCTAATATTGGGGGAAGGGAGCTGTTGTATTTTCATCTTGTTCTTTGTTGTCTTTGTGTTCAGAGAAGGACAGGAGTGTTTGAAAGCATTTTTTTCAAGAGATCAAAGGAGAAATAATGATGGGGAGGGTGAGCTTTTATTCTGTAGAAAGAAAACCTTCTACAAAAAGCTACTACCCAAAGCCATGAACATACAACAAGGTGAAAAGCAACACAATCCACTTACAAAGAAAATTGTGGAAATAACAAGTCTCCAACTATAAGCATCATTAATGTAAAAAAAAAAAAAAAAAAAAAAAAAGAGTGGGTATGGGCCATTAAATGTACTATAATCTATTCAGTGAGTTTAATGTAAGGGTCATTATGAATTTAGTGCTTATTAATGATTTATAATTCAATGGCAGCTAGAAGTCACTCCTGGGGTAGACACACCAATGTGCTATGTTGCTTCTGCATACTGATTTAAGTGAAAGACTCAATTCAGAGAACAGTTTGCTAACTTATGTAAAGAATCTAGAACACTCTTCTGGTAATTTTGCAAAGGATAGCTGTCATACTGCTGTTTTCCATTTCCAAGTTAAGTGGATATACAAAACCCCATGCAGATCCCTTTTATTCTTCATCATCTTTCCTATGACTTGGGAAATGCCCAAGATAATATTTAAATATTTCATACAACGGTTGAATGCAAGATTCAGATCATGTCTATTACTGCAGTGTATGGAACATTACTTTTCTCAGATTTTACACAGATTTAGATTAACAGAGCATAGTGGCATTTGCACGTCATGCTGAGAAGATGTTCAGAAGTTCCAGCAGAGTCATCTAGCTGTGCATATATGTGCTTCATACTATGGTTGACAAACACTTAAACAGAGAAGGCTGGGTAGACCTCCCATCACCAGAGTTGATAGCCTAATTTCAATATAACTGGGACAACCAAATCCCTTTTGCCTTCTTCCCTGTCATTGTGATGTGATAAGATTGGCTTTTCTACTGATTACCCAGCAAGCAGCTGTATGCCCAGGCCTGGCTTTGCCTACTTTTTTTTTTTCACTTGTTTCCTTGCTTGTTTTATTTTTTTTTTTCTTTGGTCGTTTCTTTTTCAAATGGCTTGTTGAATGTGATCCTGTTGTGTGAAATGCCTAAGGCTAGCAGGGCAGCAGAGGCTTCAGGAAAGATGGTAGTTGTACCATGGTAGAATTTATTTTCAAATCTAAAACCTGACAGGCTTAGTAATACTCATCAGGAAGCAGACCCTTAATTTGAGATAGAATGTCATGATACAGTCTTTAATGCGGAATTAGCCAGTAAAGAGCTTTATCACAGCTTTCCCTAAATCATCACTAACTGGAGGAAGAGAAGCAGAGATAAAAGTGCCCGTACTACTGAGTTTCGCTTTCTACTGCATTGCACCTTGTAGACACTCACACTTTTGCAGAGGCATTGTGAAGAAAGGAGGACCCATGAGAGAAGAAAATATTTCTGTGGGACACCAACGAATGACCGGCTAGAAGTTGATGCTTCCCAGAGCCATGATCTTCCCTCCCTCCTGAGGACACAGAATAATACAGAAGTTCAGTGCCTCATACATTAACATCTGAAAATAATTCTGTTTTCTTCTCATATTTAAAACTTTTTTGCTTTCCTTACTTTTCTCAATAAACTTTCTTGTATTCTGTGTGGACGTCTGCCACTCATTAGCGTCTACTGTCTGCATCTCATCCTGTTGAACTTGGCAGACATAAGGACAGGATAGAGGTTACAACTCTGGCTTTCAATAAAACAGACATTCTTCTGCCTAGATTTATAATCTGGCTTTGGGGATCTTATTTTTTCAGTTTCAGTTCTGACTTTGACAAGATGACGTGGGGCAAGGTGATCTCAAAATACTAACTGAAGAAATAGAAAGGTTATCCATAGCTGGGAAAATGGCAATTGGATAGAGAAGACCTTTATTCCCCTTGCAGTATCTCTCTCTACATAACTGCAATGGTAATGAAAATGTAAGGAGAAGCAAACCTATAAAAGCTTATATATGTCTTATTTCCCTTTTTACTGTATAGCTGTGGAAGGCAGTGCTTTATTTGTACATCTCTGGTCTAGTCTAGCATTCTGGTACAAAACCTACAAGACAGAGAACTGACAACTCCAAAACCATCAGGAAGTTATACCTAGCTTTATGAATAAAAAGGGCTTAAATTTCTGTATAGTTTGGCTCAGAATGATGCTAGATGATAGCTGTATGTCCAGTTCAATGGCTGTAGAAGCTCAGTAACTTCATTACTCTCAGTGCCATTGTTGTAAGGTTATCTGAAGTGCAGGCTGCCTGCAAATCCCATCTGTCTCCCTAATAACTAACACTGAACCTTTCAAAAGCTTTGTCTGCACAGCATGTGAAGTTGCTGAGGATAGTGGTCAAAATAAGTCATTCTGTGCCTAGTATGTTTACACTGTAGAGAGATGTTCACATAAACCTAAAAGGACATAGAATACACCTGAGTTTTTCTTCCCGGAAGCCTCAGAACTTGTTTAATAAAGATGTGCAAGTATCTCTTCCTCAGTTTTTAGTTTTAGTTAATTTTGGATGTTTAACAAACAGTAACAATGCCTAATTTTCCTATTCTAGACATTTCCTGTCGACATATTAAATGATACAAAATTTCTTGCTATCTTTAAACACACGCGCAAGAAAGAATAATTCTCTGACAGCCAAACTAACATGCCCGCCATTAAAACATTCAGGAGAGTCAGAAGTATAAAATGCAATATTTAGTCTCTTTCTAGCCCTCCTTATATATTTAATTCCATACTAACCTACACATCACTGGGCCCTGCAATAAAAAGGTCGGAAGCTAAATTGCAAAATGCATTCCACCCAGTATTTTGCTAATTAAGTGTCATGTGGCCATCATGATGACCCGCAATTTAAAAGACAATGGAAAACACTTTTTTCCTTTGCTCCTGAGAATATTCACTCAACCAGGTAGTCATTGGATTTAATTGGAAGGAAGGATATGTCACAAAATGTTCTCTAGAAAGAGTTAAAGGATTCTAGCATGTCAGTGAAAATCCCATTGGCATTAATGGCTATGACAGATTGAAGGCCTTTGGGTGCATTCTTATGTAAGATCTAACACCTTTTTTGTCTGACTGGTACTCGATCAACACAATATCTGCCAATTATGGGCATCACAAAAGGAAATAATTTCTCTTCCTTTTCACTGTGTATTATTCGGTGCAATACAGCTTGAAAAATGGCAGTGACACCCCCTGTAATCATTTGTTTGTGTATTTATCCAGATCTCTGCTGAGAGGTGGATGACAGCACCTATTGCTTATTGTTTAACTTCTATTTCATTGTGCTGTGAAGAGATAACTGCATCCCCAGCTACACCTCCAGATTTTTTAACTTGTATAGAGCTTGAATTAGGTTTATTTATAAAAATGAATGTTCAGAAAAAAATACGGTTTAATGAATATGGTGACTTTTTCTCCTGATTCATTACGCAGAAAACAAGTATTCCAGAAACACAGACATACCAGTTAGGGGTTTTTTTTATTATTATTATTTCCCTTGCACCTGAAATAGCTATTTTTTGAGCTCATCAGTAAGGTTATCTTGTCTTTACTCCAGTGTCTCTCTGACCACTCATTGAAAATACGGCTATTCATAACCTTACACCAGAAGGAGTACAGTGAAGAGATCATTTGACTGACAAAAACTCAAGCTGGCCTGACCATGTAGCTTAAAACATTGCAATATGAATTTACCAATTAGAAGTCTTCTGTTTTCTCAGGTTGCTACAACTTCAGGTAATGAGTTTTGACTCATACCAAGCTGTTTACTTAAAAACAACTTGTAAATATAATATTTTTTATCTACTCCTAAAGCTTCCACAATTCTATATTTCTTTAGAGTTTGAATATTTCCTTACCAATCTATTTAAGATAGTTATGGCAGTAGCCTGAGCTAGCTACAGCTTTTGACTGATTGGTTTGCCTTCTCTTCTTTTAGGTAGACACAATAAACCTTTTTTGGTCTCCATTAGAACAGAAATTAAAATAATGCTGTTTTAAAACAGAGAAGACTTAGAGCTGCCAGCACAGGTTCTATATCATTCAGTAAAACATTAAAAGAATAATTTCTTCCTACAGGGTCCTTGCAGTGCTGTAGTCTATTATTTTTTTCCCTCTTAAAATTTTTTCAATGGCTTCCTGGATTGAAATGAACACTGTGAAGTCACTTCTGGGTCCTTATGAAAATGTCCTTTGTTTTTTTGACCTCAGAAGTCTGGATCTCATTCTGTTTCTCCGCATCTTGTGAGTTTACTGATCTACCCAGATCCCGCTTTTTTACAGAACATAAACCAGCACAGGTACGTACTGCACCAAACGCTATCCAATATATCCAAACAGTTTAGTCATCAGTCCCTAAGGGAAACAATTTGTGCACTGTTTTACTAGTCTCAATGACAACTGATATCACATGAAAGAAACTTGCAGAGCAAAGCAGTAGAATAAAAGAGACCCACTACAGGAATGTGGCCAATTGGATAATGACTTCTGTAATTTCTGTGGCATATGTTTAAAACCAGGAAAGTAGAAGGGAACACAGAACTCCATGTTCTCCTAAGTACTTAGACTGATCATCAGATTAGTATTTCTTGGGTCTAGGGTTGTTTCTGAGAAAAAATGAGGACAAATTATGAGACCAGGGGTAAATAAAAATGGAATAAAGTAAAATAATCAAAGTACACAGAATACTATAACCATAGAATCATAAGACGGTTTGGGTTGGAAAGGATCTTTAAAGGTCATCTAGTCCAACCCTGCTGCAATGAGCAGGGACGTCTTCAACTATATCAGGTTGCTCAGAGCCCCGTCCAATCTGACCTTGAATGTTTCCAGGGATGAGGCATCTACCAGCTCTCTGGGCAACCTGTTCCAGTGCTTCAACACCCTCATTGTAAAAAATTTCTTGCTTATATAGAGTCTGACACAATTTTGCCAAAGCTGCTGCTACAGCTATCGAGTCTATTGCAAGAGTTTTGTTTTGAGTCTTCAGTAACAACGCCTGAAGCCCTGCTTATGAAATAGCAAGAGTTTATGATGCATTTAATACATTTCTATTAGATCAAACAGAGGATAAATATTGAAGAATATAATAAAAGCATACTGTATTTAACCTAAATAAAAAAAAATAAAAATAAAAAAGAAAAAAACATGGAAAAGTTTTTTTTAAGCTAAAGGCTGTTAAAAAAGGAAAAATAAATATGGTGTTTGACCTATTCAGGACAAAGATAAGCCTTGCATTTTTAACGTATTTATTTTTTTTTTAGTTAGTGTTTATCTATGTTAAGGTAGACTTTAGGCCATGCTTTGTAAATAATATAAGGATGATATCAATGGGATGTTGCTAATGAAGACAATGAAGAACATAGAGTGAGGTATCAAAGGCATGTTACAATTTTATTAAGGCCAGAAAAGTCATTTTCCACAATGGTCTAAAACATGACAACAAAAGTTGTAATGTTACTAATCCTGACTAGAGAACTACAGTGAAAAGAAACCAGCTTGACCTGTTGCTCTTGTGAATATACCAGCAGTAGTAGCCACTGATTGTGTAGAAACCAACAATGCATCTCTATGCCAGAAATACACTACCTGAATTAAAGGACATTCCAGAACAGATTAAACTATTATTGTCTCTTCCTTATTCTAGAAATTCACCATCATTGTCAGATTCTATGTAACTGTTCTGAGAAGGCTTAACACAACTTTCAGTCCAAAAAAAAAGTGTGTAATATTTCTAATTAAACACATAAATATTCATGTGCATGGATACTACTGCGCTGCTACTCCATGTAGCTTCAAATTCTGTCAGTTTGTCTTAACAATTATAATGCTATATTTCACCTTTTGTAGGTCAGTAAAATGTGAGAAAACATACACTGAAAATTTGTGATGTTGTATCATGATGCTATCACAAATGAAGCACATTGAAGAGTCTGTGGTAAACAACTGTTTAAGTTCATACCTAGTGTCATATTTTATAATTAATTTATACAACTTTTTCTGGTTTAAAGCTTGTGGGAAACAATCTCCCCTTGGATAACATAAATCCACGCATTTAAATTCTAGGACTTCATGCAAAGCCAAGTATTTTTCCAAGATGCCAGTTTAAGTTTTTCATTCATTTTTGCTTGTTATTTTTAAAATTAAGGTACTTTGATGTTAATTAGTACAAAAGATTGGTAATTTATTTTTGAGGATAAAAAATATTATAAAAGCAATTCTTTAGGGTTCTTTTTTCTTTATTCCTGAGTCAATTGTTTATTTAATACAAATGAACATAAAGTATTAAAATACCAGCAGGAGACATCCTTTCTCACAAACATAAGACTGCTTTTCTATATGTACTATTCTGAAAAGTCTCTCACGCACTTTCTTGTGTGGTTTCTTTTCCATTTTCTGGCTATGTCTGGATATGGTACCTAGGAGTGCTATCCACACAAGCACAGAACTGCAAATATGATCATTCCCTTCTTTGCTTTCCTCCTGCTACAGTTTTCACAGAAAATAACTGAACACATCCTACACAAACTCTAATAAATGCCTGACTTGAATGCATTGAACTTGGAATGCCAGAGCATACATACCATTATGCTTAGTGGTAGTAAAGTAAAGAGAAAATCTTTCCTGCAGCTATCATTAGTCAGCCCAGTTGCTGAAGTCAAACTACAGAAAGAGTGCATATATGTTAATGCTATTTAATGCCACTTTGCATTCCACTGCCCTCTTCTTGTTTCTAGGGAGGAATGCTAATAAGGTATTCTGAAGGTAAGTGCATAAGTGGACCTATTGGAAGCATCAGAAAAATAACTGGTGAATGACATCCCAGCATGAAGCCTATACAAAAAGACTACTCAGGTAAGTGAGACCTTCACCACACCTTCCTGGCTGGAAAACAGAGTTATACATGAACTTTGTTGTATAATTCTTTCTAAAACACACATATATATTTAACATAATTGGGTCAGAAGACCAGAGCATGTTAGAAAATCCTTTAGTAACCAGTGGCTGGCCAAAAAGACAGACCCACAGCTACATGTTTAGTAAGGCCTTCAAGGTTTAAACTGACTCTGTACTTTAGAAAACAATAAGTAATTAAAGCAATAGCTGCTTGGCCAGGGGAATACATACATGGTTGTCAGACAGTGTAGAAGGCTGAGATGAGGTGAAACTGCTACATGTAGAAATCGGGATGCCATTTAGGACAAGGACACATCCACCAGATAGAGTGAGTGTCCTACTAGGCTGAGTCAATAGTGCTGGTCTAAACTAGACTGGAGAGGCAGGGACCTTGGTTGATGTGTGCTGGATGGAGCGTGTGTGTTGCAGTAAGGTTTATACTATATGTCACTGAATGGTGTGGTTCTGTTCTTGCAGCTATTCTACCCCAAATCCCTCATGGCGTGTGGTGGCTCCATACTACAGAATAATTGATTTTAAGTATTCTACATGAATGGAGAAGAGATTCTAATTCTAGATGCCCCTTTTCATTAAAATATATTTTTCAGATATATTTGTATGAACATGCACCTGATTTTTTTCATTCTAGACTTCAGCATAATCAAGAGTTTTATTGATGCAATTACCTGTGTATCAATGCCTTTATATTCTTGATCATATTCCTTGTTTCCTTACAGTCTCACAAGGTCTGGGACATTTTAAGGAAAGAAAGTTCACTTTTTCATTGCTATTCACATAAAGCAGACTGACTTCATTTTTCTCTATTTTCAGTTACTGTTTTGTTTCTGAAATTTAGGAAGGGAATTCTGGATCAGTGAAAAGTCATGTAAACTTTGAACCTGAGGGTTTGATACAAGGAAGCCATGAGAGGATTACAGTGGAATGTAGGACTACAATGGAAGTGGGCCAGCAGAAAAGAAGGCTTCACAGAGGCTGGAAATAAAACTAAAAGGTCAAGGAGAGAGGCAGGAGAAGCATATTAATAAAATTCAAACCCAAGTGGGAGAGTAAGTATTGTAAAAGTGGGCCCTGTTTCCAATATTTCTTTTCCTCTTGGAACACTGACTAGAGGCTAATAGCTAAAGCTGTAAACTCATCAGGACATGGGGGGTTGTGTGTGTGAATATTTCAATTTACAAAGTGACTTTCATTAAGGTCTTTAGACAAAAGAGCTATATCCTCTATTAAACGAATACCAATGTATGCCTTCACCTATTTATGAACAAGAATCAGAGCTTGCCCTTAGGCTTTAATATAAGCCTCATAAGTGTTCATGTGAAGACTAAATGTTGTCGTTTAGTATGCAAACCCTGGAAATTGGGTTCTATTGCCTTGGGAAATTTCCTTTGCACTAAATATACTCTGTATTTTTTTCTTTAAAAAAGGGAAGTCACAAAAGCAAATGACAGTAGTATATCATTCCATAACTTTTAAGGTTTGACAGCTAGCAATGATTAAGTCTTTCAATCAGTGCAAGGATCTGTCATCTCTAAGTCTTCAAACAACACGACAATATTTAGGAGTTTGTGCTATGTGGTTTGTATGTGAAGGAATGGAATTCCAGAAATTGTTTACATTAATATGTGGTATTATCCTCAGCAGAAGAAGAACATGGTCCTGTTGAAATGGGTCCAACAGAGGGCCACACAGATGATCAGGGGGCTGGAGCATCTCTCCTATGAGGACAGGCTGAGAGAGTTGAGGTTGTTCAGCCTGGAGAATAGAAGGCTCCAGGGAGACCTTATACCAGTCTTCCAGTACCTAAATGAGGCCTATAGGAAAGATGGGGAGGGACTCTTCATCAGGGACAGTAGCGATAGGATGAGGGGTAACGGTTTTAAACTGAAAGAGGGTAGATTTAGATTGGATATTAGGAAGAAATTGTTTACTGTGAGGGTGGTGAGGCAGTGGCACAGGTTTCCCAGAGTAGTTGTGGGTGCCCCATCCCTGGAAGTGTTCAAGGCCAGGCTGGATGGGGCTTTGAGCAACCTGGTCTAGTGGGAGTTGTCCCTGCCCATGTCAGGGGTGTTGGAACTAGATGATCTTTGAGATCCCCTCCAACCCGAACCATTCTGTGATTCTATTCTATGATTCTATTCCTGACAAATACTCAAATTCAGCTACCTTGAGAAAGGACATAAAGATACACTTTTCAAGTTTTCCTTTTCCAGGATAATGCTTTACACTAGGCCAATCTCTAGTGACATTTCAAATTGCAGGATTCCGCTATGTGACAGCACTTAAGAGCATTTTTGACCAGAAAACAAGAGCTTGAAACTTTTACCATTCAATGGTTATGTATCATAGAAAGGAAAAGTTAGTTGAATAGTACAAAAGAAGTTTTCAAAATTTGCCAAGAAAATAATATTTTACTGCATCTTTGTGAATTAAAAAAGCATTGATGGCAAAGAAAAGGACAATATTTCTCCACTGCATTAATCTTTCTTCCTAGGAATATACTAGCTACAGTCATCATTTTCGGCGCTGCAACATGCCTTTGAAATAGATAGATTTTTTTCCCCCCTGTGAACTTAAATATAGTTCTTATCCCTCAACTTGACATACAGATATTCCTACTTTGTAGGAATGAAGTCTGTAGGTAGAGTGATAACCTGCCCCTTTGAAAGGAAATTATTGTAGCATCTCATTCTTTCTGAGATCAAGAGTTGATTTTTACCATAAAGACAACAATCAAGCTTTCTTTGGGATGTTTTTTACACCATTTCATCATATGTTAATTAATGTTCACCTGATCTTTATTCTACTTGTGGAAAAAATATTACAAATGAAAAATTATTAGAGAAGACACAATGCTTAGACAACAGAATTCACATTTCTATGTAAAGTTGTTGTGTGTGCCCAGAAGACAACCAGATATTAAGTATCTGGAATCTGTTCTGCTGTTTATATAGACTTCAACTCACCAGTACCTTCTTATTCACCAAAACATTTAGACCTCTGCTTAATTAAAATAACTGGGTTTTGACAAGTTTAACCAGAAGTTTCAATGCTTTTTTTTTTTTTTTTTTTTTTTAATTTAAAACTTCAGAATGACCTGTGTAGAGACAGGGGACATTGAAATTGAATGCATTTTTTTTTAATTGTATGCCAGATGCAATGAATCTTGCAGCAACCAATTAGACGAACTGCATTGCACAGTGATCTTAATCTTATATGTTGCCTTATCATCTATATGCAGGAGGATAATGATAAAGATATGATGTAGTGTTGTATGTATACCAGCATCGTTTGAAAAAATGAAATTATTTTTTAAAATACATCTAAATGTGGTACAGAAAATAATTTCTTTACTTCTTATGATCACATGTTAAATCTTACTACAATAATATTTAATTTATAAAATATAAGGAAATTGTGAAGTTACATTAAGCAACTTGGCACAAATTTAAAAAACGTAAAGTTGTTGAGCTCATATAGCAGTAGCTGCTCACAGGCTGAACACAACGTAATCTGCAGGGTCACAGTTATTCCCATTTAAAGCAAATGACAAGACTGTTTGATTTTATCACAGTTAAGAAAAACTTTTTTCCTTGTGTCCATTTTTCAGGTTTATCATATGTTACACAACTTACCCTGTAGTCCATAATGGAAAGCTTTCAAAAAAACACTTTTTTCTGATCACTTACTTTGCAGAGCATGGAAGCAACAGAAGATGCTTCATTTCATGTTTACTGACATGTCCTCTAGTATTTCCATTTCTATTCCCTGATTCTCTTTTTGTTTTTCTCTTCAGCAAACTTACCACTCTATTTCTTCTGTCATGCCAAAACCTGTCTACAAATATTGGTTTGATATTTAATATCCTTATTCCCTGAGGCTTCTTCAAATTTCCGCTCAGTTTAGCTCAGCATTGTCAATCAGTGAGTTGTTGCCTATCGTGTGTGTTAGTAACACCTCAGGCAAGTGTGAGCATAATGAGGATCAAAATATCAGGACAGACAAAAGCATCCCAGTCCTCCAGCACCCACTGTTGTCTATTACACAGTTCTGAGAAAGACTTAGTGATGTTTTAGTGAATACAGTGAAGATACAATTAAAGAGACACCAATGTATCCTCTAACAATAAGAACAGAGGTTTGGATCACAGGAACATATCAGAAGAGATAAAACCACTAGTCATTATGGACAGATTTGCTGGTGGATACTCAGACCTTTATTTTCTTTTATTACTTTATTTTATTGATTAAATTTAATTTTTAGTATATGTACAGCAATGAACTCAGCAAACAGCATTTTCATAACCAAGGTGCAGCCCAGGTTTTCTGTTTACCATCAATGCAGTTGCAACATAACAGGAAGGATTTGGAAACTAATGGCCAAGAGATTTATTCTTTTGGAGTCATTGCATCCCCACCCCCATCTTTCTAGTAACACTTGTGATCCAAGATAGGCTTCTAGTAGGAAACCGAACACAGAGTTCTTGCTTCAGTTATCTTTACACTTACTAAGTTACAGTAGTTATTAATAACTATATATGCATATCTGAATATTTTGTTTTGTTTGGGAGGCTGAAGTAATAGTGGAAAACAATATATATGAGAAAATAAATATAGCTGTGTTTTTCATTTAACATCTAAAGAAGAAAATTAACTCTTCAATAGACTTTTGAAGTCATTCATGAAACTCACATCAATTGCCATGTTGCATAATTATGTCATGTAATACTAAATAAGGTTCATTAGTTAATTATCTGGCCATTTTCTGTTAAGCAAGTTACACATAAGACAGAAAAATCATCATATTCTTTCGCAGTTTACTCAGATCCAGTAGTTACTGAGATCCACTATATTGATTGGATCTAACATAGCTTGATAACACTTTACCTACTAGCTGTATTCTTGCATTATTGTCATGAATTGTCATTGTTGAAGACAAGCTGAAAACTCCACATGAGATGCAGAAATACACCTAACAAGTACTTAAAAATATCTTCTGCCTTCTAACCTTTTCCTTTCCAGTTCTGTGGAGAACACTACACTGTTGCTAGCGCTAATAGCCAACAGGCTAACAGCTCATCATGGGAAGAAATCATGAACAATCATTCCCCTTTTATTTCTTCCACATTATTTATGATTTTATAACCTCTTTCTTATTCATCTCCAGCTGTTTGCTTTTCAGGCTGAATGGTCCTCATTTGTTTGGGTGTGCATTTGACCACTTTCTCTTTTCCCAGTTCTTGGAGAGAATATCTTTTTGGAGATCAGAACTTTAGAAATTCAAGATGCTGACAGCTCATAGAATTGTAAGTAGTGACATGATTATATGGTTGTTATTTTCTTCTGTAGGCCCTTCCTAATAGTTCCTAATAGTAAATTTGTTTTCTTCACCTCTAATGAGCATTGAAATTACATTTTCACCACACTAGCTACTAAGGACACAGCTAAAACCTGCCCTGAATTAAACAATGGAATCATTTCTATATGACTTTTCTTCATTTTCATGGGAAACATGTGAAGTACTAGAATTTAGGAGAAAAAAATGTGCAAATGCTGAAGCTAACTTTGTGATCTACTCTACTGATACAAAATACACTCTTGAATTCATGAAGTATTTTTTGAATTCACCAAGTATTTTTTAACATAATAGTCAACATAAAGGGATTTTTAAAATAATATGTATTACCTGAATCCTTATAGAAAAACCATTCAGGATTCAACGTATTTTGACATAATCATACTAAACAGAACTATAAAAGAAAGTTTGTATGTGTGTTGAGCTCCAACTGAAAATTCCTGTAGATGTCTGTATATACGAACTCAATATAATTCTGCAGAATTGTTATAGGATGGCAAACAAATGTATTTTAAAGCCTTCATGAACAGAATTACCAATATGCTTTGATTGCTTTGTGTCAATTCAGTAAACACAAATTTATTGAAGGAGGTTTAAATGGTCATTCAACTTGAGTTTATGGGTGCCTTGTGCCTTCAGATTGGCAAAAAGAACCTGGAATTTATGGATGAAATGTACACAGGTATTCAGCAGAAAGAGGTCTCCTTTATATATCTGAGCCATCCTAGGGAACTCCCAAGATACAATTTTTCTCATTATTATTTTATAGAATGTGTCCAGAAATCCTAGTGACAATATACACTAATTAGTTTTATAGCTATATACCATAACTGAGTCTTCAGCAGTATTAAAGCATCTATAGTAACAACTCATAAGGAGAGCAACTTCACATTTAAATACAATCTTTGTTCATAAATACATGGTTATAAAGTGACTATGAGCAACTTTGTAAGGCAATTAGAAAGCATTCAATTCCTAAAAAAAATTAGTTTCTACATAAATAATGCTGCTGTGAATCGTTGCTTAGAACTAAGAAGTAACATAGCTGGTGAAGGGTCTAGAGCACAAGTCCTATGAGGAGCGACTGAGGGAGCTGGGGTTGTTTAGCCTGGAGAAAAGGAGACTCAGGGGAGACCTTATCGCTCTCTACAGCTACCTGAAAGGAGGTTGTAGAGAGGTGGGGGGTCGGTCTCTTCTCCCAAGTAACAAGTGATAAGGACAAGAGGAAATGGCTTCACGTTGTGTGAGGGGAGGTTTAGGTTGGATATTAGGAAAAATTTCTTCACCAAACGGGTTATTAAGCATTGGAATAGGCTGCCCAGGGAAGTGGTTGAATCACCATCTCTGGAGGTATGTAGATGTGATGCCTAGTGACATGGTTTAGTGCTAGACATGGCAGTGTTAGGTTGATGATTGGACTCAATGATCTTGAAATTCCTTTTCAGTCTAAATAATTCTATGATTCTACAATTCTACAGTAAGTTTGTAAGTTTATATGGTGAAAAAATATGTGATAAAGTCTGCAATTGGTAACCCAGATAGTCCTTCTAGTCTTAGGTTTTCTTATGATTCTAAGTATACTTTAATAAGCAAATTACATTTTTTTAAATGCAGTTGCTTTTTTTTTTTATGTTGGTAGCACTCTATTTACTTTTAAATTAATTTATTCAGAACAAGCAATGAAATACGCATTTAAAAGGTAATATTTTAGTGTGACATTAATTGTATTTTTTTTTTCCCTACAAAAGCAAAACATCTTAAATCTAAAAGCACAATAAATTAGTATGGATATTTACTTCATAACTAATGTTCAAAACACTAAGAAAGAAGCTTCTTTTGTCTAGTTTAAAACTGAGATTTCTTAATATACAAAAGTCTTACTATCTTATGCAAAAATATTACCATACTTATTCACATTTATATTGTCTGCCTTCCTCTATTTTATCTCCTTTGTTTACTAGATTTTGATATCAGAAAGTACTGAAAATTTCCTTTGAGTGGATTGGTCCTACCACAAGTGTTTTAAAAGATAAATATGCTTTGCATTTACATTTCTGAATAAAACATTTTGGGTTGCATTCATTCACTCTTGGCTTCCACAGCTATCTCTTATTCTATTTTATGTTTTTAAAAGAGAAAAAGTTCTACTTCCTCATCATCTGTTTAATTTATTTAGATTTTATCCTCTATAAGCTATTGGTTTTCCTCTCAAATATATGTTTAAAATTTCTCCCTTTTAGCTATACCATTATATTTTTTACAAGCCAGAATGTCCCATAGCTAAGCTGCTATCTCTAGTCACGTATTTTCAATATATACTTGAAAAAAATACTAATTTTTAATTTGTTTGGAAATGTTTTGGCCCATCATCAGGTTTGTTTTCATTTACAAAGGTATAATTGTAAGATTTGGTGTTACTATTATGCTATCACAAGAAAAAAAAGAGGAGACAGAAGTCATAAAAGCTAATGTTTCTCTCTGGCAATGTGTTTGAATACCATATACCTACAGTTTCCTTTCCCTTTCTGGCAGGTACAGTTGAGTTGTTTCACAAGTGATATATTTAAAAAAAATCTCAATTTTTCACAATTAACTGTTTTTCTATCATGAACATTTTATGCTGGACACCCATATGCACAGGTTCAGAAGAACTGTATTTCTCTTTAATATCTTTATCAATAATCTGGATGAGGGGATCGAATACACCCTCAGTAAGTTTGCAGATGACACTAAACTAGGCGGGCGTGTTGATCTGCTTGAGGGTAGGTTGGCTCTGCAGAGGGATCTGGACAGGCTGGACCGATGGGCTGAGGCCAATGGTATGAGGTTCAACAAGGCCAAGTGCCGGGTCCTGCACTTGGGTCACAACAACCCCATGCAGCGCTACAGGATTGGGACGGAGTGGCTCAAAAGCTGCCTGGCAGAAAAGGACCTGGGAGTGTTGGTGGACAGCCGGCTGAATATGAGCCAGCAGTGTGCCCAAGTGGCCAAGAAGGCCAACAGCATCCTAGCCTGTATCAGGAATAGTGTGGTGAGACGGACTAGGGAAGTGATCATCCCCCTGTACTCAGCACTGGTGAGGCCCCACCTCGAGTACTGCGTTCAGTTTTGGGCCCCTCACTACAAGATGGACATTGAGGTGTTTGAGCATGTCCAGAGAAGGGCTACAAAGCTGGTGAGGGGTCTGGAGGACAAACCTTATGAGGAACGACTGAGGGAACTGGGGTTGTTTAGCCTGGAGAAGAGGAGGCTGAGGGGAGACCTTATCACCCTCTACAACTACCTGAAAGGAGATTGTAGAGAGATGGGGGCTGACCTCTTCTCCCTGGTGACAAGTGATAGGACAAGAGGAAACGGGTTCAAGTTATGTCAGGGGAGGTTTAGATTGGATATTAGGAAACATTTTTTCACTGAAAGGGTTATTAAACATTGGAATAGGCTACCCAGGGAGGTGGTGGATTCACCATCCCTGGAGGTGTTTAAAAAAAGGGTAGATGTGGTACTTAGGGACATGGTTTAGAAGTGGTTTCTGTCAGGGTAGGTTAATGGTTGGACTTGATGATCTTAAAGGTCCCTTCCAACCTCAGCGATTCTATGATTCTCATTAAAAGGGTTTTCACAAACAGGCATTTAATACAAGAGGCCATGTGAAGGTAGCAGGCTTTTAAGAACTTCGAAAGGACGATTTCCTCTGAAACCAGTTTGCCTTTCATGACCACAAAACATGCTAAATGTATAGTCTGTACATCACATATAGTTCACTTGGAGGAGAAACTAAGTAATTTTCCTGGGAGTCCCTGGGTAATCCTCTGGCCAGAGAGAAGGAGGATCTCCATTGCCAGAAATGTTCATAAGGTTTTCTGTGAGTCCTTTTGTGGGTCTGAGAAGTATCTCCATGCATCAGCTGTCAAGACAGCATGACCCTGGGTCACCGTCACATGTAGAAGGGAGCACAGTGTCGGATCTCCTGTGTTACAGAGAAGAGGTTGGGGTGTGTACTGTCAAGAGAAGCAGGTTTGTAGTGTAATCAGTCAGAAACACCTCTTCAGTCATCTAACAGGGTTATCAGCACTTTGTCAAGGAATACATAAGCAATATAGTATCAATGTTAATGAAAGTTGTATTGGTAAGATTTTTCAGGGATAACTTGCAAAATATAGGACCCAGCTAGAGTACAGTGTTACAGAGTAGATGGCAATTACTCCTCATTAAATTCATATTTACAAAGTTAATGTCATTCTGCAAATGATATACCATCAATATGAAGAGTATATGAAGAACATTTCTACAAAGCAGAAACTGTTGAGAGTTTTCTCTGGGAGGTTTGAAAAGGAAAAAAAAAATCTAACATAAAGATAACTTCTCAAAGTGTGACCTCAGTTTCTCCACATACGTAATTTTATACATATTTGAAACATTTTTTCCCTCTCCAGTGGTCCTTTCAACCTGTGAAGGCAAAGACCTGAGCAGTCAAAGAGACTGCTTTGTGAGCCCTAAACTACAAGCCTGGTACAATAGATCATGTATTTTCCAGACAGGGTTACTTTGCTGAGCAGGCTGTCTGATTATGCCCAGGTGGCTGCATGTTTTATTTCTTTCAGCTATCTTTGACAAAGAGGACACAAAATGGATTTGTAACAACTTTACTTCCCCATGTAGAGTGAAAAACCTAGCTGTTTTTGTCTGCAAATGATAACAGTTTACATAAATGCATCTAATTTATACACATCACTTTAGATTTGATCTTATATTATGGTAACAACTTCAGAGAAAGGCATTGTTGTGTGTAGCGAGTACAATATTTATTTTACCTTCCTAGCTGTACAAGTGATAAGGTAGTCTCTTTGCACGCCAGGTGATCAAAACACACAAACCAATCTGTTTGGGAAAACTTTAAAAAATATAATCTTTAATCACATAGTTCTTGTTCCACTGTTGTGTGTTATACTGCCTGTCAATAACTGTTCTCTGTCAAATATATGCTTAAGTGTAAAGTAAATATTCATTAGCATTCTGTCATATATGTCATGGACAACTATCCAGACATGGTTTCTGCACATAGATTCCTTCAGTTTTCCCTAATTAGAAAGAATCATCCGTGACCATCAGTCAGCCTCTGTACCCAAGTCCTGCACTCTGAAGCAGGACTTGGATCCCTATCAAGTCAAGATTCAATCAGCAATTATTCATCTTACCATGCCAATAAATCTATTAATGCTCAAGGTAAATTAACACAATGTGTTCCCTCTACTTCTGACTCATGGCTGAGAAGATGCTTTAGACTTAGAGAGTCTAAGTCTTCCTGAGTGGGCTGTGAGAGGCACTGAATTAAAAGTTTACTGTAGTCTTTTTTGCTTAAAGATCTTTACCCTGGGGGAGTAGATACAATAAAAGACTTATATCTCCTTCCTCTCATCACACACCATATATTTTATTGTATGAAAGGAAGTTTTCAGCTCTTCTTTAGGGTTTTGGGGGATGCTTTTTGTGGGAGGAGGTTGTTTATTTGTTTTTAAATAAAGTAATTGTGACTGTTTATTGGCAGGGGTCCACTCGTGTTAGATTAAGATATCTGCCATATCAAGCTTGTCAGTGAACTTGACCACTACATTTTCCTGCTGTATTGGGTTTGTGTGGCAAGGTTTTGGTAGCAGGGGAGCTACAAGGGTGGCTTCTATGAGAAGCTGCTAGAAGCTTCTCCTATGTCTGATAGAGCTAATGCCAGCTGGCTTAAAGATGGACCCACCACTGACCAAAGCTAAGCCAATCAGCCATGGTGGTAGTGACTCAGTGACAACATACGTAAGAAAGGGGAAAAAAAACTTGTGCAACAGCAGCTGGGAGAGACAAGTGAGAATATGTGAGAGAAACAACTCAGCAGACACCAAGGTCAGTGAAGAAGGAGGGGGAGGAGGTGCTCCAGACATCAGAGCAGAGATTCCACTGCAGCCTGTGGCGAAGACCATGGTGAGGCAGGCTGTCCCCCTGCAGTTCATGGGGGTTAATGGCAGAGCAGGTATCCACCTGAAGCCCATGGAGGACCCCATGCTGAAGCAGGTGGACACGCCCAAAGGAGGCTGTGACCCCATGGGAAGCCCACACTGGAGCAGGATCCTGGCAGGACCTGTGGGCCCATGGAGATAGAGGAGCTCATGCTGGAGCAGGTTTGCTGGCAGGACTTCTAATCCCATGGGGGAACCCACCCTGCAGCAGTCTTTTCCTGAAGGACTGCACCCCATGGAAGGGACCCACGCTGGAGCAGTTCCTGAAGAACTGCAGCCCATGGGAAGGACCCATGCTGGAGAAGTTCATGGAGAGCTGTCTCTCACGGGAGGGACACCATGCTGGAGGAGGACAAGAGTGTAAGGAGGAAAGAGTGGCAGAGACAACGTGTGATGAATTGTCTGCAAACCCCATTCCTTGTCCCCCTGCACTGCTTGGAGGGAGAAGATAGAGAAATCAGGAATGAAGTTGAGGGATGGGGGGGAGGTGGTTTAAGAATTGGTTTTATTTCTCATTACCCTACTCTGATTTGATTGGTAATGAATTAAATTAATTTACCCAAGCTGAGTCTGTTTTGCCCATGATGGTAATTGGTGAGTGATCTCTCCCTGTCCTTATCTTGACCCCTGAGCCTTTTGTTATGTTTTTTCTGCCTCTATCCAGTTAAGGAGGGGGAGTGATAGAGCGGCTTTGGTAGGCACCTGGCATCCAGCCAAGGTCAACCCACCACACCTCTTTACAAATACAGGTAGCCCACAGGTAGCGGTTAGCATACAGCTGATTGGGCTAGGGTATACATAGAATTGTTTCTGTAATTACATAAGATATTATATTTCAAAAAAATCTAATGAGTTTTAGACTTACATGATTGCTTGATAGACTCCTTGGGTGATAAGTAGCTTGGCATGACCATTTCCTACTGAGATCTGAAAAACTGTAGCCTGGTTAGTTTTATTAGACAAATAAGATACATTGGTTTTCCTCTTTCTTGACAGGATAATCAACATCTAGAATCACGTTCAAAGCATATTCCCACCGATCTGTTCAACCAAAACTAAGGAGAAGTTATTAATTTTTTCTTATATTTGCATATTTTTAGTCATCTTGATGATTGGCCTGGGATCCATAGCACAGCTAGAAAGGCAAGGAAAAAACCCACAAGGGTAGACGAGGTTATTCTAGTTTTGTGTGTTGTCTGAGGTTTTTGGTCTGAATTAGACTTACATTTGTTTGAACCTCTCTTCTCACTTTTTAATAGAGTTTCTATATTTCATTTTTGTCACTTGAATTATTTTGTGCGGCAAATTCTCAGCTGATACAGATAAATAGAATTAAATTAATTTCTTCTCTTTACCCTACCTGAGAATCAGCTTTTGTTTCCAATGGACTAGCTGAGAATTTCTCAAGTCAAAACTGGGGAAGTTTCTATATATCTGTATAATGGAATTCCATGTTTTTGTTTTATCCTAAAAACATCAAATCAATTTCCTTATGGAACAGCAGCAGAAGTGCAGTTTATTGAAAGGAATATAAAAATATTTAAATGTGTAATGTAGGTACCTTTAAACTTCTGTAACTCATTATTTGAGTTGCATGTTACAGGAGGTGCTATAGCAGGAAGCACATGAGCCAATGCAGGATGAGCCTGAGAAGAAGCACTGCAAGTGCATTAGTGCCCTGACCTGAGCTGACTTGAGTGCCCAATAACTCCATGCAACACACCGCGTCTGCTGTCCTCAGTGACTACCATAATAGATAGGTCCAAAATCATGGACTAAATGAACTCAATGGATGTTTTATGGCCTTTTTATGGACACTTTACAGCAGTGGCCCATAGATTAAGGGAATAATGTCTGTGTATATATCAAAGGACAGGAAAAGAGGATGTATGTAATGAGGATGTCTTGGGCATGATATGAATTCTATCGAATAAGGATTGTAGATTGTACCGGCTTTGGCTGGGATAGAGTTAATTTTCTTCAGAGTAGCTCATATGGGGCTATATTTTATATTTGTGACCAAAACAGTGTTGATAACACACCCATGTTTTAGCTGTTGCTTAACAGTGCTTATACAGTGTCAAGCAAGTCCTTTTCTGTTTTTCTCACACCACTCCATCAGAAAGTAGGCTGGGTGCACACAAGAAGTTTGGACGGGACGCAGCTGGGACAGTTGACCCCAACTGACCAAAGGGATATGCCATACCATACGACATGGTGCTCAGCAATGAAAGCTGGTGAAAGAAGGAGGAAAAGGCAACATTCAGGGTTATGATGTTTCTCTTCCCAAGTAACAGTAACACAAGATGAAGCCCTGCGTTCCTGGAAATGGCTAAACATCTTCCCGCTGACAAGAAACAGTCAGTGAATTCCTTATTTTTTTTTTGTTGTTTTGTTTTGTTTCTTTTGCTTGTGTGCACAGGTTTTGCTTTACCTGTTAAACTGAATTTTATCTCAACCCACGAGTTTTCTCACTTTTACTCTCCCAATTCTCTCCCCCATCCCACTGTGGGGGAATGAGCGAGGAGCTGTGTGGGGCTGAGCTGCCTACCAGTGTTAACTCACTTATGGGTTTATGTGGAAAAAAAGCAACTTGAAACACTTACTAAATACTGAGAACTGGAAAGGAAACATTAGACTGAGAAGGGATAGAATCAACTCCTGTCACAAGTAGTTGACTTTATTGGTGACATTCTTAGGTTTTAAAGAATGCTTTCATATTTCACTTGCAAAAATGTTTCTGGTTTTCTAGGGGTATTCTTTTGTTTCCGTTATGTACATAAAAACTCTTCATTGTGATTAAAATGTAGCAGGAGTCAAAACAGTAATGTGAAATGTAACAACCACTGAAATCCAGCATAATTCCAAATTATGCATGAATGAATGAAAACCACCTGCTTTTATACCTGGCAGTTGATTAGATACTTTTTGTTTTGCTGAGTTGGGTACTCATTTTTTTTCAATAAAATAGTCTACATATTATAGGAGAGTATCGACAGCAGAGTTTGAATTAAGAGCCCAAAGAGAGCAGTTTATAGCAAATCAAGGCAAACAGCACAGACGCTTACAGCCAGTGCATACTGATGACAGTGCTCATCTCAGAACAACATACCACAATAACCAGAGGTTATCTTGCAGACGAAGCGGGAAATACGGGATCTGGTAAGAAATATGACACAGAAGATTTCAGTGCTCAGCGGCTGCAAGCTGAGAACTTATTATGGTTAGAGACATTATAGAAAATTTGACCTTGCCTCTAGGTCCCAAAATTTTCATATTTCACATATGCCATTCTCTGCTCTTAACATCCAGCTTCAGTAGTGCTCACTGTTCAGCTGCTGTGCCTGAGTGTCTTTTTGCAGTACATTTTTCTTAAAATATGTTATTATATAGCACTTGCTGATAAACAAGTTGAGCATTTTATTCACAGATGGCTCTTTCTTACTGCCATGGTTTATCATTACTCTAAAGATTTCACAGTTTTTAATTTTGCTGCTAAGATACCAATGCAAAATAAGTTTTGGAAGGTTATGTTTTACTTAATAACTGTTTTTACCAGGCCAACAGATACTAAATCATACAATTTTTCACTAACACATTTTACTTTTCAGGGGAGAGGGAGGATTGTTCAGTGGTCATATGCATGTTCCTAGACATCTAGGGAAGAACAGAGAATAGCTGAGTTTGGATATAGTCATATCTGGGCACTAGAGTGATGTTTGGTCTGGTAAAGCACTTTCCTCTTATTTGTTGTTGATTTTATGGAAGCTAGCCTTTTTTAAAAGTCTGGGTCGACTTGTGGCATTTTGCCACTTCTTACTACATAGTCATTAGTGTGCAGATAAATTAATATCCCTTTTGAACTAAAGTATCATTTTTCATAATCATTAAAGGGAGTGGAATTACTTGCTGAAATTTCGGTTACATTTGTATACATCTATTCCATTGAATAAGGCCAGGTTTCTGAGGGTATTCAGGCACCCAGCTTCCATGATAGCAGTTGGCATTAGACATCTAAGCGTATTTATAAGCCTTCTTCAAAATCAAATTGAAGAATTAAGGAATAGACTCAAAAGATATGAAAGACAGTTACTGGAACATCTGTTGGATCTCAAAGGTATAATTGTGACACATGCCACATGTCACCTTCAGTGACTATGTCCCACCAGTGCTGAAAATTAAGAGAACTGGAAGATGGCCATATGTCAGCCAGAAGAAAGCAGAATCTTGAGCAATAATAAACACATACTCTAATTTTATCCAGTTTGAGGAACAGTTTGTACACTGTTTTTATGGGAGAATAAACAATCTATATTTCATATTTTGTAATTTCAGAGTGCTGTTAATATTAGATGTCATTACCAAAGTCCTCAAAGATGTGTTTGTGCAGACACAAAATAAGAGCACCTGTATTGGAATCATTCTTCAAATAAGCCTGAAGGAGAAAAAAAAAAAAAGTTCATCAATACTTAGACAACTTCTAGACTGTTTTCAAAGCTATTAGTCCCTTAATAAGTCAAATCTACTAAGGAAGCAGGGACAGCCGTGTTTTATACCTGAAATA
Organism: Alca torda; assembly: GCA_008658365.1. Lineage (NCBI taxonomy): Eukaryota > Metazoa > Chordata > Aves > Charadriiformes > Alcidae > Alca > Alca torda. The sequence continues at coordinate 175,148,274 of CM018076.1, read as the reverse complement.
ACTCTGGAAGTGTAATGCAAACAATTTTGACCCAGTCTCATGAAGAAAGTAGGACAATACAAGGACTAAGTACCACCATTTCCAAAGCCAGAAAGGACATTGTAGAATCCTCTCTCCACACACACAAGCTAAATAATTTGTCCTGAAAATCAGAATTAAATACATTTATAAAAGATAATCAAATTTATCTTAAGAAGTTAGTAATAGTTTTTTCTCCTACTTCCTTTGAATGAGACATTTCAGTGCTGTGTAAATATACATCAAAAATATTTAGAGTTTTTTCAGGTTTAAATAAACCTAACTTAAGCCTCCAGGCACTGAATTTTGACCTCTTGTCAATGGGTAGAAAGCTCTTTGATATCAAATATTTTCTTTTTGTAAGCACATATGCAACAATATTCTCTTAGACTGACCTTAGATAGAAGTACCTGATCTTCACAAGCCTCAATCATCCATCTTGTTTGCCAGATCTGAACTACAGGGTTTCCAGTCCATCAAGAACAACACATGTTGGTTTTTTGTTTTTTTTTGTTTGTTTGTTTGTTTGTTTATTTGGTATGTAAGTTATTTTTATAGTGGAATGGATATTTCCTCAAAAAAAAAAATTGTATTCTATATAAAGAACTTAAATTCTGTATATTCATCTTCTGAAATATTCTGAAAATTAATATGACTGTTTTTCAGGGCTATTGTCTAAAGGTAATCACCTAAAAACTACTCTAGATCCCTACTGTGAAAGACTGATAGAAAATTTATTGAAGTCAGTTCAAACAATACCAACAGCTTCACTGGGGTTTAATATACTCCTTACATACTTTGCTTCAAATCAATAAACCGGGACTACTTAATGTTTTCTAAATACATTCAGTCCTAGATCTGCCACGGTTCATCTGTTTAAGCAGGCCAGTTACCCATTGAATCTACTGAGACAATTAATGGATTTATAAACAGGCATGTGCACAACTATTTCAGGAGCACTATATATATAGAACATAGATATAGATATTGAACAAGACTACTATAATTATCATTATCATGTATAAAAAAATTAAAGAATGATTCTGTAGAAACAGGAAAACAAAAGTACCATTTTAATAGCCTGATGGCAACCTGATATGTTATTTTGAAGAATCTGGATTATTTTGTTTTCTAAAATTTATAGAATCACAGAATTGCCTAGGTTGGAAGGGACCTTTCAGATCATTGAGTCCAACCATCAACCTAACACTGACAAAAACCAACACTAAATCCTATCTCTAACCACTATGTCTACCTGTCTTTTAAATACCTCCAGGGATGGTGACTCAACCACTTCCCTGGGCAGCCTGTTCCAATACTTAATGACCCTTTCAGTGTAAAAATATTTCCTAATATCCAGTCTAAACCTCCCCTGGTGTAATTTAGGGCCATTTCCTCTTTCCTATCAACTGTTACTTGTGAGACCAACCCCTACCTCTCTACAACCTCCTTTCAGGTAGTTGTAGAGAGCGATAAGGTCTCCCCTCAGCTCCTTTTCTCCAGGTTAAACAACCCCAGCTCCCTCAACTGCTCCTCATAAGACCCCTCACCAGCTCCGTTGCCCTTATCTGGACCCTCTCCAGCACCTCAATGTCTTTCCTGTAGTGAGGGGACCAAAATTGGACACAGTACTCAAGGTGGGGCCTCACCAGGGCTGAGTACAGGGGTTCTTAAAAAAGACAAAACACAACTGTACAAACTTCAACACATTTTTTATTGTAAACAGCAGTAGATATCTGATACTTTCCTTTAACAATAAGCATTTTCTTAAGAAGTATTTATGATTAATGACCTTTTTAAATATTCCTATTGACTGATGTGTTTTAACAATGATTACTCTAGTTAGGAAGCCTGCATTACGGGGTGATGACTTTTTATTCATTTTTACTACAGTTCAATTTTAAAGTGCATGATCCTTTTGGTTCATTCAGCCTGTGCGGTGAAACTATTTTCAGAAACTTCAGGCATTCATTTATTCATGTCCCCCCTGGACATAGTAGTTAACAAGTCCTGCTTATTTTGATGCAGCTAATAAGAACTGATTTGATGATAGCATAGTTTATTGTGATCCAAGTGGAACTAAGTCATTCGTTAGACAGTTTGTGATAAGCAAAAAATAACACCTCAGCAATACCATCTGGATTCTCATAATTAAATATAACCTTCAACCAATTTTTTTTTTTTTTTCAACATAAAATTGTCCTGCAGTTCTTAGGTAGGTATCTTACAAAATTAATTCCTTGTTCTATGTTTTTTACACCTATTGCTTAATACTAAAATTCTTGCACTTATGTCTTCTCTGATTTTAAAATTCCCATTATAACTGTTTTTGAGATTTCAGCCTAAACTTAACCACTTCATTTTAAAAATCAAGTAAACCAAAAATTTCCCAGGAGAGACTGGAGGGTAAGCTTCATAGGAGAAGAGAAAAAAAAAAAAAAATGCTAGACAAAATTAGAAGAAAAATGGTAATAACACTCATAAAATTTCACCATACATATTTTCATAATCATTTGAGAATAGACAGAGTGGACGAAGCCAAAGATCCATCCTATTCATTTCTGTCTCTAAATATAGCTAAAAAATTCCTTTTTAAAATGGAAAGGACAACTCTTTCTCGGGCTCCAACAATTTGCAGCTCAGGAACCTCATGAACCAGATAAGTTATCTTTGGATTTTTCTTTCATTATTCTGTCTCCTTCTTCTTAAACCACTGTAAACTTTCACAATATTCAATATTCTGCAGAAAAGAGTTTAATAATATGTTATGTGAGGTTGGTTTTGGTTCATTTACCTAGTTGTTCCCAGTATGGAAGATGTTAAAAATCTTCAGTCATCTTTGCTGTCTTCTTTGAACTTTTTCCTGTTCTCCTATATGCTTTTCAAGATATCAGGAACAGGTCCACACACAATATTCGACATGGGAGCCCAAGAGGGACTTATGAAGTCATGTGATTCTCAGGGCTTTAGCTTAGTGGTTTCTGTCTGTGTTTTAAGGTAAGGGAATTTGCTGTTATCCATTATTTTCTTTAAATAATTTCTAGCCTTTACTTTGCTTTTTTTTTTTTTTCTGTTCACTAGTCACTTCAGATAATTTTTTTTCCATGGAGTTATCTAAAATAACCCCAACATCTCATCCTAGGCACTTATAGTCATCTCAAAGTCCATGACTGTAAGTATGAAATCAAGACTTTTCCTGTGTTTATGATTTTGCACTTAACACACCAATTCCATTGCCTTGTCACTCAGCCTCGTGCAGTTTTCCACACTCAGCCCTCCTCTTTGTTGCACTGAGTAATTTACTGATATAAGCAGATTTGAACAATTCACTACACATGCCCTTTTCCGTACTTTATAAGAATATGTACAGGAGCACTGCATCCAGCACAGATTCCTAAAGTGCTCTATCAATGTCAACCTCTGAGGTAAAAATCAATCACTAGGTCTTGCCTTGCCTTGCTTTTCCTTCCTATCTCCTACCTTTCCTCCCCTTCACTCCCTTTTCCCTTCCCTTTTCGTTTCCTTTTTCCATTCAAGGACACATCTCTTGCCCCTTACTTGCTTAGATTCTTCAAGGACATTTGATAAAGAACTATGTTTAATCTGTATGTGAAATGAAAATAGATTAGATCAACCTATATCTTCTTTACCTGCATGATTATCTCAAAGAATGTGAAAAACATTGTAAGGCATGATTTCCCTGTAGAAAAATTGTGGTTATTTTTCCTCAATATATCATATTTATCTAGCTGTCTACTGATTTTATCTTTCATTATACTTTCTACTAATTCATCAGGTACAGCTCTCCGTTGCCTGCATTTGTATTTCCCCAGATCTCTCTAGGAACAAATTCTGTAACAGTCATCATGTTATCTAACTTTCAGGCACATGAGATAAAGTTGCCTTTAAACCAGAGGTTATAAACCGCATTTAGTAGATGGGCTGTTTCATCCCTGAGCTCCTTTTCTTCCTTTGCTTGCAGAGCATATCTGGAGGGCTAGAACAGAATCTTCAGTCTCAAGGAACTTCTGATTTTTCCACTGCATCTGCTCCTTCGATTAATAATCTCCAAGGATAACTACCCTGTTGCTGATTTGCTGAATTATGAAGGATTGGCCAATGCGAAGCATGTAAAATATTAGACCACAGAAACCAAATAGTTGAACACATCACTTACCTGCATTCTGGATAATTGCATGGAAATAACACCAAATGAAACAAACAAAACAAAACAAATCAAAACCCCAAAACAAAACAAAACAAAGCAGCAGCTGCAATCTCCCTATTCTTCCTCTAAATCCATTATCCTCATAAGTCTGGGAAAAACTAGAAGCTAAGAAAAACAGATATCTGAATGGCAACTTTTATCCCTGAGAGAGACCTTCAAATGTCTATATTCCGAAAAGTGAACTAAATAGGTGGATTTGATTGTATTTTTCAAAACTCGGCAGAAAAAATAAAAATCCTGGACCTTGTTTTGGATTTATTTTTTGAAGAATTGACAAAATTTTGGGCAACTCCGTCATAAGATACAGGCATTCTTAGCACTTATTTTGACTGCAGATGCCATGTGTGGGGCTTGTTATGCTGAAATTAAAGAAAAATGGACTGCAGGATTTTTAATCCAGAGGAGAAAACAGTTTCACCTGTAGTGATTATGGAAATGGGAACTATCTTTCCCTTGGCAATATCAGTGGCGCCCCTCCTCATTCTAAACTATAGAGCCATGTTTAAAATATGCAGGAGGGAACAGATTTTTGTGGAAATAGGTTGCTAACATTTAGTTAAACATTTCATGCTGTGCCATGGTGAAGTTTTAATACTTAGAAGATGGAAGATATATAAAGAACAAAAACATATTTTCAAAATAGCAAACGGTATTGTCTGTACAGGATATAAATATGTGAATCAGTTGAAATGATTTCAAGTCTGAATTATTGTTTTAAGGAGTCTGCCCTTCAGGATATATTTATTCCATTTGAGTTGAGAATCACTACATTTGTTTTTCCCATATTGAGATAGCCTTAGATTTTGCTGCTGGAATTTAGCATTCCATAGTACTGTGTTTATCCAAAGTAATTTTGCAATGCTTTATTACCTGCAAAATCAGGGATGTTTCATTTAAAAGAGTTCCTGCCTCAATGACTGCAAACCTGGATCTTGAGCAGGTTTTACCAGAAATATATTCTGGCCAAGTTATGTTTACCTGTTCTATTTTGAAACCCAGTTTGAATAGAACAGTGAAACCTATGCTGACATTGTATGAAGTCTACACAAAATATATTGAATTAAATATGACCTTCAGACTATGAAGAAAGTTCATCTGTGCAATCTGCAGGTGTACAGTAGGATTTGAAAAGTCTCAGATGTGGCATATGTTTATTTATTTACTTTAAATAATTTCCAGCTAGATTAATATGGTGAAGCCTTAAAAGTTCTTCCAATCCCCGTACTGTGCATGTATTTAGAACTCCTCATATAAACACTCCTTTGAAGTGTTAAGGACCTCAGTGAAAATAAGAGAAACCTTCACAAACACAATTAAAAAACATTCCCAGTCTTGCTTTTCCATACAATTAAGTGGAGGTGGAGACGGGAAGGAGGAGAAGGAGAAAAGAGCTTCTACATGAACTTTACTGCTCCCTCTCTTAAAGAAATGACTTCATCATTTGTGTAGACATCACTTTGGACTGCTGAGAATCTGCCACTTGCTTCTGCACCGTGGTATGGTTCCTGTACCTCCTCTGCAAGGCCATAGTGAGATCGACTCTTTCAGACAAGGGGACACAGGGAAGTAACTTGGGAAACAGAAGACATCCATATGGGGCGTTATGGCATGAGGTATAAAAATGGAATGAGACTGGGGTCCTAGTCTGAGAAAGTGAAATTCTGCAAAAATGTCCAAGAATACAGCTAATATCCTTGCAGAAGAATCTGGATCATTATGAAGAGTAGATCACAAAATGAAAATAGGGGGTTGAAATGACTTCTGGATGTTTGGTTGAGGGGGAATATAATGCAAATTTACTTTATTTTAGAATACTTAACAGCTTTTAAATTACTGTCTGTGCTTTTGTTTCCTTGAGACAACTAGGTTTTATATTTACAGTCTCAGAAGAATTCCATACACCTAATGTCTTTCCAAATGTTTGGACTTTTCTTATTTCCAATTTAATTAGTGTAAATTAAAATAGAGGGCTTTTTTCCTCTTAGATCTTATTTCTGTCCTTTCTTTTTAATCAAAAGAAATAAAATGACATCATTTTCTTCTCAAAACAGTAGTAATATTTTTATTCTTTTAAATAAATTTTGAAATATTCAATATTTTTTATCTTGTATATACTTACAAGATTTTTTTCAATAAATTGAGTATATTGGAGAATGGTCTGCTCAACTAAGTACTTAAAGTTTTAAATGTACCTTATTTGGTAATTATTATTATGGTAATTTATGTTGCAATTTTTGACTTTTTACTTTGTGTTTGGTATGTGAATGTTTTATTTAGATGTTTAAACTGTGCTTTAGCCATGTCTCATTCGAAAGAGCATTTAAGAGTGTTGTAAATCCATCAGTGTTAGATAAGTTATTGGTACCTATTTGGATTCCTTAAAAATATTAACCAGCTGAAACAACCACCCATGCTCTCTGATTGTGTTGCCTTACATATATGTACAAATAGCATAATGCATCTAGGCTGGAAGGCTGTCCACTTACACCTTCAGGCTCTCTGAGAAATTTGTGTTGAAGCTATTGTCACTATACACCTCTTTCCTACATGTTGGAAGTAAGAGATATGAGGACTGTCCAACGCATCCTGACAGAGTCAAGTACCCTCACAGCGTACTGTAGCACGTGGGATCCATATTCAGTCAATGCAGTGGTTTTACAGATGGGCTTCAAGCCCATTATTTTCCAAACTCGCAAGCCCAGCAATTATAAATGAACCAGAAAAAAGGAATATCTTCAGTGTTAAACAGATCAACCCCAACTCACCTAAAAAGACTACATACATTTACCAATTTTGCCATATGAAAAAAAAAAATATTTCCCTCACCTGAAAGTGGAAGTCTGCCTTGGCCTTGTCACTGCAAGAGATTTAGCACAGAGCTTGGAGAGCAGGGAGAGTAAAAAGAGAACAAATGTCAGTAATTCTCCTTCACAGTCCCTATACAGCCACAAGACCATCATTCCCTCTTCCCTAACGTGATAGGAGTCCTGACCCTTCATCCCCAGTTGAGCTCATGAAGGCTATGAGAGGTATTTAGCTAAGAGAAGGGAAAAGGAGGAGGAGAAGACACCTGGAACAACACCTCGCGTACTTGCAACTGATTGTCTTCTAAGACCCAGATGATGTTTTCTTCTTGTTCAGAATCACGTTGAAGTATGCTCAGTTTGCTAAGTCTGAGAGAAAGAACGCTCTACAGTATTATCAGAAAATACACAAGATCTGAAATATGTTATTTGTGATTTACATCCAGGGCCACAGGACAAAAAATTATTCTGAGGGGAAAAAAGAGGTCCATCCCCGAAAGTTTGACACTGCATATGGGCGACCACTATACTGACATATTCAGTTTCTGATTTCCAGATGAGAAAAAGGCCTCAAGTAATTCTTATGCAAAACATAACCGACATCTTTGTGACACAACAGGAATCTGTAATGGCATTCTGTATTGCCAGGGGTTATTTGTGTTTTTATCCTTATTCAGTATTCAGCTAAAAGTATGATAAGAGACAAATTCTATCTCTTTTTATCAGACTATAGCCTCCAACATACTATCTGAAAGTTTTTACAGGTTTTAAGACTATATATCATAGCAGATTTTATAGAAAGTAATTTTAAAAAAATGTGTTTTTTTTTTTAAAAAGGTAATTTGCTCTATAAAAAGTTATGAAAATTATACAATACAAGGAGTTAAGAATCATTCTAGATTTTTTTTTGTCATCCTGTACAATACATAGCTTAAATATGAAAACAAGTTTCTTGAGTTTAAGGAAATTATTCTTAACGAGGCTGTAAGATGAATGTTTTTCCACCTTTTGTAGCAAGAAATACTGGGAAAATGTGTAGAAAAAACAATATAATAACATTTTTTAAAAGCTTCATTTAAGTTTCTCATGGTAAAAAATATTCTTTAGTAAATGTGTAAGTGCTTTACTGTTATTGTTTGACAGAAGGTACTTTCCTAAATACAAAACTGATAGATGAAAGCTGCTACACTTCAAGATTCAAAATTTTAATTTTTGTCTACTTAGCTAAATACAGCTAAATAATGGAAAGGTTGCGACCTTATGCAATTTAAACCTGTGCTTGATAACCTGAACAGAGCATATGCACATAAATTATATTTGAATATAGGAAAAAAAAAATTCTGAAGACTCTACTTACACTAATATAATCTGACAATTCAGTGTTATACTTTGGCTCCCTCACAATTTTTTTTTTTTTTTTTTTTTTTTTTTTTGTTCCATATCAGATGCCTTTCTTCCTTGCAAAAACAAGATGCTCTAGAAATGTTTTTCTATATAAATATATGTATTGCTATTCAATTTTTTTAAATAAGAATATATGTTCCACAGGTGTCTTCTATATTACTACTTTGGTATGGATGATTTATGTTTAAATGACTATATATGACGAATGTCAGTGAGAAGTTTTACGTTTTTGTTCAGTACGTTCATATGGTTGCACAGGTTAGCACCAAGGTTAAACGTTGCTAATGATATTCCCTTATAACAGAAAGAAACTCTAGATCCTGCAGTGGTGAGGGATATCAACTGGAATTACATGTGAGATCAGTTTCAAAACCTTGCAATGTTACAATATACCATCAAAATTTAAAAAAAAAAACAAACCTAAAAATACAAGCATTAGTCTAAAATTGCATGTAACAAAAGTTGGAAGTTGGATAAATATACTGGAGAAAAGTGGGCCTACAAGTCAGTCTTCTGCCAGCATTGCTATTGTCATCAGAGGTATGAAGACAGAGTAGCTCATACTAAAAAAGGTTTATCTTACTGCATTGATTTTGCTTGCTTTCCTTGTTTGAACTCATATTGCAATATAAATATCCATACATGTTTATGCCTACAGTCCACAGTAGAGTTTGGCCATTAGAATTGTGCCCAATCAGGGAACTCTTCATTGGCATAGTATGTTAGAAAGTAGTACAAAAAACCCACCTCTGATACTACTCCACCCACAATCGATCATTGTTTACTTGGTATTTTATGTCCAAATAGTATTCTCGGCTTGACAGGTCTTTAATTTGTGTGGTTGTTTTGTTTCATTTTATTTTGTTTTCTTTAACCAGAACTTTTTTAAATTATAACATCAAAAGTTAAATATTTAGCAACAAGAAGTATGGAATTTCTCTGCAAATCTTGGAAGGACACTGACTACTCTAAATTACAATCTTTGTAGTTATAAATGGATGAAGTTCAATATTTCCCCCCAGATACATCCCTGCTATCTTCAATGGAATTTCTTTTTGGTTCAGAGCCTAACTCCAAAGACAAGCTACATTTGTACTCTGTAGATTTTTTAGTCAGTGCATTTTTATATAGAAGCTGGAAAGTATCTCATCCTGTCACATTTTAGGAAGCAGGTCTAAGTAGAGTTCTTTTCTAAATAGCTACAAAGTATTCCAAAGTAGACTCTTAATTTTATTTATTTTCTCATAAAGATAATTCATTTTGAAAGGAGTAAAAGGAATATCAGTTGGGAATTTCTGTCTTGCATGGAAATGACAGTGCTTTTGTTCATAATTTGTTTGGAGACTTCAGAGTGCCATGGAAAAATGTTCCATTTGCATAATGAGAAAATGGAATAATAATGAACAGAACCAATAGTTAAATAATTTGATCTTAAAAGAGATCTTCTGCATAGAACTTAATTAGTCTTGGCTTTTAACAGGGGTATAGACAAAGAGCTAGCTAATATTTATTTAGCTAGCTGGTTAATAATTAAAACAAAACAAAAATAAAACCCCAAAAAAAACCCAAACAAACAAACCCAACTTCTTAATTGTGATATGTGATTACATCAGTGTTTTATCTGTGTTCCTGACTATAAATAATAATGAGTATATGAAAGTCTTAATCAATACCAAACATAAAGAATAGCTGATTTTGAGCTAAAATTCTGCTTGTTTATTTTTTTTTTTTTTAAGTTTTTAATTTCAAAGACTTTTTAAGAATCCATCTTCAGTTTCATTCACTGAGATTAACACAGAAATTTGTCTTCAAATGACTTTTCTGTAGATGACACCAGCAGTAGAAGGGAAAGTTAAGTGGACCAAAAATCCTCAACTATTCATGAATCGAAGCTGCCACTTTCTTTTCATTTCATTGATCCTTCTGGTTCCCCAGAGGGGCTTCACTGAGGTCTCTTGAGGTTAATAAAGAGCTGCATGCTGCCAACTGTTCTCAGTCGCTGTGCCTCCATCCTCCTTCCCTTTCTGCATAATGCCAACAAATTCAGAAAAAGACAAATGAGCAACACAATCATGGGCACTCTTCACCCATTTTTTTTTTTTTTTTGCTGCCATAGAACACTGACTTCTTTGCCTGTTTTTGAAGTCCATCTAGTCTATGACTCAGTGTCAGTCATTTGCATAGACGGGTATAACACGAACAAATCATTTATGTTCATAGAAAATGAAAGACATCAGTCCATGGTCACTAGCTATATCCTTTTACTGGGAAAAACAATTCAGCCTCAACATGTTTTTATAAAAGTGGTCACATTCTTGAGGATTTACCAGACCAGCTGTTACAAAACTATTTTTATACAATTTTTAATATTTTAAAGTTTGGAATTTTATTTCAGACTTCAGAAGCTATTTGTCTCAACCCTTATAGCCTTAAGATGAAGGCAAACTGGGAATCTAAAGTTAAAAGCATATCCTTATAAATGACCTGTTTCAGGAATTACCATCTGTGATCCCAAGTGATCCCGCCTTGCAGTTATGTCTCTCAGCTATTTGTACACAACATGCAGCTGCCCGTCATCTGACGATTGTGCCAGCTCAGATGACACTTCCAAGCAAAGGTTTCATGTGTCATTCTTTGCAACATAAACTGAACTTTGTAGAGATCAGCAGCCGTCCATGAGATCTCTTGCTCTTTCCTCAGGCTCTGATGTGACTGTAACACCCTTTAAAATGTCCCATGGAAATAAATTGCCTGATGTTTTCTGCAGTATGTCAGAAACATGATACCTGAATCACTGAGACAGCAAATTTAGCACAGACAATTCCATATGTAGCATCAAATGAAATGAGCTCCAAAGTTGTAATAAAAACTTTAAAAAAGGTATCAACAGCAACGACGGAACCTTCCCAAGCATAAAAGGTTATAATATTTTCCATATATACACTGCAGCAACGTCCCTTACCCAGGGAAATTAGGTTCATCTGTTTGGGGCTTTTTTCTGTTTGTTCTCTGCTCCCTAAAAATACCACCTGCCAAGCTGCAGAGTATTTACAGATCTACAATAAATTCAGTATCTTCTTTAAATTTCTTAGCAGATGTTGAATTATTCTGGAATTAACTGATTCTTTGTGGTTCCTTGTAGCAATTAAATGTGTAGCAGTTCTCTGAAGTGTTGAAGGATCTAATTTTTCATTTGCATAATTGTTTGTTCTAGTTAGACAGTAGTTTAAAATCAAATCTTACAAAAAGCAGTGCAACAGAAATGAAAGAGTAATAAATAAGTAAGTAGCTGTACAGCTGAAGAGACACTGGTTAAGGCTATTTATGTACTACCTAAAACTCAAATGAAGATCACAGAGATTTCAGAAGATGAAGTTTTTATGAGTTTAAATTAGACTTATCTCCAAGTTACACATGCAGTCTCTAATTGGAGAAGCAATGGCAAGGAAGCAGAGAGATCTGCATGTCTGATTCAAAAAAAAAGGAAAATCTTAGAGATTCATTATAAGATCAAAATATATCTCCTCATGCCTCAAAGTCTTTCAGTCCTTTTTCACCAATACTTATTTCACCCGCTGGGCTCCACTGCGCCATGAATTCCTACAGTATCCCCATTGGCTAGAGAGACAGAGGTTATTGCCTTTTCATAACAATATCTATTTATTCTGAAAAAAAATAGTTTAATTTGAATGTTATAAAATTCCTCTTACTACCATTAAGGCTTTAAGCTTTACAGGAAAGGAAGAGTTCTTGAAAAGTCAATAAATGAATTAATAAAAAATAGAAATGGGGCTTATAAAATCACCCACATTCTGTTTAGTTTAACCAGACTTTTGATAAACTGAGTAAACAGTCCCAGGTTACCAGAACATTGTATTGTTCCAAAATAGCCTGAAACTGAGTTGAACGGGGTGTTTGCAGTTTGGCCTCAGGACAGAGATAACCTTCCATAGGAAAGAATCATTGTAACAGATAAAATAGACTGTTGGAGAATCTGAACGGGAGGAATAAGCACACTGCCAGTTTATCCTCCTGCTGTACTGGTTCTCAGTCTTTTGACATGCTCAGAGTTTGTTGGCACATGAACTAAACAGAGTTCCTGCTATCTTAATATGCAAAAGTTGACATAGGACCCAACCAGAACTAAGATGAATGTATCATGTGGGACACTTAGAGCTATTGTTCTCATCTTTTTTCAGACTTGTCTTAACTCTAACTAAATAACAAAGTGGATCTTTCCTGAAGGGAGCATATAATAATAATACTCCCTTGTGCACAAACAGGCCACTGCTTTACATTTCCAAAGCATTGTTCAAATACCAGCCAGTTATTCAGTTTCAGTTCCAAAGTAAACACTAAAAGTATAGATCTTTTGTCCCTCTTCCTCTGATGTTCTGCCTCTAGCAAGTCACTTAACATCTCAATGCAAAAAGTTTGGATGGTGATAGAGTATTTTTTTTATGTAGCATCAAACTAAAAATCACACTGACCCCAGCATTAATTGCATCCCATTTATCGCAGGTTACTGCCTTTGAAAGTCTTTCCAGATATTTTACTGTACTTCCTAAATTAACTATCATCCTAATGCTATGCAGCTAAGACAGTTAAAACTATATCATGTCCTCTACAGTAATTAAAATGATCTAATGGTGCTGATAAATTGTACTTCTCACTGGTATCTTGCTCTAGTATCCTCTTGTGCTTTTTAATTTGCATCCATAATCTCTAGTCCAGACAAATTATTTTAGCTATTGGAAGCCCTTTGACTAGCTAGTACGATGCCTATAACTACAACTGGTCTGGAAGTTGAAAATACATGCAAACTTATTATGATAACTTCTTTCCTTTGTTTCTTTTATGGACCCACCAGCTCTTATACTGCAACAAAAATCATCACCTGTTACTCGCTGTGGCATATCTAATTTTAGATTGCGAACTGCTTGGGGCAGGTGTGGTGTCTCTTATGCATTGTGCAAACTGGATAGTGAACATTGTGTAACCTGAACAGCATCAACATGGGGCTGGATCATACCCTTAAGTCATATGAACAGACAGCCTTCTTTACAGAGATTGCCCTGTAGCCCAGTCTAGGAGAAAGGGATATGTCAGCTGGTTCCTCAGTGGTGCCCTATAACAACAAAACCATACATGAGATCACAAAAGAATTAGCTGTAGGGTTGAAGGAAAAGTGGCCAGATGAAAGAAAGGAGTTTAAAAGGGCATATCATCTATTATTATAATAGCTAAACGCAGATTATCAATAAATTCTACTCCAAAGGAAAGCCCTGAGCAAAATTCATTAGGCCACAAAATTATAACTTAAAACAATTATTATTACTTATTTTCTAACTATAATAATAAAAGGAAGAAATTATGTTTGATTATGTCTGGGATTAGCTATCTATTTCAGCAGAGTCACTCCAGATTTATGTTGGTGCAAATGAGAGCAAAAATTGCCCTAATTCATCCTCCTGAGTTTCTATCAAAGTCACTTGGAATGGTTTCTGTCTCACCCTCTAGCCATTTTAAAGACTTCACAATATAAAGATTCCTTTCCTGCCAGTCTGCCAAAACCTTGACATTTTAAACTAGCTCCTTCTATTTAATAACAAGAGCATACATTTTAACACTTATCTAGAGGCAACTAAAGACACTCCCACTGGCAACAAATCCTCCAATCAAATTACCAGAACATATCCAGGCACTCAAGAAACAGGTATCATCAGAGGCTTTCAGCTTTATGGCCACAGGTTATCTGATCTGCCCAAGCCTACTTTAATACTATTTCTTGCATAACTCAAGTAAAACAGATTCTTGACTATTTCATCTAAAACATAAAGCTAATGGAAAGGAAAAGACCTCTAGTCACTGTACAAAGCAGTAACATTTTTCCTGCAGATCTCTATTAGTCAAAATCATCCCAGGAACAAAAAGAACTTTAAAAGGGGACAGCTGGACTTAATTTTATTTCTCATACCTGTGAGCCTCACAAAAAAAATGACCATCAGTGTAAAAATAAAGAAAGAGAAAGACATAAACCAATTCTTTAACAATAGGCTATTTTTAGATTACATCTTTAAATCTTGAGTAGGAAACAAGATTTAAAGGCATTTCTTCTTGTTTCAAATAAATCTTTTTTATTAATATTCATCTGTCAAATGTCGCCTTGTGTTTCGAACTTCAAAAAGCAGGACTCTAGCCTGCCACTTTTATTAATCTTCATCACATAGCTTCTGGATAGAATTGTGTCTCACAGTCTTAGTAATCAAGCTGCTTTTCAGCATCATAAAGTTAATTTCTATTCATTTCATTCTGTCTTATCTTCAATCCAGTGACCTTTCCATCCGCTATCTACCATTAGGCTAGAGCAGAGCATTTTGAGTATTTTGATGTTTTATCTATTATTTAGAGGTTCTGCTTTAGTTTTGGATACCCACAGGCCCTCAAACTGCTGTAAAGTGTTTAAATATTACCACAATTTGACATAACCAAGGAATATTTAGTTCATGTACATTGTAATAATTAACCTGTAAAGATATAAATAGCAAAGTTCAAATAATCTTTGAAAATATGCATTTTCGAATATACAGCTTTTTAATTATTATTAGGTGCAATGTTGAATTGCAGTGTCCAAAGCTTCCAAATGATAACTTCCAAATTCTCAGATATTCATGAGTAAAATAAAGACAAACATAAAGGTAGAGAAGTATAGAACATCTGACAATATGTTATTATCAACATTTTATAGTACTGTATTTTCACGTTTTGTTCAAAATACAGATGTATAATTTTAACAAGATGTATTATAAATGGAAGGTTTTGACTGATTTAAAAATTAAGGGTAAAAGTACTCTAGGGAAAAATGAGTTTTACTGACCATTTTCAATTTTATGTTTCAAAATTATTCTCTCATTGCTCAATCTAATGGGTATGTTAACAGCAACATTTCTAAAAAGAGCTTTACTTTTAATTGTTGTGGTTTTTATATAATCTTGTGCACTAGCTTTCATCCTTGATGAGTCAGAATGAAAGATTAACAGGTCTTCTCATGAATTATCCTTTAAACACAATGGCTATATTAAGTATTGTATAACATTAATTACATTGTTTTGATGCATGTTATGATATAAAAGAGGTATTTATTTTTTTATGGATATTTTACCATGTTACAGTAGATATCCTGAATGTCAACTTGCATTTATATAAATCAGAAACTATACAAAACGTGATGGTCATGAATGAACCAAATGAAAAATGATGAGAAAAAGCAGACAGCCTAAGATCAGTTTTTCTTGTTCAACAACCAGGTATTGTGACTGCAAATCATTTGTCAGCTGTGAATGAAAATAGTCCATTTCAGTTTGATTTCTCTTCTCGTGTAAGAAGTAGACAAATTCAATCTCTTCTCTTATATCTCAGTATGTTTTTCCTCCTAGAAAAAAAAACAGCATCACTACTGCTCTGTGTTTCTGAATTTAAGGTTATAATGTTCTTTTACAGTGAATTATATCCACACCCACTTGAAGGACACAGCAGAGTAAAGGGACCTTAGCAAAAATAAGAGCCAGGCTATGGCACGTTCTTCAAAGATAAAATAGGGTAATACAACACTGAGGTAATTATGGTGACTAAAACAAATTAGGGATCAATAAATATCCTTCTGCACTGCATTTTACAGGAGCATGCCTTCCAGATATGCCATCCGCTTATGTTTTATGAGTTGCACTAAGTTGTTCTGAAGATCTTGCCACTAAGATATTATATATACGTACAGTCGTGATGTGCATTGTTGAATATCCAGCAGAGCCTTAAATCAGATGGTTTTATTTTTTGTGACAATGCCTACTACTGATAAAAGGACGCTTGCCTCTTCTGTTTTAACTGGCACAGTTAGAAGCCAGAGGGCTCACTGTTAAGCCACTACAGATTTCCTCTCTGTCTTTGAAACTGTTAACATAGCATGGCATTCCCATTTTGAATCTCAGATAGTACTAATTTTTCTTATTTTTAGAAAGTCTTCATTCTTCTCATTTGTGAACAGTTGCTTTCTCAATCCATATGGTTTTTTAATATTTGTCTGAGTTTGTTAATATACTTTATTAAAAATACGTGATTGAAAAAGTGAAACACTTTTAATGGATATATAAAATAGTGTTCTACAACATTTTAGCACTTTATTGAGTCTCTTGAAGAAGTAAAAGTTGGATGCAAACTGTAGCTGGCAATTCAGCTAAATGCTTCTGCTTTTCCCGAGCAGTGAGACAACATTTTATTTTCTTTGCTTACCATATTATCAGCTAGTTTCTTATTCACTGATACTGCCCTGTATGACTTTCAGCAGTGATAACTGTCAACATGATGATAAGAATAGGGAACATGCCTCACAAAGGTGTAGTGCAAATAGTCATACAGTAGAGCCCCATGAGCAAGAAAACTCAAAGGTAACGCAAGGAAGGGACTTAGGCCATTTGTTGTGACTAAACTTGTCATCTAAAGTTTACTGTACCATCAAATCACAATCCCTCTAACTCTCAAAATTTTCCCATTATGAGGGTGATTTGAAAGATTTTCATTGCTCAGAGAAAACACTGTCCCCTGCAGAAGGAACAAAAAATACATGCTCTTCTTTATGCTAGACTTCCTTCAGGAACAATAGTCACTACAAAGCAGAAGACCCATATGTCAAGAGAGACTTTGTCATGAAGAAATCTAGTCATCTATGCGGGAGTAGATAGGACTGGGCAACTTATATCCCATAAGATAAATGCCGCCTAAAAATTCACTCAATCACATTAGCAACTCCCATCTTTAAGAGTTTGGATTATATAGGTCCTGCACCTGGGTCATGGCAATCCCAGGCACAAATACAGGTTGGGCAGAGAATGGCTTGAGAGCAGCCCCGAGGAGAAGGACTTGGGGGTGCTGGTGGATGAGAAGCTCAACGTGAGCTGGCAATGTGCGTTTGCAGCCCAGAAAGCCAACAGCATCCTGGGCTGCATCAAAAGAAGTATGGCCAGGAGGTTGAGGGAGGTGATTCTGTCCCTCTACTCTGCTCTGGTGAGACCCCACCTGGAGTACTGGGTCCAGCTCTGGAGTCCTCAACACAAAAAGGACATGGACCTGTTGGAACAGGTCCAGCGGAGGGACACACAGATGATCAGAGGGCTGGAGCATCTCTCCTATGAGGACAGGCTGAGAGAGTTGGGGTTGTTCAGCCTAGAGAAGAGAAGGCTCGGAGGAGATCTTATAGCAGCCTTCCAGTACCTAAAGAGGGCCTACAGTAAAGATGGGGAGGGACTCTTTATCAGGGAATGTAGTGACAGGACGAGGGGTAATGGTTTTAAACTAAAAAAGGGAAGATTCAGATTAGATATCAGAAAGAAATGGTTTACTGTGAGGGTGGGGAGGCACTGGAACAGGTTTCCCAGAGAAGCTGTGGATGCCCAGTTCCTGGAAGTGTTCAAGACCAGGCTGGATGGGCCTTTGAGCAACCTGGTCTAGTGCGAGTTGTCCCTGCCCATGGCAGGGGGCTTGGAACTAGATGATTTCAATGTCCATTATAACCCAAACCATTCTATGATTCTATATTATTATTATTATAGTTGCTATTGTTGTTGTTGTTTCACTTGGGGTCTCTTTTTAGTGTTGTTTATTATGTAGACCAACAAATGTGTTGTGAAGCCAAATTTGACCGTCAGAATGAAGAATAGTTTCCCATCTGTGTACTCCACCTTACTTCCTTTTCCGTTAGGAAACCTCCTTTTATTTTTTTTTTGTTTTCTTTCTTATGTTGGTATGACAAGAGATATTATAATCAGTTCAATATGCCTCTAGGAGGTAGCCATGAAAAGTGATTTTCTTACCTCTAGCTGGTTTATGACCTTCTGAAAAGGAAAACAAATTCATTCTTAAGCAAAATATTATAATCAATATTTCTCCGAATCCTGATAAAGATGAGATTATAATTGGTTCAGGTATGATAGAAATAAGAATCAAAGAAGGAACACTGCTCTGAAATATATCGGAAGCAGAGCTTGCTCCTGTAAAGACAATTTCTACAGAATGTGTCCCGTTTCATTTATTTTAGGTTTCATGGATATGGGAAAATAGTAGCATTTAGGGAATGGTGTAATAATAAAATAAATATCAGTTAGGATACTAAAGGACGACTGAAAAATAGTCTCCTTTGAAAACAAGAAGTATTATTCTTACCCTTTATGAATTATAGTAACCTATTGAATCTGTAGAGTGTTGTATCTGGATGTCACCCAAACAGTTCAGCTCTTCTATGCTGAATTCAGATGTAGTAAAAGCACATTGTTGCTAATGCAACATTTACATTTAGTGAAATCTTTATTGATAGGCATGAAGATGAATTAGAACCTTTGGAATGTATTAAAATGCATAGGAAAAGGAAGTAATGAATTTCTTGCATATAATTTTTAAAGCATTATTGCTAGAGCAGTTGCCAAATCGCAGCAGTGCAAATGAGAACACAAATATTTTTAAGTTTTCCTCAGTCACAGAACTCCAATACGCATATTTTTCTGAAAGATCATCAAATGTATTTGAAGCACTGTTTCATCTGCAAATAATCTATATGCAGCGCAGAATATGTACATAATCAGTAAGAAGAGCTTTTAGTCTTTCAAGAGTCCCATAAATGGCTTATAGCAACAAATTACTTGTATGAAAGTTACGTCTAATTTTCTGAGGGTTGGACTACAGAATTTAATAACTTTACATTTCTTGCAAGTAGGTAAGTTATGAGCATAGAGCTAAAGCTAAAACTTGAGCCATACAACATCATTTGCTACTAAGAAAATGTTATCTGACTTCAGTGTTTTAATGTCCAACTGATAAATAAGACTAGTATGTGTTATATCCATATTCCGTACAACTCACAGAAAATAAAATATTTACAGATCTTTTCTATGTGATTGTCAAAGTACCATTTCATTTAATAATGCTTCAACGATAATATGGAATCTGCATCCAAAAGCTGGACAAATGCTCTATTTGCTACAGAAATGAATACAATTAGATTACAGAAAGCTTCATAAGATTAGACTTAATTTGGCCTTTACATATAACCTGTAGTAATTCCAGTAAATGCATTTTTTCTTCACAATATCTAAATTAGATGGCCATTACTTTCAAATAAGCTGGGCTTTTTCCCCTCTTCTCCCCCACCCCCAATTATATCACCGTGTACAAAATTATTCTTTTTTCTTAGCATTTTAATTTTTAATTTTTTTCTGAGAAGGTTTCATAGGTTTCTTCTTGATCAATTTTGTTTGAGTCCTGCCAGCTAAATATGAGTAAACAGATGACTGGATCTGATCTAGCCATATCCTGCATAAAAGGGTGATTTAAGTCCTTTAAAACTCCCTACTGAATAACAATAAAGTCCAAATATACCTGTGAATGTCTACTTTTTAAGTGTTCTCTTCCTTAGGTGCATCCCTGACTAGTTAAAATATTGCTTGGGTGGATAATTTTGTCACTGCATAAGGTGTGCAGTGCTACTCATTCTAGTAGCATGGACTTAATGTTCTGCTGCATTTCACATTTACATGGATAGTTGACTGAACTCCATGTCAGACCATGTCAGGAGTGTAGAACTACTGTGATAATAGTGCTACTTTTTGCAGAGTGATCAAGGTTATGACTACAGTCTTCTCAGCAGAGAGCTGGTCAGACTGGATCATCACGAACAGAATGGCCTGAATGGACAGAAGGTCACCTAAGTTAGCTTTGCTGGACATTCTGCTTGCAGAAGCCCTTTCTTCTTTTGACTTTTTTCCTAGATGACTTAGGCTACATCTTTAATATCTCAGGTAATTGTGCTGAACACAATTATAGTTTCCTGGACAAACACTCACTTCAGTAAAGCATATTTAAATAAATGTAATACTCCAGAGTATTGAGACCTTTTGGAGTAGATAGCTGTGTCCACTCTTCACACTGGACACACTCCCATTACTGCATAAACATCATCCCATCTGTCGTGGTTTTGGCCAAATTGGCCAATGGCCGGTGACAGATGCTCTCCCCCCACCACTCGCACACGGAGAGGAGAAGGAGAGATAAAGAGATTTACGAGTTTAGAAGAAACTAAACTACTTTAATGAAATATTAATAATAAAATAAAGAAGGAAATAATGAAATAGATACACTATATACAAAACCATATTAAGCTCCCAGGGTGACATCACCAGCAGGCACTGGGGAAGTCCTGGACTAGACTCAGCGACAGGTGGGAACTGGATTCCACAGCTGGAGTCAGGAACCCACAGATCGGGACCAAAGGCAGAAGAACAGGCAGGATCCTCCTCAGATATTGGCCATTGAAGAAAAAGAGTTGACCCTTTGATCCCTCAGCTTTTATACTGAGCATGGGGCAGATGGGATGGAATACCCCTGTTGGTCAACTTTTGGTCATCTGTCCTGTCCGCTCCTCCCTGGAGGTGGGACCCCTCTATGCTTTTCCATTTCCGACCCTCCAATGGGGCAAATAACGAAATTAGCTGACCTTGGTTGTTATAGCAATAAGTATAAGCAAGAGCCTCTCTGTGTACCATTCCTTGGCACAAACTGTAAACATTGGTCTTATCACTCTGAGAACGAACCATTTTCGACACAACATGCTATTAATTTCAGAGAGTTAGAAGAGGCCTAGCTAAGAAATAAAATTACTGGATGTAAAGTTGGTTCTGTTTTACCTCAAACCAGGACACTATCATTCTGTATATTTCAACAACACAAATCTGTCTTGGCTTTGTCTGCTTCCCACTTGCTTCCTAAAAGACATGCCCAATAGATTCATTCAGCATTCATGTTGCAATCATTGCACAGCAATGGCTGCTCTTTGCTGCTCTTTTTATAGGTTTGAACTGGAGAGGACTGCAGCGTAGCCCTTTTATGGGAGGGGGTCAGGCAATCCCAAATAAGGTGCCTGACATTATAGACTTCTCTCTCACAATATCACATATATAGAATTAAAATATATAGATTTGCATGCACATGAAAGATCATTTTCTCTCTGTCCTTAAAAATGCAGCACTCTTTCCTGCCTGCCCATCACAGGCCAGTAGATGCCTAAGACTATGATCTTTCATGTTGTGGGCTCAGATACAACTGACAGAAGCAATAATTTCTGTTCATGAAGGCTACCTACCCAGTGCTGGCACCTTTCCACAGTTATAACCATTCTAGACTTGCTGCTCTTATTCTGTTTATTTCACCTACACATCATTCATTTAGATCCATCTTTCAATGGTGACAGGAATAATACATCTAGTATACTTCTACAGGGTTTTACCTGACTTCACACATAGACGTTGATCACACAGGAAAAGAAAGTGCTACACCACCAATATTCAGAAATGCAGGAAAGAACATATCACTTTCACCATAAAATATTTTTTTTTAAAACCAAACCAAAACCTTCAAGAAGTGCATCTAAGTTACAGATAAATTCCTGATACTTACTATGCTTTTGGTAACCTAGGTAGTAGGGTACACAGCCAGGTCTTGCTTGTCCTTAAAGGTAGCATGGAGGCAGGCAGCTCAAAGTCTTCAGGTACCTGAGGATCCAGATAGTAATTGCACCTAATGCCTCACAGTCCTGGCCCCTTCCTCTTTTTCTGTAATCCTGATGCATCTCTTTCAAGACTAGGGTTTCAGTGTCCTGTCCTCCATGTCAACTAATCTCAGAGCTTCAGTCCCTGATATAAGCTAGTCAAGGTGGACTTTTCATCAGCCTTATCGGTCCAGCAGAGTCTGCAGCCTTAAACTGATGGCAGCCTTGGAAGTAACGATGCCAAGTCTCATTCTCCACCCCACCCCACCCCAAATTATTTATTAAGGTTAGAAGGACAGTTGTATCAGCAACTAGTCATATCTGGAAACAGTGTACATTGCATTGGCATCCCTGGGAGCCAGGTCTGGATCAGAAAACTGTATGCAGGTGAAGAGAGGCTCTATCCACCAGGCTGTGTTAAAGTATTGTTATCAGTATAAACTCCTCCATTTCACACAGATGGAAACTGCATGAATTAATCTATATGCCACACAGACGGTCCTGGTTTGGGGTGGAGCAGAGCCAACTCTGTTCAGTGAAAGAGGCTCTTGCTTACACTTGTTGTTGTGGCAGCCAGGGTCAGCTGACTTGGTTGCTTACCCTGGGGAGGGATCACACCTGTGGGGAGGAGTGGACAGGTCAGGTGACCCAAACTGACCAATCGGGTATTCCATCCCATCTGCCATGCTCAGTATAAAAGCTGAGGGACCAAAAGGCTGAGGTTGGCTCTTTTTTGATGGCTTGCTTCTTCAATGGCTCTCTTTCTTCAATGACTGATGTCTGAGGAAGACCTTGTCTGCCTTTGATCCCAATTAATATGTTCTGGAATCCAGTTCCCATCCGTTGCTGAGTCCAGTCTGAAACTTCCCCAGTGCCTGCTGGTGATGTGGGAACTTGATATGGTTATATATATATATATATATATATATATATATATATGAGAGGTGGGGGAGAGCATCTGTTGTCTTGTCATTGACCAACCTGGCCCAAATTGCGACACAGACAAAATAGAAAACCTGGGACCTTGTAAAATTCAGAGTTCACTCTGACATAATAGCATATGTATGTCCTTGTCATTTATGCTTCATACATTGAATACTTTTCATCACTCAGTGAACCATGGACTAAAAAATCAATGAGGCAACACCCATCTTTAATTGTTTTGGGGTTTTATCCCCAAAACTTTTATTTAGAAGAAGCACTTTTATTTACAAATTTAGACAGCAATCAGAAGATGAGCAAAATAAAAACATACTGTAATATCTTTTGTCATTTGGTTGTTTTATGGCATATTCTTTTTCTTTTAAATTATACAAATAAATATTAGGGTTTAGGGACATGTTCTGCATATTGCTTTTGGTTTTGCTGTGTATCTTTCAAGCAGATGATACTCCAAAATAAGCTGGAGGGTTGCTTTCTGTCTTGGATTCTGAATGATGTAAATTCTTAAGATGTTCTGTGACCTGCATTGTTCTCTGAGAAGTAAATATTGAGCCTAGCCTAAGATTTCTGAAAGAACAGAAGGAATTATTTTAATGGTGTTTGAACTGTGTGGCCATGGCATGTATCTATGTGTGTGTCTGTGTCATGTGTAAGCAGAGGTGCCACACACGTGAAGAAACTGTTCTTACATGTTTTTAAAAGTTCTAATCAGTCTGCTTCTGTTAACATAATACACACATCTTTATTATTTACATAGGCAAACCAATATCCATATAAATACAGAGCCATATGAATTTGAGGAATTAGTGGTATGTTCTAAACAGAAGATTAAAAAATGCTATGCATACACTGATAAGGCCTTAAAATTCTATTTTAACTTCTTTTAACAGCATCTTAGCATTATTTATCTGTAAGAATTTGCTAACCGTTGAAAGACAGCAAGAGTAAAGCTACAGGAATACACAAAACAACTGCAGAACCACCAATACAGCCATGCAACATTAGGCTGAGGTAATTGGGTCTCATATATTGCTTGGTTATGAGATAAGAAAAGACACGTGAGACAGGAAGAAATATAAAGAGGCTACAGGAAATGGAGCTTGTATCTAGTTATATTTCTGCTTCACAGCTGCATACAAAATTCTGCCCTGGCATGATTCTGAGGAATAGTCATATCACCTTCTGGCGAAGCCATAACGTGTAAGATTTGTGAACTGTCAGTACAAGGTTACCATGGGATTCTTTGTAGTTACAGCTAGGTTACAACTCTGACTTTTTCCTCCACATTTATAGGAGCATTTGTGATTGCCATTCCTAAATAAAAATGTCTTTAATTTTCATCTGGATTTGATTACTTGTTTGATTCTAGCTTTTGCCTCTTGCCATCGATTCTTTTATTCTTTGAAATGTTGTTTGAATCTGGAATTGGAGTTTTCATCCTGTAAACATTTTAGAATTTGGGGCATTTTTTCATTATGAATCAGAATGAAGAAAGCAAAAGGTGAATTTATAGCAAAAATAATGTTTTGAGAAAAAAAAATGTTTCAGAGAAAGCAGAGTGTGTATTTTCTATCATTTGTAGACCAGCAATCTAGATCTGCCCAACTAGCTTGGGGAACTGGGACCATGCCTGTTTTCTGGGCAGAGATCCAGAAAAATAGTCAGCCAAGAAACGGTCTGACCAGGAAACCATGCAGCTTAGGTTATCCATGGAGCAGTGGCATTCCTGTAGCCTACCAGTTGTACTATAAGTTAGCCAGAGCTCCCAGGCACTTGGGCAGCCTACACCCAAACAGGTGGGATTTCAGGGAGCCAGAGAAATCATGTGTCAGTCATTTGACTGGTATGTGAGTTGACAGAAAAACAGGCACTCATGCAAGCCTTCCAACCTACCCATCTGCTTTGGTTTCGATAAGTTTCTGTTAAGTAAACAAAGTTGCAAGGAAAGCCTTTAATTGCATCAGATTAACTATTTTCAGAGAATAATTATTAAAGTTTTGCTTAGTTCTGAGTTTTGATGATTCAACAAGGTAGAGGAAGAACTTTTGTATCATTTCAGTGGCATCCTATTTAAGTCCTACAGCAGAGATAATAAATTGGAGCGTGCTGGAGTGCAGCCAGAATACACCACACTCCAGAAATTCCCACCCAGCGTAATGACTTTTAGGGATGTTTCTGTATTGGCATAAAACAAAGTAGTCCAAAAATTATAAACTACATATAACTATTTGATAACCCCACAAATACGAGCATAAAGGTGGTTAAAAAACAGACTTGCTGTCACAGCGACTGGACCTGTGCCTCAAAAAAGTACCCAGATCTCAGCATGTACTTATCCATACAAGCAATACCAGGCAGTCATTAAAATATTCTAAAACAGAACAGAAAGTACAAATAAAAATTCCTAAAGGCATCTTAAATTACCTTTCAATGATACATCAGTAAAAAAATGTTTCAGGTACGTCCTCCCCCCCCCCCCTAGAATTTCCAAAAGAATCAAGGGACGAATAGTTCTTACAGTGTTATTACTTTGGATTGCCGCTTCCTTCTCGTTTTGACACATCTGGGGCATGCAATTATTCACAAAGGTCATTTTCCATACAAGAAAAGGACAGTGACCAGAAGGCAACATTTAGGCTGTGAATACACCATGACAATTCAATCAATGAGAAAACCCCAATGTCAAGAACCAGCTTATTTCTGGGTTGACAAAGACTGACGTCTCATCAGTTGCTTGTAAAACTAACTAAAGGCACAGAAAGGTCAGCATCCTGATGCAGCACAAAAGGACTATAAATGTTCAAATACATTAGTCATAAAGGTTGAGATGATCTCATCCTTAAATGCTCATTTTATAATTAGCTTGAAAAGCAAATTATCATTCAGAGTAAGAGATGACATGCATTTGTGGTTTATGCACACACAAACTAGTCTGTCCTTCTTGATTTGCAACTTCTAATAATGACCATCTTTTTTTCTTTCTCAGTAATTTTCAACAGCCAGGTCACCAAAAAGTATTTAGCTGAAGTTTAGTCATCTACAAGCACAGAAATTCCAAACTGAAATCCTAAAATACTCTACAACATTGCCACCTAGTTCTGTAAGTATTTGCAGTGAATGGCATCTGGGCATGCCTGAAATGTTTGTAAAATACTAAATAGCTTAATTTTCAAACTCCATCATGATCCACAAATTAGATTCTTGTTCACCTCACTTGCCTGTTGGGCTCAGTCTGGTAATGATGCTTTGTGCTACAGGTAATACATAAAGCAGACTGAGGTCAATACTTACTGGGGGGTATAAGGATACAATTCCATTATTATCTTGAGCTAATCTTTACTAGGCTACATGTGTACTTATTGGTATCTATGCCATGGGGTTGGAGAGATGTAAAAGTATGGAGGAAGAAAACACCAGCTTCACTGCAAGTAGTGTAGTCTTACACCAGTTCGTGACAAATGTAAAACACATGTTGGTTCTCCTAAGAGAACTGTGCCCATTTCTCCAATGTGTGACCTAATCATTGGGCCATCTGGCACTATATGAGCATATATTCTGAGTCTGTTACAACAAAGACGTGCTAAAATGCAAAGCCTAACTAGACATCAATGGATGGGGACATTTAGAATAGAAAGGGTTCCAAGTCATTTTCCACTGACTGTTAATTGACTAAATTGAATAAATCTTTCAAAACTAAATGAATTAATCTGAAATTATTTTGAAATAATATGAATCGGATAGCTTTGCTGACACAAATGGACTGTGCTGATATGCTCTGATTTCTGTGTACTTTTGATGAGCCATGAGTTTTAATTAACAGATCCTCCTCTTTATTTACATTGATCTCATTTTATTGCAAGTATCTTCACATATTTTTAAATTATTTTATTTTCATTCTGGGAAAACAGGTCATAGATTATATCTCCACCCTAGATGTACTTCACTTTTATCATTTGAATAAGAGATCTTTCAGTGAGCAGCAATGCTCAAGTAGGAGTTTAGTTTTGTTTGACTTAGAAGCCATACCTGCTCTTTTATGAGGACAGCAGGGTGAGGCAGTTTTTAATTCAAATTATCCAAGTGCTCAAACTGATCTATTGCCATAAACACATTCATCACAGAAATAGGAAAGAAGTGAATACAGCTCTGTATTTTCTCCTCTCTGCAATGGCTCCACTGCAGATGTATCTTCTGCATTCTCTGTGGATTGCTTCTAAATTGATTTAATCTCCAGGGAAAGGTAGTACAGGAAGACTAAAACTGTAGTGCACAAACTCACTCGCATCGTAAAACTGAACTGTTTCTTGCATTGTGAAAAACATGCCCAAAACCTCACTGGTTTGCACGTTCAGTCATCCTAAATGCCTGTTCTATGCAGCTTAATGAAAATGTGGCAACATCGTTTAAGAAATGCAAACAAGCAAAATGTGTAATATGAAAAAAAAATATATAAATCTGTTCTATAGTATTTTGTTGTTATTTACTAACAACATCTACCTGTGTCCGGAAAGTTTTTGGCTTCTCAAGCCTGACTGTTGCAGAGGTGGAAAGAAGCGTATGGGCAGTCTGAGATTCTGGGGCAGCATTTTAGTCCACATGTACTTGGCTCAAACCCCTATCTAGAATTTTGATTGCTGCATTAGATTAATCCCTCCATATTTCCCTGAGAAACTATCTCCCCTCGGTTCCCCATGACATCCATACTGCATAGAATCATAGAAACAGAATAGTTTGTGTTGGAAAGGACCTTTAAAGGTCATCTAGTCCAAACCCTTCTGCAATGAGCAGGGACATCTTCAACTAGATCAGGCTGCTCAGAGCCCTGTCCAACCTGACCCTGAATGTTTCCAGGAATGTGGTGTCTACCACCTCTCTGGGCAACCTGTGCTGGTGTTTCACCACCTTAATCATAAAAAAAAATAAAAAAATTCTTCCTTCTATCTAGTCTAAATCTAACCTCTTTTAATTTAAAACCATTACCTAATTGTTAAACCATTGCCATTGTCCTATCACAACAGGCACTATTAAAATGTCTGTCCCCATCTTTCTTATAAGCCCCCTGAATGTACTGAACGGCCACGATAAGGTCTCCCTACAGCCTTCCCTTCTCCAAGCTAAACAACCCCAACACTCTCAGCCTGTCCTCATAGCATAGGTGCTCCAGCCCTCTGATCATCTTTGTGGCCCTCCTCTGGACGCACTCCAACAGGTCTATGTCTTTCCTGTAGTGAGGAGCTGGATGCAGCACTCTGGGTGGGGTCTCATCAGAGTGGAGTAGAGGGGCAGAACCACCTCCCTTGACCTGCTGGCCACACTTTTGATGCAGCCCAGGATGTGGTTGGCTTTCTGGCCTGTGAGTGCCCATTGTGGGCTCATGTTCAGCTTTTCATCCACCAGTATCCCCAAGTCCTTCACAGCAAGGCTGGTCTCAATCTCTTTGTCTCCCAGCTGGTATTGATACTGAGGGTTGCCCCAACCCAGGTGCAGGACATTGCACTTGACCTTTTGAACCTCATAAGGTTTAGGCGGGCCCATTTCTCAAGCTTGTCCAGGTCCCTCTGGATGTCATCCCTTCCCTCAGATGTGTCATCTACACTACTCAGCTTAGTGTTTTCTGCAAACTTGCTGAGGATGCACTCGATCCCACTGTCTGTGTCATTGATGAAGATATTAAACAGTACCGGTCCCAATATGGACCTTTAAGGGACACCAATTATCACTGATCTCCATCTGGACATTGAGCCGTTGACCACTACCCTCTAGATGTGACCATGCAACCAGTTCCTCACCCACCAAACAGTCCACCTATCAAATCCATATCCTTCCAATTTCGAGAGAAGGACGTCATGGAGGACTGTGTCAAAGGCCTTACGGAAGTTCAGATAGACAACATCCATAGCTCTTCCCTTGTCCACTGATGTAGTCACTCCATCATAGAAGGCCACTGGATTTTTCAGGCAGGACTTGTTGCCATACAGCAGTACAAGTGTATCTTTAGTCCTTTTTCCTTCTTCTCCTTCAACCATGACTCCTGTAGAGAAGCTCTTCTGCTAAAAGGTCATTACAAGAACTGAACTGCTTCAGGGAAGAAATCCACCATGTATTGAATGATGTCTGTTTGGGATGCCTAGCTTCATTTTTGTGTGTGTGCTTTCAATTAGATGACTTGCACCCTCTGTACCATTTGGGAGTGGGGGCGGGGAGGGAGGCACTTTGTAGCTGCTTTTTAAGATCAAAAACATGAATGCCTATAGACATTTGGATTTGATTTTCAGCTGGTGCTAACTTGCAGGTGTATTTACTAAAATCAGGAATTGTCATCTTATAGCTGTGTGAGAGATATGACCAGTTTGTTTATAATAGAAGGAAATTAAAAAAAAAAAAAAAAAAAAAAAAGGAAGAAAACCCCACTGTGTGAGCCCATGCAGGCAGGACTCAGGAACAACCACACACTACGGATGAAAGGCAAAGAACAAATTTAATCTTGATACCTCACAGACCGGGGAATCTCCGAAGCAAAACCTGGGCAGAGGCACAAAAGCAGGGACCGCGGGCACTGCGGCGCGAGCGAGAGTTCTTGTTAGCAAGAGTCCTTGGCAGCGAGAGAGCCCTTGTTAGCAAGAGCAGGCACGGACTCCCTGTTCTTGTTGGTGTTTATAAAGTTCAAATAGGCATAACTTCCTCACTGTGCTTTGATCTTCTGCCACAACAGGCCAGGATTCTCAAGCGGCTCGATAAGGTGTCCCTGAGCCCATCACAGACTTATGTTATCTAAGTGCAAGTGTTTTCCTTGCAAGCACCCAAGACTGAATAACAATTAGTGTGATATATGTGCTTTCCAGTACCCCAGGTGTGAGTCACTTGAGCGCATTTACAATCCTCCTCACCGATCTTCCATTGCTTTCCCACACCCACCAAACTCAACCCCAAGATTCCCTCTAAAAAACATAGTTGTGATATCAAACCATTAAAAATTAATCTCAGCTTAATTATGTCTCTTATGAACTGGAACCCCCAAGTGATTCAGTATCTCTCTATTCACTTTGCTAACAAACCTATCAAAATAGATTACAAGGTTGGTAGCCTTTAATCAACAGTATCTTAAACTAATATTCCAGTAATGTCCATGAAAATAAAAATCTGCCTATCTTCTACTAAAAAAGGGCATGAATTTTAATCTGGTTCAACCCCATGTTCAAAGGACTTGATTATAAAAGTGATGTCTACAAGAATTCTAATATTACTTTTGTACATGTAGTAAATTAATAATTTAAATAATTACAGACTTATAGCTGTATGTTCAAAACAACTGTGCAATCCAACCTATTTTGCTGGCATAATGAAGGCTTATGGTAATGAAGTTGTTAGATTTCAGATAAACAAATAAGTCATATTTATGTTAACAGAGGTAGAATATGTTATCTTACACATAGTTATCTGTGTAAATTGGCATGACTGAGTGGAACAATACTATAAAAAATAACAATCCTTAGAAAATAAATTTTAATTTCAGTTGTTTTAGCTAAGCATCTAAACAGTTACTTAACTTCAGAATTACTTTTTGATTACACTGTCATTGATATCTCATGACTTTTGATTGATTTATAAAACTTTACTGGCAAATTAATTAGGACCTGTGCTTAATATCCTGACTGCCATTATTCACAAAAATAGAATGAGAATAAGTTTAGCACTTTGTATAAGACTTGGATCATGATCGTCTTGACAACTTTTGATATACTATGTTAATTAATTTACACTTCTGAAATATCATATCCACTTGTTATTTATACTGCGTTATTTTGTTTTGTTAAATTAAAAAATCCAAGAGCAGAAAAATTACAATCATAGAGCATTAAAGAATTAACAAACACACTAATCAGTCTAAATACTTAAGTCTAAATACTTAAGGCATACTCTGGATGTCAGAAAAATCAGTTTCAGTACAGTTACCTGTCAGGACTTCAGGCTGGGGATTACACTCAAAGGGTGGGTTTGTGCTTCATCTTGTATGATGTAACTAACAGGATGCCTGATGTTTGTTTGAATTTACATTACCTGTGAAGAATTAGATTTAGGAAATCATTCTTATTTAGGATTCACTAACATG
The DNA here is from genome assembly GCA_008658365.1 of Alca torda. Lineage (NCBI taxonomy): Eukaryota > Metazoa > Chordata > Aves > Charadriiformes > Alcidae > Alca > Alca torda. The sequence goes on along the minus strand of CM018076.1, from coordinate 175,117,183 downwards.
GAGTTATGTATCTAGGCTAGACCCCAAAAAGACCAAAAGTGGATTTAGCTGAATGAGGTGTAATGGTGAGTAATGTGTGCCATCCCAGTCTTCAGCTGACATTGAAAACCCCCATCATAGGTAATTCATTGCTTAACTTAAAAAGTTTCCAGGGCACGTATTAAACCTCTGTATCCTAAAGTGTCACATCTCAGTTTTGATCAGGTAAATGCCTCAGAACCCAAGCCTGACTTGGATCTAGAAATTAGGCCAAGCGAGTACTCTGGAAGTCTTGGTGTCAGCACAAGGAACAAGCACACAGTCACACTGCTTGTGATGCACAGGTGAAGAAACCATCTGCTTTTCCTGAATTAACTTAAATTAGTTTGGATAAGGGAGCCTCATACATATTCACAAATATCCTATTTTCCAGTTAGATAGAGCATTTACAAAGTGACAAAAAAGGGCTTAAATACTTGAATACGTAAAGAAAAATAAAGATGAAGTCTTCATCATATTGTGCTTGCGTTATAACTAGTCAGCTGTGGAGTAATACCAGGTAGTATCAGCAGCACAAAAATGTCCTTGTCCAACTGGTTTTGCTTTTCAAAGGGGAAGAGAGAGAAGAAGGGAAAATATTTCAAGCAAGCTTCAAGCATACCTGCTGGCTAAGAAGAAATGGGGGAGACAGCACTAAAGAATTGACAGTAAGCTGCTATAAGCATGCTCAGCAGCAGATGAAAAAACATCCATGAGGCTTCACCAATATAAACTTCTAGGTGGGAAGCATATATCAATTTACAGAATTCAAAAGCAGAGGTAAATTGTTATAAATTTAAATGACACCTGAGAGTTGAACCTCGGTGCCTAAAATACATTTAAGCATCTGTATGCATCTAACGACTTTGCATTCTAGATTAAAGCTTTCATTACTCCACTTCTTCAAAAGTTAATTAGATCACAGTTTTACTGGGGGGGGGGGGGGGGGGCGGGAAGAGAAAAGATAACACTAAGGGACAATACAGAAGATAAAATATGAGCAAGAACATTACATTCGCGACAGGTTTGGGGAGGGATTTAAATCAAACCTGAAAGAGGTAAAAAAGTTGCCTTGTTTCCTTTTTCTTGCTTGATCTGCCCAGGACTACTGCAAGGAAACAAAACCTGAGTGTTTTGTTAATACATTTTGTAGTACAAAGAAATGATCTGGCCTTCAGTTGGGATGGTCACACTTGCGTCCTCAATCTATACACGTACACACGTTACCAAAAACTTTCACTAGATAAACTTCAGAAGGGAACTTTACCCTCATTCTACCCAAGCCATCAAAACTAGATCACTAACAATTTTATTAAGGGTTGTTCCCTCAGCACCCAGAACCCCTTGCCACCTCATTGGTCAGATTTTGTGACTTCAGCAAGAACCTTGAAAATTCTTTACCATTGAAAACTTTCATTTTTAAAGTTTAAAGAGCATCAGGTTATTTCAGTTTTGTTTCCAGCTGTTGCTGGTTTTATACACAGACCTATGCTCTATGCATGTTGTCCTGGGCAATGAGCTCCAGATGAGTCTGCTTGAGCATAGATGTTGGACATGGTGACCTGTAGATAGCCCTTCCAACCTCAATCACCGTCATCTCCAGGGCTTTCCCTCTGATGACAAAGGGCATGTCAAAGAAGTCCCAAAAGCAGATCAAGGAAGACTGTCTTTCCCCTCTCTTCAGCACTGCTAAGGCCACTGCTGGAGTACTGTATCCAGTTCTGGGCTGCAAGAGCACAAAAGGTGGAACTACTGGAGAGAGTCCAGCAAAGGGACATGTAGATGATGAAAGAGCTGGAGCATCTCTCACAGGAGGAAAGGCTGAGATAGCTGGGACTGTTTAGCCTGGAGAAGAAAAAGCTCAGGACAGATCTCATCAACATGTACAAGTATCTGAAGGGAGGCTGTGAAGATGACAAATTCTTTCAAGTGGCATCTAGTGACAAGACCTGAGGCAGTGAGCACAAATCAAACATGGAAGGTTCCTGCTGAACAGAAAGAAACCTTTTTCATGGTGAGAGTGATCAAGCACTGGCACAGGTTGCCTAGAGAGGTTGTGGAGTTAACATCCTTGGAGATACTCAGACACTGTCTGGACATGACATGGTCCTGGGCAACTGGCTCTAGGTGGCCCTGTTTGAGCAAAGGGCTACCTCCAGAAGACCCTTCCAACCTCGACTATTCTGTGATTCTATGAACTGATTTATTTTAGAGACCAGGATGAATTCAGTAGTGGAAGTGTCTGACTTCTTATTTTTCCTGTTGTTCTACTTTACTTGACAATTATTAATGAACCGTAACCTGGTTACCTGGTTATTTTTGCTTCACTTCCATTACGATGACTACACACATGCATGAACGTACACACTTCCCTGCAGATACACTGCAAATATTCTTCTGCAATATTCTCCTTTAGCAATATAATTTATACATTTTTAGAAACTTCATAAGAGCACAAATAGAAATGTTTTATGTTTCATTACAAATTTGTTTCTACTTTTTCAGTAGATCTTTTCTCATGTGGCAAGCCATTAAATCTACCATCACAAATATTACCCAGCAGCCTACTTACATTATAGAAATAAATGCATCAGCTGGTAACTAAATATACAGAGCATATATCCAAACTTCACACCTTCAGTCTTCCCCAGAAGTATCATCAGACCAATGTGTTTTACAGAATACACAGAAGATCAACAAATTGCAGGTGTTTTCCTTTCTCCTTCTGTTGATTTACAAATCCAACTTTAAACACTATGTTTAGCATGTAAACAAGACATTGAGTGGAGAATATATTTTAACTTGCATTTATACTTTCCATTTAAATGCAAAAATTGTTCTTTTGCTGGGTATTACAAACATTTGCTGATAAGATTGTGCTTAATATTTATGCTGAGGAAAAAGGCAAGTTGGTTGATTTTATTTTTATTGAAAAAAACAAGGGGGACAACCAGAGTTTACCAGTTCTGGTTCTGTTACAAATCTTTTTTGCAACATAGCTCATGACCATTTGCACGGTATTTTTTGTATTCCAGTCTGTTTTGTCAGTTCTATGCAATTCCATCAAATGTAAACTTGCTCCAGCATTTTTTGAATTCATAGTACAATTTAATTGCCTGTGTGAGTTCATACAGATCTCACTATGCACAGTGATTACAACAAAAGGAGATGATATAAAAGATGGTGATAGGAAGGTGAACAAGAGGATATACGAAGAATGTAAATGTCTATATTAGCTAGAGGTTATCCATGGTAAGTTTTGAGCTATATTATATACATTATTTCTCTTTTCTGAGTACTGTAGAGAAACACACAGAAGGCTGAAGATAACAGGAGGCTGAGGTGAGAAGTAAGGAAAGTTCCTAAAGGTTTAGTATTGGACAGCTTCAGGTTCAACACTGATATGACAGTGGGTGTAAATATGCAATATGATTTCACCTGTGTAGGAAACTAAATGGTGTGCTGGAAAGAAGAAAAGAAGAGCCACATCAAGATAGCAGAAAGAAAAGTAAATACTGAAAATACAACAAAGAGAGAATGAGAATATAATCCAAATTAGCATGTTCTTAGTGCTATCCTTAATTATTGTCGGGTGTTCATAAAAAGTAGCAAGAAGCATCTCAAAAATATCAAAGACTGGAAAGAGGAAAACATGTAGAGAAGAATGAAGAATAAAGTGTTTTCATCATAAGTCAATTCAGATTCCTCATAATATCTTAAGTATGAAAACGACTTTGGAAGACTAATGCATTCTTGACAGACATTTGTCTCTTCTGCTTAAAAGTACCTTCAATGACAGAAGGTGAAAAGATTTCCTTGGCAAAATTTCCAGTTTTTCATTACCTTTTCCTTCCAAAAGTATTTTCTAATATACTATACAATTAATATTTTTTTCATGCGATTTAAGCCCATTACTTCTTTTCTGATACAGAAAGCATATTATCCCCTTCTTTGAAATAGTCTTTTATTTTCTTGAAATATATTATCACATCCTTCCTATATCTTCCCTTTATTCTATCTATCAGGTCATAATCTCAAGACCTTCAATCAGTATTGCTATTCTGGTTAGCACTCTCACCAATAGGTACCTACTCATTGTAAAGCCTGGTAGAAAAAAAATTCACATGATATGCAAGTCTATTCATGAATGCTGAATTGAATAAAAGGATAAGTGCATGCATCTTGTAGGCCACAAGAAATGTATTAGTATAATGTCCACTTTTCTATTTTTTTTTTTTCTTTTTATTTCAACAATACTACGATGATCCTTACCTTGGGATCCTGTCTAACTTGGAGACTTGCAGAACTTTTACCTAGACAGTTGTTCCTAATTTGCATGTGTGCAATTTATTATTTCTGCCTAAGTGAGTATCTTGCAGTTGTCCCTATTGAATCACACCCTATTATTTCAAACCTACCTCCAATTTGTCAAGATTACTTTGAATTCGATTCCTGTCCTCCAAGACACTTGCATTCTCTCCTGAGCTTGGTATGATTTGTAAATATTCTCTATTCCAGCATCCAGGCTTTTCATACTGAAGCTCCAGCATGGCACCTTCAGACTACTGAAGCAGTCCTCTCAAGAGCAGTACATAGAACAGCAAAAAAACCCTAAAGAAATACAGTATACAAAGCAAGCATATCAGTGGGAAAAAATTAGCAGAATAAGAATCAAAGCAAGACTATATATGGGCTGTGCTGCAGGAAGAAGTGTGTCCGGATAGTTCTAGCATGAAACAAGATGATCCCTAGTAAAAATCAATAGTAATGTTTGTTTGTTTGTTTGTTTTCATAAGTAGCACATCTGTAAAGTCACCTTCAGGCATCTTCAGGCAAAACATCTTTCTGCTTGTCCTGAAGCTTTTAGATTATCCGTGTATAAATAGACTCTTGCAAGAGAAAACCGTGTATTCCAAAATTCTGTATAAATGAAAGGGAGCGTGCAGTGACTGACATACTAATCTCTGTTCTTCTTTACGTAGTGTGGCAGATCATATGATTCTCCTTGTTTTTTTCCCAGTTTTAACCTCCACAGTGAATAGATATCAAGGTGTTGCCTCCTCTAGCTATAACCATAGCAACAAGAGGAAGTATGGCAGTATTACTTCTCTGTTTTCATCTTCATGACAATCTTCTTCCTTTACCACTTTCAGGGTATTAGTATAGATGAAGTAGAGGATGACTGCAATGTCAGTAAATTAAGCACAGAATAAATACAAATATGCTATGGTATGGTCAAGCAACAGTACTCCAACCCTCCTCTTCCATCTCCACAGCACAGGATGTAGATCCATGAGTCCTGCCAGATGAAGAATCAGTAATCACAAAGTCATTAGGTACACTTCCTTTTCCTCTCCAGGGATGACAGATGTCTTAGTTCATATTAACATTATATTGTGATAATATTAGTAACAGGTATAGACACAAGCTGTGCGTAAAAATGTGGACTAATGCTTTTAACTGCATGCTACATGCTCAGTGCAGCCACTTTACACTGGCTAGTACTTCTTTTATACATTCTGTTTTTAACAGAAGAATGTCTGAATAACAATCATTGACCAGATTCATGACTCATTAATCACCACATTTTCTTTCTATAGATATTTGACTACCATGCAACAGTTCTGCTCTAAATTCTGTAACTTCTGCTACCTATAAACTAATTTAATCTCTGGCCTTAGCAGCATGAAATTCAATATAACTTTAGTTTATTATTTTTCTTTCAATGCTGAATTACTGAATTATAAACATAAAAAAAAATCATATATCACCACACCTCCATAAAACAAACAAATTAACAAACAAACAAACAAACAAAGAGATAATGAAAATCACAGAGACTTATGTTGGGCACAATGTTGTCATTGTTATGTGCAAAGAGAGCCATGACATTGTAGTGGTGAAAACTGAGTGGCGGCATGAAAGGATTACATCCTCCTGTTAGTACAGCTGGAACAACATAGTATATGTTATTCCCTGCACCTACATAGATTATAAAAGATTCTGGCTTGAGAAGTTAGTAGTCTTTTCTTTATTGTAATTTAAGTCAGATAAAATTCAGTACTCGGTACTAAAATTCTCACTCTCAGTTGTGGACTCATGGACAGCCAACTGAGATGAATTTTTCATGTTTGTTTATGACGTTCTCTCCCTTTATCTGCTAAACATTCTAAACATAATGTGTTTCTACTGTATACATTCTACCTACCCAACAGTATATTTAATATAATTATGGTTAATGTACATGGGATATAAATTCTAGTCACCCTGATGGTAGTAAAGACTCTATTAAATGTACAGCAGATATAATCACTTTGTTAAGGCTCCTTAAATAATGCCAGCATTTTGACTTCAAAGGATAGTGTATTAACATCTGGTATTCTTCTTTCCCGAATGCATGTCTGTATGTGCAGCTGTGTGTGTGCCAACATGCCTGTGTGCAATGGTGTGTGTATATGCACCCATGCCAGCTTGGCTGAAGCAAAATAATACCTGTTCCTCGTTATAGAAAGAAAATATGACATCATCTAGATTACAATTTTACTGCCTCTTAATGACATATAGATTTACTATTTGCATGCATATTCTTGTTTAATTTTTGAGTTGAAGCTTTGTATTTAATTGCGTGAAAGAGGACGTCTAAAACGCAGTAAAGTTCAAAAGTGAACAAAAGATCAGTTCATTGTGGTTATATCCCACCTCCTTGTGCATCTGAACCACCAACCCCACAAAAAGAGATTCACTTTTCAGGAAAGACTTTTTTAAAACTGTGGGTATGAAATCTATTTTTCATCCCTAAAAATGGTGATATGCACAAATATTAAGACCCTAAGAATGTTGTCTAACTAGGACATACAGTACTAAATAAAAGTAATTTCTAAGTACATTTTACTCATAACTTAGGAGTTAGTTATCTAATTTTACTTATTCATACTGTACTGAGATATAATGAGACTTTTTCTAGAATGCACGTGTAAGATTTAGCTTGCTTTAAATTTCCCGAATAACTTTGCAAAACCAATGCCCCTTTGGCAATCTGTTGCACATGCTTGAATATTTTTTTTTATTAACATTATTTTAACCAATAGATGAAAAGGTAAAGGGATTAATTTCACATCAGATGTGTTAACAACGCATAATTATTTGTTTTGCATGTAAATTTTTTAATCTGAATTCTCACTGAGATCAACAGAAGTCTTTAAACATGTGAGTATCATGAGTTAAGCAAACAGTAAGGTTTTAGATCTTTCTTGTCACAGTTTCATAGATAAGAATGAACTTTTGAAACTTCAAATAAAGTAGAAGACAGAAACTAAAAAATAGGAGGAAGTATGTAGCATTTCAAGTACAGTTTCATTCCTGATCAACTACTCTTCTTATTCCTAGTTTCTTTCACTTTAAATTGCTAGCTTTAGTCCTGATTTTTCCCAGATCTTAGCACAATAAAAAAATCAGTAAGTCCTAAAATTTTCTTCAGTCATTAAATCAATTTTGGTTTTCAGTATAAATTTTCTAAATAAAACTAAATTTTACTACATGTAACTGTAATTCTAATCTCAATTTTTCTTAGTGGAAACAAATGCTCCATTGATTTTCCTCTGTCCTGTTAGTCTTTCTTTGTTAGGAAACCTTTTGTAGGGAAAGTTTATGAGTGATTTCTGATTTGACTATGTAGTTTCAGAAGGAAATTTAGATAAGTTAAGAAGGCACGATGCTTCCCATTTGTCTTCTGACATATTTTACTGTCCTCTGTTTGTTTCTGATTTCACATTTTATTGGGATTTTAATTCTTCTGATTGGCTTCTTTTTCTCATAATACTTTACTACTCCTGTTTTGATGTCCTATGTATTTTCCTTCATATGTCCATTTAATCTTGAATAATTAATGAAAATAATCATAGCCCTCTAGACAGTGATTTTGGCATGTAGTCTTATGCTTAGCTATCAGCTTATAAAATTTAATGCTCCTATGAGGGTATTTTCAAAAAATCACACGATTCAATTATTCAGTTCCACAGAGCAAGAATCACAATGTGTTAATAGTTTCCTATGGTGGATTTTATATTTTGGCAATAGATCACAGTAAGGCTGCAGCTTTTCAAAATCTGGCAAAGTAAAGGAGAGTCAACAGATGGAGTCCTCAGGTAACATACTGAAATCAATGTAGTTTATTAATACAGAAGTGTTTGGGTAGGCTCTGTATTAATCTCAACCTTCAAAAGCAGACTCACAGTGACTTGCCAGATTTTGGAGTTCACAGAAAAAGAGACCCTTGTAACTGATGAAGTTATTTCACATATTTGCCTGCATTCATTTTAAAGAATCTTTGGAAGGTTGTTCTACCATGTGCCAGTCTATTCCTCTGTCTTCCCAGCCAAACAGATAGAGTTCAGCCTATCCATTTAAAAGGAGCCCAGGACGAATAATTTTATAGTCCAATTGTTCTCCATCTGCTGCTTGCTTGATCTACAAATGCCTTTTCTTGTACCAGGAAGCAAACAGCAGAAACTCATCTGTTCAGAACTTCCATCTGGGAAATTGCAAGTTGCTATGTTCCAGTACCTAGATGAAGAACCTATTCCTGTGTATAGTTAAGTATAAATTAAAACGTATAGGAAGGGGAAATAATTTTAAAAATGCAATCTCATTTCCACTGGAGTAATACTAAAGGCTAAGCAGAAAAAAATCAAGCAGCAGATAAGCTCCTATGACACCTTTTTCTAAGACAGAGCTCTGCAAGTTAGAACACATGCTGCACCCTTGGAAGTGAGGATGACAGTTGTATCTATATGGTACCAAGGAATTCCAGGAATTTCTTAGAGTCAGGTTCATGTTTCTTCTGAATCTATGTGTCTTCAAGCTTTTTACATGAGGGACATTTATTAAAACCACAGGGTAGTGCCTACATTTTAAGAGCTAGCCTCACAAGGACAGAAAAGATTGTTACCTAAAGCTTGGAACTGAGATACAATTCCGATTTCTTTCAGATTTCTGGCTACCAGCAGAAGTATAACTATGTGGTATTTTTCTGTCTGTTGTCAAAATATGCAATGACAAAACTTTCAAAAGGAAAATGTTTACACTTTTTGCTTTTTAAAATTTATTATAATTTGCTTTTTTTATTTTAAAACAGAATTTTCCTAGTTGAACTAAATGTTTTGCTTGAATTAAAAGAAAACAAGGTGGGTTTTTTTTAGTAGCAAAATTGATTTTTTTTTTTTTTTTCCCAGATGGACAGCAACTTTCCAAAATAAATTATCTTTACAGCTATAATTTAATCTTGTTCAAAACAGCCAATTTATTTTAAAATACACATTTTAGCATGTTATAATTTGAAAGATTTATATTTCTGCAAGGCATACCAAAGCAAAATCTTCTAGTAACAACATTTTCTTGACAATAGTAAAACCACAGATGTATATGCAGAAGGAGGGGAAAAAAACCCATCTGATATTATATAAAAAAAAAAAAACAACAAAACACCCAAACAAAAAAACCCTAACAACAACAACAATAAAAGAAGTAGTTAAATTGTGAAAAACAAAGAAATAATACATATGATAGATATTAACATCTTTAGCAGAATATATGCTTAATGACTATGGTACTCTTAAACAAGCAGGAATATCACTGTATTGGGTGTCTGTACCTGGGAGCTGTTAGCAGGGTGCTGCAGGGGTGGCCTGTGAGGAGTTGCAGGAGCTGCCCCATGCTGGACACTGTCGGTTCCAGACATCTCCCATGAACCCACCCCAGGGCACAGCTAAGCCCATCAGCCAAGATGATGGTTCTTCTGGGAAAATATATTTAAGAAAGGGCAGAAGACACTGTACAAAAGTGTGAGGAGGAAAAAAAAAAAAAAAAAAACAGAAAAAAAAAGTGTGAGAAACAGTCATGGGAACACAAAGAAGGAGCAGAGATTCTGCTGGAAGCTACGTCAAGACATATGGATGCCAGGGAGGTGATTAGAGACAGCCAGCATGGCTTCACAAAGGGCAAACTGTGCCTGACTAATTTGGTGGCCTGCAACGATGAAGTGACTGCATTGGTGGATAAGGGAAGACCAACTGATGTCATCTACCTTTACTTCTGTAAGGCATTTGATAAGGTCCCACACAACATCCTTTTCACTAAACTGGAGATATGTGGGTTTAATGGATGGAAAATTTGATGGATAAGGAATTGGATGGCCACATCCAAAGAGTTGCAGTCAATAGCTCTATGTCCAAATGAAGATCAATACAAGTGGTGTCCCTCAGGGGTCTGTACTGGGACTGGTACTGTTCAATATCTTTATTAATGACATAAACAGTGGGATTAAGTGCACCTTCAGCAAGTTCATGGATGACACCAAGTTGAGTGGTTCAGCTGATATGCTTGAGGGAAGGGATGCCATCTAGGGGGACCCTGACAGGATTGAGAAGTGGGCCAATGTGAACCTCAGGAAGGGGGTGAGACACTGGAACAGGTAGCCCAGAGAAGCTGTGGATGGCCCACCCCTGGAAGCATTCAAGGTCAGATTGGAGGGGCTCTGAGCAATCTGATCTAGTGGAAGATGTCCCTGCCCACAGCAGGGATGTTGGAACTAGATGATCTTTAAAGGTCCTTTCCAACCCTAATCATTCTCCTGCAGCCTGTGGACAGACTATGGTGGAGCAGGTATCCACAGTGCAACCCAGCGGGAAAGACCCATGCTGGCATGTGAAAACAGTATGAAGAGGAAGGCACATCAGAAAGAAGCTGTTAATGATTGACCCCTACTCACCATTCCCCATCTCCCCTGATGGAAGAGGATTCAGGAATAAAGGAGTGAAACTGAGCCTGGGAAAAAAGGTGGGGATATGGGAAAATGTTTTAGAGTGTTGGGGTTGGGTTTTTTTTGCCTTTGTTTCTTACAATTCTACTCGTTTTAACTGGCAATAAATTAAATTAGTTTTCCCCAAGTTGAGTCTGTTTTGCCTGTAATAGTAACTAGTAATCAATCTCGCTGCCTCTATCTCGACTCATGAGATTTTCATCTTATTTTATCCCCTTGCTCTGTTGAGAGCAGGGAGTGAGAGAGCGGGTGGGTGGGTTTGCTACTTTTGGCTGGGATGGAGTTCATTTTCTTCCTAGTAGCTAGTATGGGGCTTTGTTTTAGATTTATGCTGAAAATAGTGTTGATAATATGGAGACGTTTTTGTTATTGTTGATCAGTGCTTACACAGAGTCAAGGCCTTTTCTACTTCTTATACCACCTCACCAGCTGGGCATGGGCAAGAAGTTGGGAGGGGATACAGCTGGGACAGCTGATCCCAACTGACCAAAGGGATATTCTATACCATATGACATTGTATTTTCATATGCTGGGAGTCATAAAGCTGGGAGAAGAAGAAGGAAGAGGGGACGTTTGGAGTTATGGCACTCGTCTTCCCAAGTAACCGTTAACGTGTGGTGGAGCCCTGCTTTCCTGGAGATGGCTGAACACCTGCCTGCTGATGGGAAGAAGTGAATGAATTCCTTGCTTTGCTTTGCTTGCATGCATGGCTTTTGCTTTACCTATTAATTTGTCTTTATCTCAACACATGAGTTTTCTCACTTTTGCCTTTCCAGTTCTTTCCCCCATACCACCAGGGGCGAGTGAGCGAGCCGCTGTGTGGTGCTTAGTTGCCGGCTGGGGTTAAAGCCCAACAGGGGGCATCTGGCAGCCAGCCAAGGTCAAACCACCACAATACTGCATTTGGGAAATGCCAGGCAATATGTGGAATTTTAAACTGCTTCCTGTATCAGCCTCAGTAGCTCGTGCAGCAGGATGCCTGCATTGTCACGATTAAGAGTGTGCCAGCATTCCCTTTGTTCATTCCCTCTATGTTCAGGGGATTAGAGTAACGTGACATTAAAAATTCTTTCTGAGCTGAAACTAAGAATACGGTACTTAGGCTGTAATGGCAGTGCTGATGTTGTGTGAGGCTCTTGTAGTGTAACTACTACTATTAATTTCTCAGGCGTTCAGTTCTAACGATCTCAGTGCTAGGCCTGTAAAATGACATGGGTACTCTAACGCTGAGCTTTGCAGTGCCTCACTCTCAGAGGGGAATCCACCTGACGGAGCAACATGCCTGTGCTCCCTGTACAATATACTGGAAATTTGAAACGCTCTGAAGAAGAATGCTGAGCAGAAAACTGCCAAGCTAATCAGTAAGAGATTGCAGAAAGGGTAACTTCTTTCTTTCAAGGCACACAGAAAGTGATATTTTCAATATACTTGTGGTATAAGTAATGCTATTACAGATGTCATTTATTTATCTGTATTTTTATAAGAAAGTGCTTTTAATATGGCAGTGAAATAAATATTATTTTTAAACAAATATGCCTTTTTTTTTTAATTAAGCAGTGATTTGGCCTGCATGGATTTTTTGTAGAAGACAGTCTCAGAAGGAATAGCTTGATAAAGTAACCTTATTAAAGAAAAGCTCGCTTTCAAAAGTTTCTGTAGAAGTTTGTTCTGCCCTTAAATGCTTTTAATTTGAGTACATGACATGAAGTGTTGATAAGGGGTTTTGTTCCAGCTATTTTGTCTGTGGTTTTCTCAAAGACATTCTTTCTTGATCCTTGAAGTTGTATGTAGAGTTCTCAAAAAAATTTAGATTTGCTTCAAGTGAAAACAAGAAAAAGCCTGTTTGATTAAGATGTTCATAAGAGGTGTTGATACATTGTGAAGGTATACTAAAGATGGTAATTAAAGTGTTTTATTAAACTTGTTCTCTGTTCTATGTCTTTCAGCTTGTCAGGAGAAATTATTGCTACAGGTGTTTTCATTTTAAGAATGAAACAAAATGATGAGGGATTAGAGAACAAAATCCTTGCGGGAATGTATTTTTTTAGTTACTGTATTGATGTTACTGCTGTCTGCTGTGTGATGCAGCAGATGTAAATTCGCTGGCTGTATCTTTTTTAGCAATTTATGGAACTAATTACTACAACAGACCATCTTAAATATATAATACCTTCCTTTCTGTCTTTCTAGAGTAATGTATAGAGAGTAAAATCCCTACTGAACATTCTCAAACAGAAATATAAGTACTTCAATCATTGCAATATGTAAAACAGTCCTTCACACATGGTAAGTGTTAGGGAACAAAGTATGGTATAAATACATTTTATGCTATTTATGTCCTGATTTACAATAATCATCAACACTAACTACTAAATGTAACATAATGTTGGTAGATACCCGTTCTCACCCATTCGGGACCATAAATTACTGCTTCAATAGATTTAATGAAAGGTTTACAAAATCCACCTATTGAGAAATTATTTTGGATGATATCCAGTAATCTTTCAAGGTTTCAAAAATAAAATAATAATTTAAAAAATCCACTACCAGCAAAATACAAGTGTTGAGGAATATGAAGTACAGGGCGTGCAAAGCTCAGGTTCAATGAGGTTCAGATCTCACAGTGGGTCATGACTGAGTCTCACTGTGTCCAGTAGCTGTGCAAACTCACGGGTAGCCATGATCACTGATTCTACTGCAGCTATCAAAGAGAAATTAAATTCCCTTTATATTCAGAACAGTATTAAAAATTAACAAAAAGCCCAGCTCCTTCTGTGAAAGAAACAGGTTGTCACAAACAAATTCTATTTCTCAGTTTGTGGTCAAGCAAGTACCACGCAATTATTTGGATCTTGTGTTGTTTATTGAAACTGTCGCTTTCTTTTAATGTTCATCACACCTGGTTGTTGAAGACTCAGTTCCAGCCTTTGCAAAAGTGTTACTAAGCAAAATTTGGCTCTTGGCATGTTTTATGCTCTGAATGTTGGTCAAGCTGTGGATTTCAAAAAAGGTAGCTTTGAAATTAATTAATGTGGACTTAATAATTAAAACAGCAGTATCAGCACCCAGTAATTTCTGCTACATTAGTCAGTTCACAGAGTTTATTTAGTTTATCTGAATTAATTAATTCTCCTTTCAGCACAGTCATTTATTTTCAAGGTAACTGCTGTTTTGAACTACTCAGCCACCCTAGCGAAAAGAATCCAGTATGGTATTAAGGAATTATATTGTGCTTCTTTTTTTATCTTAAAAGCCTCTAAGTGTGTGTGGTGGTTGTAATGGGAAAAATGTGACTGTTTTCCTAATAGAATGACATTTCCTAGAGTACATTTATGTGGTTATGAACAGTACATTACATCTTGTATGGCAGAAACTGTTAAAACTGGCACATTAAAACGTTTGTCTGTTTTGCTCAGCAAAAAATAACAGGGATAATGTCTGTATAACTCCAGATTTCTAAAGCCAGACCCTGAATTGCACAAGACCTTAACTTACTGTAACTGAAAGGAATGCAAGCAGAGCGAGATCTTGGCTATTCTTCAGGTCTCAGTGCTGTAGGATAGCCAGCACTACATAGCACTGAGCAAAATCTAAAACAATATTTAGATTATTTCCGTAAGCCAAACACCCTCCCACCATTATAAATGCTACAAAAATAACCAGTAAGCTCAGAAAAACAAGAAATATAAATCTGCTGTTATGCTAGGCAATAAATGGATATATCAGGTTTGGTATTATCATAAGATATGGAATCTTTAACAAGCCTTAATGGACTAATGTTACATCAAAATCTCTGTGCAGCAAGTTTTCACTGAAACCTCCATGAACAGATTTTGAAAGGTTCAATTACAGAAAAGTCTGAAACAAAAAACTTGTCATATTAATTCACAAAAACCATCCCATTAACCAATCATTTCTGGTTGATCCCAGAAAAGAAGAGAGAACTGAAATGAAGCTTTGATTTTTGTTAGAGTTTACTGAAACACATTTTTCTGGTCATCAAAGCAAATTTAAAAATGGACATCTAAATGTAAACTCTGAAAAAAAAAGAAGCAGAGAATAGAAAGGAATATGATATAGAAAGACAACTAGTATGAAGTCACACTGCTCATTGTGGACCTGGACATCTATTTACAAGTTCAAATTACTGTCAGAATCACTAACATAATGATATACCTTTCAAAATAACTGTGAAAAACTGAAAAATATTTTGATAGCCAGCACTATAGTATATTCAGATGTTTATTATACTAATATTTCTGGTAAGTAAATAATGTATTTTTACTACTGTAATGTTAAAAAAAAAAAAAAAAAAAGAACACCAAAACGTAAATATTTCACATATAATGCCCCAAATACACTCTGGATTGCACACATACTATTGCACATAACTATTGACATTTTGATGTGAAAGTAGTTTTCCTTACAAAAATCCTTCTAAGCATTTTATTATAGGAAATGCTAATTACATTCCTTTTAAGTGATTTTTTAATAAACCATATAAATAACAGGTAAAATTAATTTGTGAGCTTGTCCTTGATGAAGCACAGAAGTGTTTCCAGCTGGAACTGATTATGTTTAATCTTCTGTGCTACAGAGGGAAAGTAATCGAAAAGACAACAGTAAATAATTGTGTTTCTACCTTGGTTTAAATCTGTATTATCAATTCTATTGACTTATATAGATAAATAGCAGAAGATAGCTCATATTGTCCAAATAAGTATTTCTTGATAGGAATAATACTTTCCTCTGTGAGCCAGGATCATTTTTAGTAGATGGAAGGTTAATGGTTTTAAAACATTCTTAAAGAGTGAATGTCATTGTTCCTTTGTGTCTCTTGAAAAATATTTTTCTTAAGTGGTATTTACAATAAATTGCACATCCTAACCTCAAAGAAAGGACAGGGCACTCTAATTAATGCTAGAGGGTGTGTGTTTTCTTGTTCTGTTTTGATTTTGTTTTAAGAATCATTATCAATAACAGATTGACATAATTGGTCTTGTACCGTAGTGGGGAAAAATATTCTAGTTCCACACTGCTGATGGAAAAGACCACTTAGATCACCAAGGTTACAGCCCCTTGAACCATCCTCCCTTTGTGTATTATTTTTTTCTCCTGACAAGCTTATCCATTTAGCTCCATTTACCATGAAACATCCTATCAGTATGAGCAGGAGATCTGAATTTAAGTCCTATGATAGCCAAAAGACGTTGAGCTGCTAAGCAACATTTCAGTATTCGGGGGGGGGGGGGGCGGGGGGGAAGAAAAAAAGAAAAAGAAAAGAACAGAAAAATAAATGAATAAGTAAGCAAATAAATAAATAAATAAACAGGAGAAGCACAGAAATAGGGAAATTAACTGATTTCCACAGAAGAAATATAGGGGTATTATATAGAATAACCATGACTATGGCCTCAACTCATCTTGACTCAACTCATCTCTAAACTACTGCTTCTGTTAGACTAGAATCTATCAAAAACATTGCATTCTTAGATTCTCTTTATTCTGTTAGCCTCCAGAAGGATCCAAGTTCGGAGACAGTGGTACAGGAGTGACCATCTCAACTTTAGACGAGCTAATTTTTCCCACATTAAACTGCCCTTAATGGAGGTCATGATTTAACACAGGCACCTTGAATTCTGTGTGTCCAAGCTGAAATTCAGTGGTGTAGTTAACATTTCCACATTTCAAACCTTGAATGATCCCAGGTGATCGTAGCTGTAACATTTAACTGTTCCTACAGAGATACAAAGTTCTAGTATTCAGCAACTGTAAAATACTGTGCTGTGATATGGCTCATTATTGCCCCAGAGAATAAAGGCTTTCCATCAGAGACTGCATTCACATAGTGTTAGGGCAGTTTCCAGTCAGAAGTCCAAGTGACCTACCAATCTAGTTAAAGTTAGACGGCAAAGCTTCTCAATGACACCCATGTCGCCACAGAATTTCCTAGAAGAAGACATATACCTGTTTGGTATTGGACATAATGTGCCTAGTCAATTTCAGACTGTAGATGACTAACGCAGTGAGGATCTGTACTAAATAATACCACAGGCTTGAGTTTTCTAGACAGATATTCCCTGAGGTCACTTGGCTGTGGGATTAGTACATAAAACATAGACAAAGGATGTATTTGAATTTGAGCTCATGCCTATGCTCAAGATTTGTGTTTCATAGCCTAAGTGCTACCCCAACTCATCTTATGACACATTCCCAACATATTCTGAAAAGTGACATTTAATAGCTTCACTGCAATGTCATGAGAGGACATTATAGAATCATAGAATCGTCTAGGCTGGAAGGGACCTTTCAGATCTTTGAGTCCTACCATCAACCTGACAGTGCCAAAATCACCACTAAACCATGTCACTAAGCACCACGTCTACATGTCTGTTAAATACCTCCAGGAATGGTGATTCCACCACTTCCCTGGGCAGGCTGTTCCAGTGCTAGATAACCCTTTCAGTGTAGAAATTTTTCCTAATATCCAGTCTAAACCTCCCCTGGCACAACTTGATGCTATTTCCTATTGTCCTTATCACTTGTTACTTGGGAGAAGAGACCGACACCCACCTCTTTACAACCTCCTTTCAGGTAGTTGTAGAGAGCAATAAGGTCTCCCCTCAGCCTCCTTTTCTCTAGGCTAAACAATCCCAATTCCCTCAGCTGCTCCTTATAAGACTTGTTCTCTAGACCCCTCACCAGCTTCATTGGCCTTCTCTGGACTCACTCCAGAATCTCAATGTCTTTCCTGCAGTGAGGGGCCCAAAACTGGACACAGCACTTGAGGTGGGGCCTCACCTATGCCAAGTGTACAAGGGCAATTACTTCCCTAGTTCCGCTCACCACACTATTCTTGATACAGGTCAGGATGTTGTTGGCCTTCTTGACCACCTGGGCACACTGCTGTCTCATATTCAGCCAGCAGTCAACCAACACTCCCAGGTCTTTTTCCACTGGGCACCTCTCCAGCCACTCTTCCCCAAGCCTGTAGTGCTGCTTGGGGCTGTAGTGACCCAAGCGCAGGACCCGGCATTTGGCCTTGTTGAACCTCATACCATTGGCCTGGCCCATCCATCCAGTAATTATAGTTGGCAGGAAGTTGAATATGACCAGCCAGCTAATCAGTAAATTCTTGGTTTGGTGTGTATCTGAATTCAGAAAAGGCAGCATTACACTTCAGTGTTTAACACTTCTTTACAGATTCAGTTGTCTTAAGCCCCCTGAGGAGCAATTAAAATGTCATAAAATTTTGCAATACGGTCTTTAAATTCTTATATCAGTAGTACAGTACAGTGCAAAGTGTTGCCATTACTATGTATCTTCATATTTCTTAAAATTTCCTGCATGTAGATATCAATAGATTTCCAGATAACAATTGTTTAAATACCTGCACATTAAAAATATTAAGTCATAAATGAAAAGTAAACATAAGAATTATTTTTGTAGGGCCAATAAATACTTCCCCGTTCCTGTAGATTGTGTGGATATTTTGCATAAAATGTTTTATATGTAACCACTAAATAAGATACATTCTCTGTGACTTTGTATGAAATCCTAAACCATCATGTTTTGGGTTTTTTTTAACTTACTGTTATAAAAAAAAAGAAAAGAAATTTTTCATGGAAATGCTTTCAGAGCTTCAGCTACAGCAACTCTGTGACATTGTTATGTAAGAATTAAATAAATGGGCCATCACTCTGCACTATAGATTTGAACTGCAGAATTCCCAGAGGGGAGTTCCAACTAGATCACTATCAGGTGTTGGAAAATGTTCATTGATGATGTAAGAATTGTTATTCACAGGCTATTTCAGGAGGTCTTCTCATTACTATGGAATTTTAAAATCCTCATTTATGTCAGCAGGTCATTGAAGTAGAACTACATTTCTTAGGGAAGAGGTAATATATACTATAAAGTGGATGAATACATTCCACTGAAAACTAATGTAACTTTTACAGTGTCATCTTTTTTCACATTAAGGCATTTCTGTAGATTATGAAAGCTAAAGTCATTCCTCTTAAGTCATGATAAATAGAGACAGTTTACAATATCTGCACCAAGATCTCTTAATAAATTTTTCAGGAAAGAACATCAAGCAACTCAGTAAAAGCAATTTTTACAGTTTCACTTCTAAATGTTATAATTGCTTGTGTACTGCAACAGAACACAGAATTCCTATCTGACTACTGGAATTTCTTATGCTAGGAAATACATAAATAATGTAAAATGAGACAGTACATAACCTAAGATCATTTCCCCACCATCAGCACATGCACAAGCAGAAGAAATGATTGGAAGTCCATATATAATCCCGATTGAATTCTTTAAAAGATTACTTTTCATGTGAGATGAAATAATTCTTTGTACATGGGCTTTTACACTATTGCTGTTCAAATCAGTACATATAAAACCATGGAAAGGGTTCAAGTGAATCTGTGTCCTTTTAATTTAAATAGAAGTATTCATATGGTCACTCACAGTGTTTCAGCCAAGGGAGCAGCTAACAGCATTCCCAATGCACATCTGGTCATGACCGAAATACACAAGGAAAAAACAAATAAAAAAGGAAAAAAAAAAACCATGGGCACAGATAGGGAAGGACCTTCTTGATCTTTCAGCGTCCTGTGCAAAATTGAATTGCGCTTCCTTATGGACAAAGATTTACTTCATCTTCATCCTGGAGGTAAAAAATTCAATATTGTGTCATTGGCAGTGTTAATTACAGACAGAAGAGTAATGTTTGGAAACCTAAGTGGAGGGTGTTGAAACTGTTAATAGGGAATGTGGCGGGTGGAAATGGTCAGTGGAGGTTTGTAGGCTTAGAAGGAGGTAAGAGAAGCAGGATTCAGTGGGGTAAAGATAAGGGAACAGAAGTCAGTCTAATCCTTTTAAGGATGACGGTGGCAAAAGGAGTGTTGGGTATCAACAAGGATTTGAAGACCTGGGGATCTGGGATGGAATGACACTACATGAGCTGTTGAGCTCATGAGCCTCATGAAGTTCATGAGCCTCATGAAGTTCAACCAGGCCAAGTGCACCAGTCCTGCACCTGGCTCATGGCAATCCCAGGCACAAATACAGGTTGGGCAGAGAATGGCTTGAGAGCAGCCCCGAGGAGAAGGACTTGGGGGTGCTGGTGGATGAGAATTTCAACATGAGCAGGCAATGCACGCTTGCAGCCCAGAAAGCAAACTGCATCCTGGGCTGCATCAAAAGAAACATGGCCAGGAGGTCGAGGGAGGTGATTCTGTCCCTCTGCTCTGCTCTCGTGAGACCCCACCTGGAGTACTGCATGCAGCTCTGGACTCCCCAGCACAAGAAGGACATGGACCTGTTGGAACAGGCCCAGAGGAGGGCCACACAGATGATCAGAGGGCTGGAGCATCTCTCCTATGAGGACAGGCTGAGAGAGTTGGGGTTGTTCAGCCTGGAGAAGAGAAGGCTCCGAGGAGACCTTATAGCAGCCTTCCAGTACCTGAAGGGGGCCTACAGGAAGGGTGGGGAGGGACTCTTTATCAGGGAGTGTAATGATAGGGTGAAGGGTAATGGTTTCAAACTGAAACAGGTGAGATTTAGATTGGATATTAGGAAGAAATTCTTTACTGTGAGGGTGGTGAGGCACTGGAAGAGGTTGCCCAGGGAGGTTGTGGATGCCCCATCCCTGGAAGTGTTCAAGGCCAGGCTGGATGAGGCTTTGAGCAGCCTGGTCTAGTGGGAGGTGTCCCTGCCCATGGCAGGGGGGTTGGAACTAGATGGTCTCTATGGTCCCTTCCAACCCGAACCATTCTGTGATTCTATGATTCTATGACACATCCTTCATTGAGGAACAAACATCCCGCTTGCCGGCTACTGCCTTCTCTGAAAGTATTCCCTTTGATGCCTCCTCTTGCATAATTGTGTCTATACTTCCTAACTGCTGCAGCAGCTCCTTCTCAAGCTACATTTCATCAGGGGGGAGCTTGCCTGATGTGCATGCTACCATTGTAATGATGGGATGAAGTGCTAGAAAAACATGCCCTGGTGTGGGGCAAAAGATCCAGAAGCAAGTGGCTGATCTCCTACTGCTGTCAGCAAGTGAGATGATGAAGAATGGCTGCAGAGCATATATTGCTCCTCCCCAGACAGAAGTCTCTGCTCTGTGGTCCCCAGTCTCTCTCTCAGGAAGTGTGTGCTGATCTTTAAGCTTCATTGAAATGGACAAAGCCATCAGTCTGCCTTGGTTAAGCCTATCCATGAAACATACAGAAGTCCTCTTCATCAATATTAAGCAGGAAGGTAGGCAGCAATTTTGGAACCCCAGTATCATAGTGATGGACAAGATGTCAGAAAATATTAAGAAAAAGAAAATTATAGCTGGAAAATCACATATTCTCAAAAAAACCCAAAACAATGGTAATATAGATTTAGCTAGATCAAATCCCCATGTAAATTTGTGGTGTCAACTAGAGAAATATTAAACAGCAGGCCAAGTAAAGAATAATACTTCTGTCTGTACAGACTCCTGACTCTGCAATTTATAACCTTCTTTTTTATAAGTTTAGCTCATGTCCAAACATCATGTTTAATTGTTCTTTGCTATGACTTTGTCCATTCTTTTTCTGAACACATATTTGTTTTTCCACATGAAAACGTTGTATGAATGAATTCTCCATGTTAATATGCTTTGTGTGACAGTCTTTTCTTTAGTTTAACTAAAAATATTAGCTGCTTGTTCTCATTCGATGTCATCCAAATCTTACATAATAAAGTTCCATCCCTTATCTATCTTCTGTATGCCATACATTATATCATGGATCCCTATTTTATTTTCCTCTTTCTTTTGTACCTTTTTCCCAGCAATGTCTTTTGCAGCCTCAGAAGTCCAGTGTATTTCAGGCTTTTTTGTGCAGAAACTGTTTCAGACCTTTTCTCATCTCTACATTGTGTAGTCCCATTGCATATACTTCTATCATGTAGTATTCTATGTGTAGTTTACATCTATATTTACTTATATAGTTAGAGAGGAATAGAAAGACAGGATGTCACCAGATCTGTGTACACTATTCAAACTGCGAGCACGTGATAGCTTTACATATTGGCATATTACACTTTAGACTAATTCCTTGTTTAAATATTTTTCATAATCTTTTTTACATAGGTGTAAAAAGAAGAACAAAACCAAAAGGCAATAAATTGTGTCACAATTGCTAGGTTCACTGCACTTATTCCACATAAATGCCAGGATTCTGAAGAACTTCCACATCCTTTTGGAATGGGCAGCCAAGGTATTCTCCTTCTGGTGTGGAAGTTCATGCTTCAGTCTCCAAAATTTGTAATGATTTTAGCTATTTTGTAGCAATACTCTTGTGTTTTCTCAGGGGCTAAAAGGGGATTATTTAGTGAATTAACTAGCTCTCATAAAACAAAGTTAATTTGGAACAAAAACAAACTTATAAATCCTACCAGAAAATAAAAAGAGATAAAACTTTACTTTCTTAAACAGATAATCTCCCCAAAATTTAGTCAATATAAACAATCAGTATTGGTAGGACTATAACATTTTGTTGTCTTGGCCAGAGCCCTCCATCAGTCTTGGGGAAGAGTGGCTGGAGAGCTGCCCAGTGGAAAAGGACCTGGGGTGTTGGTCTACTGCCAGCTGAATATGAGACAGCAGTGTGCCCAAGTGGCCAAAATGCCAACAGCATGCTGGCCTGTAACAGGAACAGTGTGGTGAGTAGGACTAGGGAAGTGATCATCCCCCTGTACTCAGCACTGGTGAGGCCCCACCTCAAGTGCTGTGTCCAGTTTTGGGCCCCTCACTACAGGAAAGACATTGAGATTCTGGAGTGAGTCCAGAGAAGGCCAATGAAGCTGATGAAGGGTCTAGAGAACAAGTCTTATAAGGAGCAGCTGAGGGAACTGGGATTGTTTAGCCTAGAGAAAAGGAGGCTGAGGGGAGACCTTATTGCTCTCTACAACTACCTGAAAGGAGGTTGTAAAGAGGTGGGTGTCGGTCTCTTCTCCCAAGTAACAAGTGATAAGGACAATAGGAAATAGCATCAAGTTGTGCCAGGGGAGGTTTAGACTGGATATTAGGAAAAATTTCTACACTGAAAGGGTTATCTAGCACTGGAACAGCCTGCCCAGGGAAGTGGTGGAATCACCATTCCTGGAGGTATTTAACAGACATGTAGACGTGGTGCTTAGTGACATGGTTTAGTGGTGATTTTGGCACTGTCAGGTTGATGGTAGGACTCAAAGATCTGAAAGGTCCCTTCCAACCTTGACAATTCTATGATTCTGTCATTTCTTGAATTGAATGTGATCTGTTCTGTCTGTAAGTCAGCACTGCCTCTTTATGAAGTTTCAGGTTCTTTGTGTTACCAAACTTCCTGAACATGATTAAGGGTATAAGGTTATTCCCATTGGCTGTAAAACTTTGACAAAATTGACTTCATTAATCCATGCTCGGGAATCTATATGAATTACCCCTTTAGTGACTCTCTTCCTGAAAATATCCTTTGTCTCACCCATTTAGGCAGGAATACAATTGGAAGGAAATAAATAAAAATATATCTGTAATCAAGAAAAATTATCCAAGACTATCCAAATAGTCTTGGAGTATTCTGTTCCCAAGGTATCCACAACTAAAAATTATACAAAGAGCAACTTGAAGAGCCATGAAAGCAAACAAAAATCCTAATGTAAGCTTTGGTTTGCAGATGTGAGGCTCCTGGGCACCAAATGTGGCACTCAGAAGTAATGTAAGTACCAAAATTCAAGTCTATAATCCTCAAAACATCCTGAGAAGATTACACATAAGATTGCCCTAGGAAAATTCTCAAGATGCATAGCATTCTACTGCCATAAATGGCCAGGAATGCTGCCATCTTGGCATGTCTGAGCTACTACTTCTTTGATACTTAGCCCCATTAGCAATCCACATAGCCATGCTTTGCTCAAGGCCTCAGTTGGAATGGGAGATATTCTTTAGTACAGCTAAAACACGCTAAAAAATCAGGCCAACACAACATTCAGCAGCCATTGCTACTTTAATTGAAAAATGTGGAAGTGAGGATTGAAAAAAGGAAGATATGGCTATCCTTATTAAATATCATACCATATTTTTACTCATTCAGAAACTGAGAGATACTGCCTCAACATCCTTCTTAACATGAGAATGTTAAGATTCAAGTTCCCATCCCAAGCTTGAAGCCAGTGGCAAGGATCAACAGGTCAATTCATTACATGCTTCTGAGGAACTTGTGCTGATGAAAAGTAGAGAATGCTATGCTGTTCATTCAATTTATAAAGCTTACAACTTAAAAACAAAAATCTGTTTCCTTTTCTGATCATATAGACTGACTGGAAGACTAAAGAGCAATATGGTCAATTCCTACAGAAATAAAAATGTAGTTGTCAGTTTCTATGATAAATTGGACATAACAGCATTTTCCCTTCTTTTTCTCCTTAACCCTTTATGGTTTTATAGTCTTTTTCTAAATGCTTCAGCTAACAAAGAAACATTTACTTTTCTAATTATGAACAAGAATCTTGAATGAGCTGTATCCAGACTATTTGTGTCCATACCGGTATCATGTAGAAAAAAAAAAAAAACAAAAAAAAAAAAAAAAAAAAAAAACCCACAACTATTCCAAGAACTTATATAGATTGCTATATTCTTATTTTTTTTCCTAGTCATCCACTACTAAATGCATTTAGTACCATGGTACTGGGACTGAGATCTGGTACAACTGTTCTTACAGTTCCACAGGAAATACCTTTCCTCTGTTTGAAAGTATTTATTAATGCCCTACTGCTAGTACGCAAAGGATAGCATTCATAGAAGCAGGAATGTATTTTTTACTTTTTTTTTTGTTTTCACATATCTAACGACAGCTTTG
Organism: Alca torda; assembly: GCA_008658365.1. Taxonomy (NCBI): domain Eukaryota; kingdom Metazoa; phylum Chordata; class Aves; order Charadriiformes; family Alcidae; genus Alca; species Alca torda. The sequence continues at coordinate 175,092,463 of CM018076.1, read as the reverse complement.
CTAAATTGTTTGTGATTAACTTACGTGGAAATTACAGGTATATTCTTTTCAGTGGGTATTAATTTATTTTATAACTCTACATCTACTGTAACTGTTCTATTTAATGTATCTTTCTCCATCAGAGAGAACATGAACTGAAATTCTATCAGAATGGATTCTGCCAGGATTTCCTCTACCTTTCAGTTTAATCTTTACCCAGCCCTATCACCGTAATCCCATTTCCCAGAAACATCAATAAAGATTTTGGCCTTGATGAGGCCACGTCATAGTTTAACAAACATTTTTCTCTTTTCTCTTTTAACCATTTATGTGATGCACTTTCAATTGGCAATCAGTGTTTTTATATTTATAAATTTTCAGTTAGAAATTAGTTGTTGGTTATAAGGAGCATCTGTTCTGCCTGTATTTGGTACAGCTGTAATTGGGATAATGTTTGCTAACCAAGTAAGACAGGATAGATTACAGCAGAGAAATTCTGGGACCATACTAGCTGTCAAACTGAGTTATAAACCAGTTTTCAGTGTCATTGATCTTTATATGAAACTTCCATCACTCAGTAGAATCAGTAGGGAATGCAACTGAACTAAGAAAAAATGATACTCTTGTCGTCTTACCTTTATTTTCTTCATCTGACATGGTGCAAAAGTCACCACTTGCTGTATTTCTAGAAGCATGCACAATATGAGGCAAATTCACCTGGTATTAAGGTTCAGAATTTAGCATCTTGGTAGATAAGTTTGTGTTAGCTACAAATACATTTTAGTTCATTTACATCTAGCTGATCCTTCCCTTGCTGATCCTTTCTATGAGAAAACATCTTTGGAGTTAGCATAGGTTCTTTTTCAGTAGAATTAGAAGATAAGGCAATTTATTTGAAATATAATTAATATATTTATCTAGTCCATTAATTACATTTCCAAATTTTCACAAGTCTCTGCTTATTTACAGAGTTTTTATAAAGTACTCCAGCTGTTTATTTAGCTTAAGAAAATATGCAGACATCAATGACAGTATCCATAAACAAGCAGTAGTAATGAAGAAAACAAAAGAAGTCTTGGGGCAATCATTCATTTAAAATAAAACCAAAACAACCTAAATCAAAAGACAGTTGGAAATCATCCTGAGTAGCATTCACTTCATATAAATCTAGGAGGTCTATTTATTTCTCTGTACATTCACAGAACCAAAAAATGTCTGAGACATCTTCATGGATCTGGTAGACGCTAAACAACACCAGCTGAAAACCTGTTTTCTATGTCTGAAGAACAGAAGAGCTACACTCATAACATCTGGAATAGCAATAGATGCCTAGTTTGATCAGCTGAACTCAGCGCTAGCTATCCGGAATGTTTGAATAGGAGCAAGGTGTCTAATTTCTCATTATAGAAGGTCTCTAATCTGTTACACTTCCACAAACTCCTTCACAGACTTTTCAAAACTCATTCACAATGACTATTCAATTAAGTATAATCAATTTCATCTGATTAGGTGATTGATGCCACCAAGTACAAAGTAAAAGGTGAAAAGTAAGTAATGGGACCATATGTGATGCAGGCAGACTAGGAAGAAATGAAGCAGGACTTCAGGACTTTCAAAAGAAATTATGAACATAAGAGAAGGTCCAAGCCTTTGGACATTCATATGTCCATTACCTTTAAAATATATCTGTAGCTCAGCAGGGAGTATTAACAATTTTATATTGATTATCCAGCCTGAGACTGCCTAAAATGCTGTCTATCATGTAGACACATGATAATTATGCCTTATGAGGATAATCCCACAGAGAGCTAGCTAGTCAACTTGAGACTGGTCACTTCAGACCCATCAAAAGATGCGGTGACAAATTAGGTAATCTTAGTGCTCACAGTGTAGACAGGACTGTTACAGGGACTATGAGAAAGAGGATCATGCATATGAAGTGTTTGTGCTGGATTGTCCCACAGTCCCACAAAGGCTAAATCTAAGTACTGTAGTGAATAAAAATACAATAGACAGAATCATAGAATCATAGAATCTTCATGGTTGGAAGGGACCTTTGAGATCATCGAGTCCAACCATACACACACAAAAAACCCCCTACAATCTCTGTCACTAGAGCATGCCCTGAAGTGCCAAATCTACATGTTTCTTAAATACCTCTAGGGATGGTGACTCAACCACCTCCCTGGGCAGGCTGTTCCAGTGCCTGACCACTCTGTCAGGAAAGTAATTCTTCCTAATATCTAATCTAAACCTCCCCTGCCGCAACTTCAGACCACTTCCTCTGGTCCTGTCATTATTCACCTGGGAGAAGAGGCCAACACCCACCTCTCTACAACCTCCTTTCAGGGAGTTGTAGGGGGCAATGAGGTCTCCCCTCAGCCTCCTCTTCTCCAAACTAAACATGCCCAGTTCCCTCAGCCTCTCCTCAGATGACTTGGTCTCCAGACCCCTCACCAGCTTGGTAGCTCTCCTCTGGACATGCTCCAGCACTTCAATGTTCCTCTTGTCCAGAGGGGCCCAGAACTGAACACAGTACTCGAGGTGAGGCCTCACCAGTGCTGAGTACAGAGGCACAATCACTTCCCTACTCCTGCTGGCCACGCTATTCCTCATACAAGCCAGGATGCTGTTGGCCTTCTTGGCCACCTGGGCACACTGCTGGCTCATGTTAAGCTGGCCATCCACCAGCACCCCCAGGTCCTTTTCTGCTGGGCAGCTTTCTAGCCACTCTTCCCCAAGCCTGTAGCGTTGCTTGGGGTTGTTGTGACTGAAATGTAGGACCCAGCACTTGGCCTTATTAAACCTCATACAATTGGCCTTGGCCCATCGATCCAACCTGTCCAGGTCCCTCTGTAGAACCTTCCTACCCTCAAACAGATCAACACTCCCACCTAGTTTGGTGTCGTCTGCAACCTTACTGAGGGTGCACTCAGTCCCCTCATCCAGATTGTTGATAAAGATATTAAACAAAACTGGCCCCAAAGCTCAGCCCTGAGGGACACCACTGGTGACTGTCTACCAAGAAGATTTCACCCGCTTAATCACAACTCTCTGGGCACGGCCATCCAGCCAGTTTTTTACCCAGTGAAGAGTACACTTGTCTATGCCGTGATTTGCCAGCTTCTCCAGGAGAATGCTGTGGGGGACAGTGTCAAAGGCCTTACCAAAGTCCAGATAGACAACATCCACAGCCTTCCCGGTGTCCAGAAGGCAGGTCACATGGTCATAGAAAGAGATCAGGTTGGTTAAGCAGGACCTCCCTCTCCTAAACCCATGCTGGCTGGCCCTGATCCCTTGGCTGCCCTGTACTTGCCATGAGAGTTCACTCAAGATGATCCTCTCCATGATCTTTCCTGGTACCGAGGTCAGGCTGACAGGCCTGTAGTTCCCTGGATCCTCCTTCCAAGCCCTCTTGCAGATGGGCGTCACATTAGCCACCCTCCAGTCATCTGGTACCTCCCCTGTTGACCAAGATTGTTGATAAATGATGGAGAGAGGCTTGGTGAGCTCTCCTGCCAGCTCCCTGAGTACTCTTGGGTGAATCCTATCCGGCCCCATAGACTTATGTGCACCTAGGTGCAGAAGCAGATCATTGACTACTTCCTCCTGGATTATGGGTAGGTTGTTCTGCTCTCCATCCTTATCTTCCAGCTCAGGAGGCTGAACACCCTGGGGATAGCTGGTCTGACTATTGAAGATGGAGGCAAAGAAGGCATTAAGTATCTCAACCTTCTCCTTGTCCTTGGTTCCAACTTTCCCCCCTGCATCCACTATGGGATGGAGATTCTCCCTGACTCTCTTTTTGTTGATGTATTTATAAAAACTTTTTTTTGTTGTCCTTAATATTAGCAGCCAAGTTGAGCTCCAGCTGGGCTTTTGCCTTCCTAATTTTCTCTCTGTATAAACTAACGAGATCTCTGTACTCCTCCTGAGTTGCCTGTCCCTTCTTCCAAAGGTGGTAAACCCTCCTTTTATTCCTAAGTCCCATCAGAAGTTCCTTGTTCATCTAGACTGGCCGTTTTCCCCACCCTTTAATCTGGTGGCACTTGTGGACAGCCTGCTTCTGGGCCTTTAAGATTTCCTTCTTGAAGAATGTCCAGCCTTCCCGGACCCCTTTGCCCTTCAGGACTATCTCCCAAAGGACTCTCTCAACCAGTGTTCTGAACAGGCTAAAGCCTGCCCTCTGTAAGTCCAAGGTGGAGGTTTTGCTAACCTCCCTCCTTACATCACTACGAATTGAAAACTTGACCATTTCATGATCACTAAACCCAAGACCACCTCCATCCACCACATCTCCCACTAGTCCTTCTCTGTTTGTGAACAGTAGGTCTAGTGAGGCCCCCCCCCCCTTGTAGGCTCACCTATGAGTTGTGTCAGGAAGTTATCATCCATGCACTCAAGGAACCTCCTAGCCTGCCTGCTCTCTGCTGTGTTATATTTCCAGCAAATACTTCGCAGGTTGAAGTCCCCAACCAGAACAAGGGCTGGCGATTGCGAGACTTCAGCCAGCCTCTTATAGAATACTTCATCTGTCTCCTCATCCTGGTTGGGTGGTCTATAGCATACTCCCAGTACAAGATCTCCCTTATTTGTCTTCCCCTTCATCCTTACCCATAAACACTCGACTTTATCATCACTGGAGTCCAGCTCTATACAATCAAAACACTCCCTAATGTACAGAGCCACACCCCTGCCTCTCCTTCCTTGCCTATCCCTTCTGAAGAGCTTATAGCCATTCATCACAGCATTCCAGTCATGACAGTCATCCCACCAGATTTCCGTGATGGCAACTACATCATAATTGTCCTGCTGCACAATGGCTTCCAGCTCATCTCATTTGTTGCCCATGCTACGTGCATTTGTGTAGATGCACTTGAGCTGGGCTACCGATTTCACTCCCATCCTTGGCTCTTTATCCCTAGGCTCATTACTAGTGAGCCTGGTTTTATCCCCTTCCCTCTTCGATTCTAGGTTAAAGCCCTGTCCATGAGTCTTGCTAACTCTTGGCCTAGTACCCTTTTCCCCTTTTGGGATAGGGTTTTCCCATTCTTAGCGAGCAGGCCTGGTGTCCTGTAGATCAAACTGTGATCATAGAACCCAAAGCCCTGCCAGTAGCACCAGTTTTGGAGCCACATGTTGACCTGTCTGATTTTCTTGTTAACCCAAGAATGACAGGTTTCAGTTCAAAAGGCATTTCAGACATAGCCACTTGACTTTCACATTTTAGCCATCTTCCTACAACTTAGCACAACTCTAAGTACAGATACTGCCTGCTTTTTTTATCACATTCATCTGCATGTGGGGTGGAAAGAGAAAGAGTGAATAGACAGAGGTGAGGCTTCACATTCTATCGCCGAACCAATGAAGAAAAACTTGTGAACAGCACTATATCTTACAGTACAGGGTTCCATTTCTAGTCCTGAGTTATTTATAATAGCTACATATTCACACATTTATGTCTAAATAAAACAAAACAGAGATAATTTTTCACCAAGTGACATAGTCCAGATCACATAATCAAATTCAGCTCTCCTTCCATTTGCCTCTTATAGTGAGTAGCCACATCTACACATTCTTACTATTAACAGTACCTGAAAGGCACTCTGCTAGGAACAGTGCCAAGGTATTTTCTGGAAAAGTGCTAAGTGAAACAGGCTATTTCTTCCCAGAATTTTGATAATGATTGAGCTAATGCTTTGAGCCTGCTTTACATAGCCACCTTGATTACTTGTTCCAGTCACATACGAGGAAGCTCAGCTGTAGTTGGTAACTCAACTGTAGAAATGTAAAGAAAGCTTTCTTTACAGAAAAAGAAAATACTGTTGAAACTAGTGGTCATAATCAGTGTCTTTCATTTACTACTCTAGAAACAATAATGCTTTCTGAAACTCAAGTGTCCACAGTAGGCAAAAGTCCTTGGTCAGCAAAAGAACATGATACCTACTCAAGAATAATTGTAATGAGAGCATCACCGAGAATTTCTAAGTTTATCTGTAAGTGCATGAATAGAAGTATCAGCAGAGAGACAAAGCAGAGAAATAATAATGAATAAGTGCAGAATCCAGGAAGCAGCAGAAGAATTTGGCAGGGCAGGGGGAGCTTTGGGGGAACTATATGTTGGTTTTATTGTTTGAGTCGTCTTATGTTCAGGGATACAAAAAAATTTATATCTCTTTGACAAACAACCAAAATCACATCAGAAACTCCTGATTCAATTTAATGAATTTCTTCTCCTACTGGAAACAATGCACTGAATTCTGTACTGTGACTGGTTGCTCAGGTCAAAGGGGGTTATATTATAGACTGTTTCCAAAGAATTAAAAAAAAAAAAAAATCCTGATAGTTAAGACAACGGATGAATCACAAAAGTCTGAAGTGTTCTGCCATGAGAGCAGGCAACTTATTAATTTTAACTTTATTTAAAATTAAATTATTACTGTAGCACATTTGCTGTATTTGGGTAATTACAATTGAAAAAAAAAAATGGTAACCAGAAGTCTTATATTACAACTGAAAGATCTCAAAAAAATCATATTGTCTCTTTCACAGAGCACATCAGCAGCAAAATTATTCTGCCCAAGGCACAGGCAACAAATATTGTTAAGTACAACACTATTTCTGTTATGATCTCTCTACTGTCCTCAAGGACTGTCATGTTTCTGATATCAATTCCTTTATATGTCGCTTCTTGTAACAAGTCTTTGTGCCCTTGTACACACTCGGCCTGTTCATCTCCGTTCACAGCTATGGACTTTCAAGACTGGAGGGACAATGAAGGACAATAGTTCTTCCTGAAGATCTAGTGCTGTACTGAAAATAAAGATAAACTACCTCATTTCCTAAGGACCCTGAGCCTACTTGCACAATAGGATTAGACAATGAAAATAAATGTATTACTGTCTTTGACTTATTATCAGCAAAATTCAAAATATCTGAATTATCTATTAATAACCTCTCATATTTATGTATACTCTCATCTTGTTGTGCTTTATACAAAAGCCTATCACTCAGGCTCTCTCAGGAACAGGGAATGAATTTCACCCTTGGTAAATATTAGCACTAGTAGGAAATATAGCTATAGCATTATTATAAACAATCATTTATATAAAACTGTAGGATGTACTATGCTTTACAAAGAAAGAAACATTTTGAGCTACCAAAGTTGCTTAAGCTAAACAAAAGACAAAGTAAACTACTGTAAACCACAGCACAGGACAGCTCTCATGAAAGCTGAGGAGTGTTAATTTTCATGAAACAAGGACAAATAACATATAAAATGTGTTTCAAAGGAATTTTTTAAAAAAACCCATATAGGTAAAGACAATGTTAATTCTAGTTGTACAGATGCAGTGTGTACAGCTGGTGATTCACACCTCCAATTTTACTTGTTGACCTCAATTAATCTCATCTAATTTTATGTAATAAACATGTATAATTGAAATCACCATATATAGTATAATAAAGCAGATATACCTGTCCAAAAGGTGAATCAGGTGTCAAAAAATTCCAGAAACACTTGCTTTTATTTAGACGGAAATCCTTGGCTAATCATAGTTCTTTTTAGTATGTTTTCTATTTTCTTCTCTTCATATCCTTACACATATATATCAGTAAGCACTACATATACTTAGGTTTGTATGGCAAAATAAACTATTACCTTGGTCGGTCTTACTACCTAAAAGAGGGCTATGTAGCAATCTAGACTGCAAGTTCCTATAGAAATTGTCTGTCTATTACTACTTTGTCAAGAGCTCAGAGTTTAGCTCTGACCTAATTTAGCCAGAGCCTCCTAGACATTGCACTTCTATTGCAGTACAATTGCTACTTCACCAAAGATTCTTTGTGGTTTCCTCCTCTAACAACATTATTACTATTTGTAAATTAATTGATCCAATAAAATATTGATAGAAGATTCAATCTGGTTTTGGTAGTGGAGTGGAAATTTATCCTCACCCTAAAAATATTTTATTTGTGACCTGTTTTCTCCCAAAGCTATGTGACCAATATTCTGTTACAAACTACGTGTACCAGGACAATATCTTGGCAACTATGATAAAAGTAAGTTTACAGAATTTCTGTGTATCTTTCACATTCACCATGAAATGAATAATGCTGCTTTTACCAACCAATAAAAATGTAACAAATTTTTAAAGGAGTTGGAAACTACAAGCCCATAATTGTGTATATATAAATACTATGTAAAGCCAACTGTATATTAAATTTATTATACCTAAGAGTGCTAAAAGTAGTTAATCAGGGTTGACTCTCCCATAGGGATCTTTATGGGCATAATTAATACAATGTAAGAAGACTAGTTTTGAACTTTATTATATACGTTTTTAATATACTAAAAAGCTAGGACACAAGAAACGATTAGTGAGAGAATTTCAAAAGATTTATGCATCTCTGGTGAGTACCAAGCTGTTATATCTATCAAACAGCTTGGTCGCCAGAAAATGCATTATTTTGCTACTTTTCACAAAAGTAGTGCTTAAAGGTTGTTTACATTCCTTTCCTCAAGTCCTTTCTCGCACACAAACGCACACTGCACACACTCCTACAGAGGCTGCTTTGCAAGGGTAGTAAAAAAATAATCATATTGAAACTAATGAGTGAACATACAAATTTTTAAAAAAAGCTAAAAAAGTATCCCGGATTTTATTGCAGGATATTTCTGAACAAGGCAACCGTCAGTGGGTTTAAACACTCTTAAAGTATTTTAATGTTTTCTTGAAAAGATTTTTTAGTATTTGGAATCATGAACACATCCTGAAACAGCAGAGACAAATTATTTTATCTGATGAAGCCATCAAAAAGGTTAGGTAAAGCTAATAACTCTTAGTACAGGAATTGTATATTTCATCCCAAAGGTTTCAAGGGCATCCACATTAATCAAAACACACGCTTAAAGGGCTTCAGCATTATCCCTTTATGGATTCATTCTGCATTTATAATAAAATATTTTTTTCCTCAGGGATTAGTTCATACTGTATTTTCAAAAATATTTTTTTTGATAAATTCTGTCATAAACAGAACTCAGCTCTTTACAAAAATGAAGATGGTGTAGGTACACACACGTATAGGTAGAAAGAGGCAGACTTTACTTACGCTTCAAGCCAGCTGGCTGTGAATCATCTTCACTTTAGAAGGCCTGAATAATCTCATGACCTCCTTGTAGTCCTCCTGAGTTGTCTGCCCCTTCTTCCAAAGGTCATAAACTCTCTTTTTTCCCCTGAGTTCCAGCCAAAGATCTCTGTTCAGCCAGATCAATCTTCTTCCCCACCACCTTGTCTTTCAGCAGAAGGCCTGCTCCTGCACCTTTAAGATTTCCTTCTGGAAGAATATCCAGCCTCCTCTGCCCTTCAGGACTGTCCCCAAGGGACTTTCTCAACCAGGTTCTTAAACAGGCCAAAGTCTGCTCTCTGGAAATCCAAGGTTCTACTAACACTTCTCCTTACTTCTCCAAGAATAAAAAAACCACATCTTTTTGTGTTCACTGTGCCCAAAACAGCTTCCAACAGCCACATCACCCACAAGTCCTTCTCTGTTCACAAACAGGTCCAGTGGGTAACCCTCCCTAGTTGGCTCACTGACCAGCTGTGTCAGGAAGTTCTCTTCCACACACTCCAGGAACCTTCTGGACTGTTTTCTCTCTCCTGTATTGTATTTCCAGCAGACATCTGGTAAATTGAAGTCCCCCACGAGAACAAGGGCTAGCAATTGTGAGACTTCTCCCAGCTGCTTATAGAAAATTTTGTCTGCCTCTTCATCCTGGTTGGGTGGTCTATAACAGACTCTCACCATCATATCTGCCTTGTTGGCCTTCCCCCTGATTCTTACCCAGAAATAGTCAACCTTATCGTCACCATCATTAAGCTCTAGACAGTCAAACCCCTCCCTAATATACGTACAAGGCTACCCCACTGCCCCTCCTTTCTCGCCTGTCCCTTCTGAACAGCCTGTAGCCATCAATAGCCACACTCCAGTCATTTATTTCAGTGGCCAGTCCGGCCCAAACCACAACAGATGGGATTCATCCCACCAAGTTTCAGTAATGGCAACTAGGTCACAGTTTACTAGCAGTACAGTGGCTTCGGACTCCTCCTGTCTGGTGTTCACGCTGCACGCATTTGTTTAGAGAACGTATGAACTCGTCTCCGAAAAAAACTCTCTCAGACACAGATTGCTAGCTTTTAGAAGTCAAGGGCAGACATAAACAGGCACATAGGCCAGGACAAAGGACAAAGGTGCACAGGAAGGCTGGTCTTGCTTCAAGCAGGTAATCTTAGAAGCACAGCAGAAGGCCATCCCCATGGCTCAAAAAACGAGCCAATGGGGAAGAAGACCAGCCTGGCTAAATAGAGAGCTTTGGCTGGACCTCAGGAAAAAGAGGAAAGCTTACATTGTCTGGAAAAGGGGGTTGGCAACTTATGAGGATTATCAAGACATAACGAAGCTATGTAGGGGGAAAATCAGAAGGGCCAAAGCTCAATCAGAACTCAGCTTGGCCACTGCAGTTAAAGACAATAAGAAGAGATTCTTTCAGTATATCAATAGAAAAAGGAAGACTAGGGAAAATGTAGGCCCACTGATGAATGAGATGGGTGCCCTAGTGGTGGAAGACACAGAGAAGGCAGGTTTACTGAATGCCTTCTTTTCTTCGGTCTTCACTGCTAAAGCTGTCCCTCACGAATCCTATACCCTGGAGGCAAGGGGGAAGGTCTGGAGAGAGGAAGGTTTTCCCTCAGTTGAGGAGGACCGGGTCAGAGACCACTTGGCCAAGCTGGACATTCATAAGTCCATGGGCCCTGACGGGATGCACCCGCGAGTGCTGAGAGAGCTGGCAGATGTTATTGCTAGACCACTCTCCATCGTCTTTGAAAGTTCATGGGGAACAGGAGAGGTGCCTGAGGACTGGAGGAAGGCCGATATCACTCCAATCTTCAAAAAAGGCAAGAAGGAGGACCAAGGGAACTACAGACCGGTTAGTCTCACCTCTGACCCTGGGAAGGTAATGGAGAGACTCATTCTGGATGTCACCTCCAAACACGCCGAGGAACAGGAAGTTATTGGAAGTGGTCAACACGGATTTACCAAGGGTAAATCATGCTTGACCAATTTGATGGCCTTCTATGATGTTGTAACTGGTTGGCTGGATGAGGGGAGAGCCGCAGATGTCATCTACCTTGACTTTAGCAAGGCTTTTGACACTGTCTCCCATAACATCCTCATTAGGAAGCTGAGGAAGTGTGGGCTAGATGAGGTGACAGTGAGGTGGACTGACAGCTGGCTGTGTGACAGAACTCAGAGGGTTGTGATCAGTGACACAGAGTCTAGTTGGAGGCCTGTAACCAGTGGTGTCCCCCAGGGGTCAATACTCAGTCCAATTTTGTTCAATATATTCATTAATGACCTGGATGAGGGGACAGAGTGTATCCTCAGCAAGTTCGCTGATGATACCAAACTGGGAGGGGTGGCTGACACTCCAGAGGGCCACGCTGCCATCCAGCATGATCTGGACAGGCTGGAAAGCTGGGCAGAGAAGAACCTAATGAAGTTCAACAAAAGCAAGTGCAAGGTCCTACACCTGGGGAGGAAGAATGTCAGGCACCAGTACAGGTTAGGGGTGGACCTGCTGGGAAGTAGTTCTGAGGAGAAGGATCTGGGGGTCTTGGTAGACAGTAAATTATCCATGAGCCAGCAATGTGCCCTTGTCACCAAAAAGGCCAATGGAATCCTGGGCTGCACAGGAAAGAGTGTGGCCAGTAGGTCAAGGGAGGTCATTCTCCCCCTCTACTCAGCGCTGGTGAGGGCACAACTGGAATACTGTGTCCAGTTTTGGGCTCCCCAGTTCAAGAGGGACAGGGAACTGCTGGAGCGAGTCCAGCAAAGGGCAACTAAGATGATTGAGGGACTGGAGCATCTCCCTTATGAGGAAAGGCTGAGAGAGCTGGGACTCTTTAGCCTGGAGAAGAGAAGGCCGAGGGGAGACCTTATGGCATACAAGTATCTAAAGGGTGGGTTGAAGGAGGATGGAGCCAGACTCTTCTCAATGGTTCCCAATGACAGGACGAGGGGCAATGGGCACAAGTTGGAACATAGGAAGTTCCGTTCAAATACACGGAAAAATTTCTTTACAGTGAGGGTGACAGAGCACTGGAACAGGCTGCCCAGGGAGGTTGTGGAGTCTCCTTCTCTGGAGACTTTCGAGACCTGCTTGGATGCAGTCCTGAGTAATGTGCTCTAGGCAATCCTGATTCAGCAGGAGAGTTGGACTAGATGATCTCTAGAGGTCCCTTCCAACTCTGAAGATTCTGTGATTCTGTGATTCTGTGATAGGTACCTGGTGCCACTGTGATGTCCAAGACATCCACAGAGGCTGATAGTTATGATGCAGCTAGAGGTAAAGTGAGTTCCATGGGGCATCTAAAATGATATGAGACTCCTGCATGGGAGTAAATGAAATGAACAGATCTCTAAAGTGAAGCCTAATGGCTCCAAATTCCATTGGAGACTTTGGAATCTATTCAGTTACCTCAATTTCTTTATCTGATACTGTTTGAAATGCTGTAGGGTACTTAGGACATCCAAACAGGCTGGCAAATAATACAGGGACTTACAGGAGTTACGCTCTAGAGCATTTTAGCAGACACTAGATGCTACCAGTCAGACAAGTAAAGTGTGTCCTGAAAAAAGCACCTGAGATGGCAATCCAAAGAAATTCTGATGGCACCTACCACATTCATAGTGCTCTGTCTGGACCTGTGTTAACTGGTGAGTCCATGGTTCATTTGATCTTGATGCTTTTTTTAAAAGCGGATACTTGAAACTTTTTGCCTGATTCTCCTGTAAGTAATGATCCTTTTGAACTAGTCTGTAGCCTACGAAGGATCCATAATCAGTTCACAAACTGCCTGGCAGAAAATTCCTTGGCAACTGTCCACAGAATCCATAATGTTATTCCATGTTTTTGTGGAAAAGGAACCACCAGAAATCTTCATAATATAGAGAAGCCCATTACCAACAGGAACAATCCCTGTTTGCAGAAATTTTACCAGTTGCACCAACATGTTTGCCAGCACACTTAAAACTCTGAACTTATACCAGTATAATTCTCCATGTCAATATTTTTATACCAAAATAAGTGTGGCTTTTTGGTTTACCTAAAGCTATTTCCCGGGAAACACAGGAAATTCTTATTTTGTGGCTTAGAAGATATTTCTGAAAGAAATTCTGTGGAGTTCTCCTTGTAAAGCAAGACTAAGACAAAACTAAACAATTCGTAAGTATAGTTTTCTGAACTGAGACATATTGACACAAAGCTTGGTGAGAATGTTAAAAAAACCCTGCTTTTGTATCTGATAAAAAGAAAGAACTAATAGGGAAAAAGAACATAACAGATGGTTTATGTTCCAGCAGCTATAAATTGCACTTTCCTCTTGGCATTGGGAACTCATTTTAAGAGTTAAAGTCTTCCTGAATGCTCAGATGCCATGGAAATTACTACTGTTATTTAAATATGAAATCATGCCTGTTTACAAAACTTACAAATGCTGACTAATAATCTTTAAATTACTGACTTTCTAAATTTATGTGTAGATATCAAAGGCAGTTTCAAAGTGTATGTTATTGTGATCATAAGATTACATCATTACCATTGTAATGATGTATTAAAAAATCAAATAATCAAAATATGTCTGTCCTCTACTTGCTGTAACTTTACATCATAGTAACATTTTCAGAGTGACATTGCACTGATGAGGGGTACATGAAAGATTTACATGATCTAGCTGCCTGTCTACGCTTATATTTGTATGTTATCCTTGGTCAAAAAGAAATAAGTATACAAAACCCAAGCCAGTAGCCTAAACAGAACCTTGAAGTGTCATTTGCGTTCCTCAGAGATATGCAAGGTATAAAAAGCTGGCAGATATAAAATAGAATCCATGGGCAAAGGAAATGAACCCTCTTTCTCTCCTACTTGCCCCTTTTGTATCATTTCCCTTTATTTGGGCAATGAGAGGATGGCATATAACTGTCAGCTGAACAGTAGGATTTATGCCTTAGATATGTTTAGGAAGAATCCAGTATTTCATGTGCTTATATCAAGCATTCCTTTATTTCTATTTTTCCATTGTACTGTGAGAATGTTGTGAATATCACCTTTTATCTGAATTCAAAGAAAAGGAGTCATTGTGAATATTCATATCAGAAAAGAACTATGGACTGCAATAGATTTCAAACCCAGAACAATGTTATTTGAATTATTGTAGGTTAAAGATGAACAAGCAAGCTTTTGAGCTGTCAGAATGCAGGAGATCACTGTAGGTTGTGGCCGTGGGAAGTAAATACCCTGGAGGTATTTAAAAGACGGGTAGACATAGTGCTTAGAGATGTGGTTTAGTGATGGTTTTTGTCAGAGTTAGGTTGATGGTTGGACCCCATGACCTGAAAGGTCCCTTCCAACCTAGGGAATTCTATGATTCTATGAAGAAAATAAGTAAATTTTGTCAGAAATATTAAAACTGTCTGATAAACAAGAATTCTGTTTCACATATATAATGTCACGAGGTTGAAATTTATTTTCATTTTCCACCAGCATAAAACTGAAATTTATCATAAAGCAAACAATCCGTTCAAAGAGAGGGAGGCATGCAGGGTATTTGCTTGGCTTCAGGAAGAACCAGACTTCATTCTTGCTTTAAATAACTTAGTGTAGATATTAAAATTTTGCTCACTCTTGAGATGATTAACTGAACCACTAAGCCTATGGCTATTCTGTGGAGTGGCCTTCCATAATTAATTATTTCACCCTGAAGCCTATAAAGTTTTATCATAGCTAGTATTTTCCATGAAAACTTTTGACTTCCATGAAGAAGCATATCTTGGCAAAACAAGAAAAAAATGAAAAATTCTTAACAAGCTAAAGTGGAAAAAGGTTAGAAAAAAGGTGAAAGAAATCTCTGGCAACAGTTATTAGCAGGCAAGAACAAATGAGTAGATGAGCAAAACATCAAAACATAAAAAAAAATAAAAAAATCCTGAATGATACTTCTGCACATTTTGGTACAATTTGACTTTTGGTGAAATACAGTTGTATTACTCCCACTGACTAACAACCTGCAGAACGACACCAACTGTGACCAGGCTAAGAGACCTCACTTGTCACAGTTCTACATGACTAGGCTAAAGATAGCAACCACCCCTGCCAGAGGAACAGATGATGTTCCTATGAAGTTCTTATCAGATGCTGCCTGACGAGACTACATCCTCTGTGTAAGGACTGTATTTAGGGTTCTAAAGACAATGGATCCTTTACGGAACTTAGGTGTTTTTTCATGGAAGCAAAGTGCTGACTGTTGCTGGGCATGGAAAATGTAGTAAACTGCTGAGAAAATCTAATAGGTGCCACAAGATAAAATCTCATAACTGAGTTGGATGGCAGTTCCTGGGAAATACAAGCAATGTTTCTGCTGGACATAAAAAAAGGTCTTCTCTAAGCTCTGAGCTTTCCTATTTTCATATATACAACAAACATACAACAGAAGAAGGTAAAATCCAAAACTGCCTATGAAAAGAAATTTGCATTTCTGCATTCTCACTCTCTGTACGGAACCTGACTATGCTAAGACAGTGCTAAACATAAGTCTCACTTGAAAATATGCACAAACATGCACATGCATATTGGCTTTGTTTATTAATTTTAAATTTTCAAAATTCAGTCTATTATTCCCTGCTCCTTTTATTATCCTGGCTTCAGGTTGGGATTTTTCTTTATTTTATATGGGCACTATGCTTACAACTTATTTATGTACGTGACATACATTCATATTAATATTCATATTTATACTTTGGGGACACAATGATTTTTCCCAGTTTCTTGGTAAAGACTAGACTTGATAGTATCTGTTAAGTGTTACAGGAATGCCAGTACTTTAACAAGGCTTTTCATTGCTGAGGCAGACACCTTTGCCTTAAATTCAACCAATCCTTTTATCCAGGAAAGCTCCTTAATTCTTTATATCTATCAATGTTATCTAGAGCACCTGAAACAGTACTAGTGTTAACGGCACAGGATTTCCAGCCTATTACAAAGCAACTCTAAATCAGATAAATGTAGAAAACTAATTCAAAGCTAGAGATAATATTGATCATTTATAAGCATCAGTAAGGTATACCTTCAGTTTTGTTAAATTACAAAAAAATATAGGACAGATAATATTTTTTTTAAGTTATTAGAACATTTCATAAAAATCTTTTTATGAATAAATGCACTAAAGCAACTTAAAGACTCATTTGTAGATAAACAAGAAGAAAAGGAAGAATAATCAATCTGAGATTGTTTTAGATGTAATGAAGAAATTATTAATGCAATTACATTTTATAATATTAAACCTTTTCACTAAGTGTTGTATAACGTTAATTAACAGTTTTGATATGAAAATGAGTGGCATCAGCATCACGGATAATAAGTGTTGGAAAGATATGTTGAAAACTGATGATACATGGAAATGGTGTCCCACAAGACATCCAAATTTTTTTTTTCAAGTTTACTAAATTCTCAGTGTGCCAAAGACCTAAAGAGTATACCTGCAGTCAAAAGTGGGAATGACACAAGGTATCCTTACTGATTCTGAAAAGTTACTCTACAGTATTCTCTTGACAGAGAGTTACTCTGCAGAGCTGAAGGGAGGGAACCTAATCAGAATGACTATCAGATTGAAGAAATGCATAATTTTAAGCAAGGGAATATGGCCATTGATTCCCCCACATAAAAGAGCTAGTATTTTTAACTACTGTACTCTGAAAACTCATGAGAAAATGCTCTTGTTTTCCATTGTGTTACCTACAATAATCTGAACAAAGAAACCAATTAGTCAGGTGAACTGTTTTATCAAAATACTAAAGGGTTTTAGCATTACTATGCCTTCACTCTTTTTTGTCAACTTCCTGCTATTAACAATCTGTGGCAGATAACAGGTAAGAATAACAAACAGATAGTAAGAATGATAACTATATTCTTATTACTTCTATTCTACTCTACCAACCTTGATGCTTTTGTCAGAGGAAACTTGAATTGAGCTCACAAATTGACATTGCTGGTTTTGTTGCTCTATAAAACCTAATCATCTATCTTTGAACTGCTGTCTGGAGTAGAGTTTTCTCATTTTCACCTATTTATGCAAAAGCAGGAAGAACTTGAAATTCTGGAACCTTTGAAATCAAGAGGATAAAGGTTCTAGCCTTCCAGGTCCTGTATAATGAGCATCTAAGGGAATTAATTTAAAATTTGGGGGTATATAACTCTGCTGCTTTAAGGACAGAAAAAAGATGTACCAAGCAGAGTTCTCTTTCCTTAATATATAAAAAAGTAGAATCAGGGAAGGAAGAAAGAAGGAAAGAGAGTGGGAAGTAGCACAAACAGTAACAATTTTAAAGTAAATAAAATTAACCCTGCACATCTTCTCAAAAATACTACTGTTCTTGTGTACAAAAATGAAATAAAGTGCCATTTTCAAAAAAAAAAAAAAGTAGTCAGTCTTTCAAATTGCTGAAACTAAATTCTCATTTATGTGTAATACCATAAAAGAAAAAAAAAATCCTAAAATTAGTATTTAGATAACAGGTAATGCCTGTGTACCAGCATTCAATGAGATTTTGTGAAGCAGCAGGTCTGAAGAACTATTTTATTATTGAAAGGATTTGTGACAAATTTGGACAGAAAGTGCTAAATTTTTTAAAACAATTTTCAACACAACATATATTAAGAAACATATTTACTTGTAAATTTGAAGAAAATTCTATCCATACTCAAAATTTCAAACAGTCAGTTGCGGTTGTAAAAAATGTAACTTTGGGGAGTATATGGTGTACTTCAAACGTTACAAGTCCATTCCTGCTTTTAGTGCAAGGCTGGCCTTTAGCATGAAGCTGCTGGCAGTGCCTTTCTGCTCTCTTTCCTTCCTGTGTCTCATTGATTGGGAATGGGCACAGGGGAGAAGTGGAAGAGAACAAAAATGAGATACATAGTTGATTTAAATTTTAAAAGCATTATACTATTATATCTAGATTTCACATAAAGTCTTTCATAGAACCACGTATTCTCCTTTCTGAACAAATCCAGATAAGAAAATAAGAGCATTTATACTGTATCTGTAAACTGCATTCCAACCCAAATTTTCACAGAATCATAGAATCACAGACTGGTTCAGGTTGGAAGGGACCTTAAAGATCATCTAGTTCCAACCCCCCTGCCATGGGCAGGGACACCTTCCACTAGACCAGGTTGATGACACTTCTGATAGTATCCAGTAAAGGATGCTTAAAGAAGAAGAAATAGACAACATATAGAATTCTGTTTCCATGGAATGTCTCCCTTTTCTGGTTAAAAAGAAAAAAAAAAAAAAATCCTCTTATTTTAAATTGATTCTTTATGGATACCTTTACAATTTTTGATTTTCTTGTCTTTTCTTATTCAGATACATACAGAAAGTATATGGGCGGTAAATTGACCCAACATAGGCACATAATTTTATTCAGAGTTAAGTTCTTTCCAATCACATTTAAACAGCCCACTCCCACGCCCACAAGCCTTCACCCTTTATTTTAATCTGTTAACTGTCATCTAAGAGAAGCATAATTAACAGAGAGATATGAAGAGAGTGCACACCACAGAGAGTAAAATGCTCAAGCATAATAAACAGAAATTGTGCCATATCTGAAGTTTAGCCCACATATATAGAGATTGTGCTACTGGGTTACCTATACTGCAGAATGATAAACACCTTATTTCATAATCTGGGGAGGGGGGGGTGTACAAGAAAAAAATAATTGCTGTAGTCCTCTAGGGATGCCTCAGACTAGATACATTGTTCTAAGACTGAAAAAGATATTCACAACTACAGTGACCAAAATGGAAATACTGCCAATAATGCCCCCTTCCTGACCTTGAATAATAACAGGAACGAAATGGTAGTGTATATCATGACTCAGAATATGTGTTGTGCATGAACAATGAGTTATTACCGTTAGAAAGACTCATAACGGAAATACAACAGCTGTTATCTTAGATAATGCATCTTACAATGAGAAAGGAAAAACAAATACTTGATAATATTTGCAGACTTACTTGAAAAAAAAACTTCCACGAGGCGTCACCAAAGGCTTTACAGAAAGTTTCCATAACATGCAGAAGACATAAAACCTGAGTAGCGTATTTTGTTTATTATTAAGGTACTTTGTGTGCAAAGTAGGGTTGTTTGATATTCAACTGATCTAGAAAGCCAGATTTCTTAAAGGAACCACTAGCACTGTGTTTGTATTCTGAATAACATGGACTAATTTAGTCACTGGAAAGGTGTTTGATGTGCATAATCTGCACTTTTTGTTTCAATTAGCAAGACTCTATGACAAATACATCCTGTAATAGCTCCTGTACAGCTGTATAGACTAGAAATACATCACCATCCACTTTTTTTAGTAAGTTGAGAAAAAATGATGAAACGAAAGACTTTTGAAAACTGAGGATTTCAATTAGTTTTAAAATCCAGACAAGGGTTTGATTTGGACCGAATAACAGAGGAAGACTGGTCAGTGAAAAAATAAAAAGTGTGTCCCTCTGTGCCTGCCTGTTACAATATTACTGTATCTATGTTATCTGAAGCAGATGCATGCCATCTTAGGTGTTCTTACCACAACATTATGTTCTAATATATAAATTTGGTTTTCCCACCTCCACATAATACTGACATTAGGTAAAAACTAACAAGTACAAATTGTTCTCATTTCTTTACTGTTATTTAGAAATTATGTCAGTAAGCTTCATCAGTCTTCCACTGATATTCGCTGATATTACGTGAAGTGGTTAACAAACAGATTTGTAAAATCAGCATAATAAGCAGAAGCTTTTACCTCAGCATTTAGAAAGATCACAACAAATAAAACATACTGGAATAAATGCATAAGGTTTTTAGGTATCTATTTCAAATGTGTAATTGTATTCATTCAAGTTCAGATGCTAATTTTCCATACATTTGATTAGTGGTTGCAGTGATTGTCTGTAAATGTAAATATACTTAAATAACCTACCAGGATATTCTGGGAACTTCTGTGTTTGTTTTGTTTTGTTTTTTGTTTGTTTTTTTTTTTTTTTAAAGTAAATACCAGCCTGTTTGAGCTTTTTTTTTGAAAATGTTTTTAGCTTTAAAATAGAAATAAGATACTCCACTATCCTGAAAAAGCTCCAGCCTCTCTACTCGTTCATGTTTTACCTACACACATGGAAGTTTGTAAGTATCTGTCAGTTTATCTGTCTGTCCAAAAAAAAATGTACATCTACACGATCTATTTTCTGTACTGACAATATCTTCTTGCATATCCCATTTGAAAATTTTGTTTAGTTTTTCTTGTGTGTTTGGGTTTTTTTTTGTTTGTTTTTTTGTTTGTTTGGGATGGAAAGCTTTAGAAAAAATATCTAATTTTATACTTTTTGCTTTTTGCCCCTCTGGGGAAGAAGGATGTTTTGCTATCTTTCTCATTTTTCCTTTCTTCTGGATCAATAATCCTTCACCCAGTATTTCAGGTGAAATCCTTCTTTTAACCACTAAAGTTTCAGAGGAACTATCACACCTGAACAAATACAGCCTCTTGGGAACGTAACTAGATGCTTAGTTTCTCATTATCTCTTTGTTTTTCTAGCTTGACTGATCGTGCCCATGTATGCATGGTAGTGGGAAATGAGAAAGATCTTTCAGAGTTTTTTCAACCCTTCATTCAATATACAACAACCTTAAGCACAAAATAGCACTTATTTAACAGGGCTAGAAACTCCTTACCCAACAGTACACATGATTCTTTAAAACATTTTCTTAAAAAGTCTGTACTGTTTGTGCATCTATCCAAGACTGGATTCCTCATGAATAACAATTTCCACTATACAGCAAGACTTTCACACCACTTAGTATATTACAAATAAAAAATGGAAGGAGGAAGAAAGCATAAGGAAGCAGTTATTCTAAGAAAACTTAAAGTGATTGTCCAGACAAATTGCCTCTCTGGTAACCAGTATATAATCTTTTAGGACGTGTTAGATTATCTTCATTTGAAGATAAAATTTAGGACAAGCCTATTAAACTAATTGAAATTCTCACTTCTAGACCAAAGGCATAGTGAACCTGGCAAAGGGACCTGGTGGGGATAGTATAAACCCACAATCTGATAGTATCAAAGACAGAAATGTTTCTGAGAGAGTCCACAGGTGATACCGTTCCCTCTCTGAAAGTTTTTTTCAATTACATTTGCTGTCACACCTTTGGTACAAAGCAACAAGCTTTGACAGAACTTGTAACCAATTTATAGGAATATCTTGGGACAAAGAGGACATGAAACTAGAAACCATTTTAATGACTACCACCACAACTTTTTGAAATGCACATCATTTACAAAATATTTTACTTTATGTTTGCCAAATCTCAAATGAAAATTATCTTTGAGAACACTCGAGGGTTTTAGAAGAAATATGCCAGAATTCACTCTTCAATATTTCTTCTTCCTTTCTATCTGGCTCTTGGACATTTAGACCCAGATACCTTCTGTGCAACTGGAGAAATACTGTAAATTAGAACCTTAGTCATACTTTTGTCCAGAGAGAAGGAGGAAAATCAGAAATGATGGTTAGAGGTGGACTGAATCGCTTGTAGGAATATGCTATAGTCTTTCAATGACCATCGAAATAGCTTGACCATTGTCACCCTATTTTTTTTTTTTTTTGACAAGTAGGTAGAATTAAAATAATTTTTAAACATTAAAAGGAAATCAATGCTAACAGCCAAAGGTTTAGAACTGGTATCGCCCCGATCCTAACGGAAAAAATGAAGGGCAGAGTCTCTAATATTCTCAAGTATCAGAGAGACAGAATAAAGGTGTGCCTGCTGCATCTACTGAAGAAAAACTCATTCAGTCCATTTAGGTCAACAGCAAAAGTGAGGCCATGCAGGCAATCCTCTCAAAGAAATAAATGGCCCAAACCCAGCACTGACATCCCAGTACAAATATGAAAATGCTTTAACTGGTAGAATTATTTCTTTTGCATTGAATACCTTACTGCTGGTTTCAAACTTCATTTCTTTTTCTTGGACATCATAATCAGAAATAAGTAGAGTCTCAAGAAAACAAAAACAACTGAAAAAAGATTTGAAAGTCAACATATAATTATGTCTCTTAAGTAGCTCTTTTCTTTCACCCAAACTTTGCATTTTGCCTTTAGGTTTCTCAGGGTTCATCTCAGATCCTCTTTGCACTCACCAATTCTCTTAGATCCTCTCAGAGGTGCTTAGGGTGTCCACAGCAATATTCTTGTTGCTCTTGGAAATGCTACTATTGTCCTTCACGTGTGCATCTATCTAACACAGCCATGAAGAAGTGGCTGGGTTGTCCCAGTATCCTTCTATTTTAAAGTTGGACGCTTTATTGCTTAAGTACTCCTGCATGTTATTCTCTCCCTCTGAGTTCTCAGTGAGGTTGAGAAATAAATTAATTCATACCAAAAACCATTTACTGCATCAATAATCGGCAGTTTTTTTTGTCTGAAAACAGGCTAAATACGTCACCTATTGCATTACTGGTTTTGAAATGTCTTTTCTTTTTCTGACATTTTAAAACACTTTTCTCTTAAAAAATCCTAAAGTCTAAAAAAATGCTATGAAAGGATCAGGCTGGAAACTAGATAGACTGCTTTCTCTTAAGGTGTTGAATATCCAATCTATATCTGTAATAACGAGTAAGGTAGTCAATCACAGTATTTTTGTGACTCTCTGTTGGAGCTCCATATGCAAGATTTTGCTGATACCTGCATTGAAACCAAGTGTAACATCTCTCCTCAAACATATGCATAGGATGGAATTAACCTTAATAAATTCAGACTTCTGCTGCATAGATACCCGTATGAACTAATCATCTAGACTTCCTTAAGAAGTCAAGAAGAGAAATAGGAATTTTCAGGATGTACTTGACTTGACCTGTCTTAAACTTACACCTCAAGAGTGGAAAAAATACTGTTAGAAAAAAGTCTTTAATCCAGACTCATGGCAAAACCAGAACGGTGCCCACAGTGGCTATATTTGGGATCCACTCATACACACACACAAACACACACAAACCTAAACAAAAAAAAACAGCACAAAACAATTAGAGATTTGGGGGGTTTTGTGACTTTTTAAAGATGTTTACTGATTTGTATCCAACTACCATTTAAACATACATTGTTTTTTAATATTTGTGACATTTTTCTTATTCTATTCTCATCAATGTTAAAGAATTCTGCTGGCAGAGTTATGAATACGAAGGCTCACACATTAAAAAAATTCTCATGCTAGTCACTTTGTAGCATAGATACATAGAAATCAACTCCAAACTAAATATGAATATTTGGAAAGTGACTAAGACTTTGAATTTGGTGATTATCATATCAGATTTTTAGTGACTCCACTCATTCCCAGGTTCAGAAAGTTTGACATTAGGAGTTTTGAAGGTGCAGTAATTCAATGACTTCCATTTCTAGTTCATACAGAAGTCTGCTGGATAAACAAAAACAGACTTGGAAATCTGTAGAAGCTCATTCACATGTCTCAAGTCTCTGGAATCCCATTTCTTACAAATCTAGCTCCAACATTTTTATTATACTGAATCTATTAGCATTCTGCTTTTTTCTGAGGGGGGTCTAATTGTATTTTATTTCTGCTTTTTTTTTTTTTCCTGAGGAACTTCTAATTATATTTTATTTCTCAGCCACACAAAAAAATAAATAAATAAAAAATGTGTGCAAGTGTTTAGACAGTTTCATTACATTTATTTTGGAAGAAATGTCTGTGTACACCTGCGTAATGCTTTACTTCAGAAAACTAGAATACTTTCCATGACATCTCATAAAAGGGGATGTATAACATGGGTTACATAGCTGAGTAGCACCCTGGAGGTTCAAAAATTTATTCATCTACTGCTTCAGTGGTATATCCATATTAATATCAACTTGTTATTATGGGATTTAGAAATCAAATACAATTGTCTAATTAAAAATAATCACTAGACAGCCCATTAAAAAGTCAGATACATTGGAAATCATGTATTCTAGTAAAGAAATGTGTCATGTCTGCTCCATCTCTTTACACCCACTAGGGTATGATATAAAATTATATTATATATATGTATATAAATTTATATAATATAAACAAAAATATTAATATCAATTTTATAATGTGCATTTATACTTCATCAGCAGTTACTGCTATTGCAATGTAATAAAAAATAAAATAATCTCCAGAAAAGCAAGATAAAATACAAGTAAACATAAAAGATTAGTGTTACATTAAACATTCTGAGCCAGTAAGTGTACTGTAATGTCAAATCACAGAAACATAGAATCACTTTGGTTGGAAGAGACCCTTGGGATCATCGGGTCCAACCATCAACTCCACTCTACAAAGTTCTCCCCTACACCATATCCCCTAAGACCACATCTAAACGACTCTTAAACACATTCAGGGATGGTGACTCCACCACCTCCCGGGGCAGCCTATTCCAGTGTCTGACCACTCTTTCTGGGAAGAATTTTTTCCTAATGTCCAGCCTAAACCTACCCTGTTGCAGCTTTAACCCATTCCCTCTTGTTCTATCGCTAATTACCTGTGAGAAGAGACCAGCACCAACCTCTCTACAATGTCCTTTCAAGTAGTTGTAGAGAGTGATGACATCTCCCCTCAGCTTCCTCTTCCTCAAACTAAACAGTCCCAGCTCCTTCAATCACTCCTCATAAGATTTATTCTCCAGGCCCTTCACCAGCTTCATTGCCCTCCTCTGCACTCGCTCCAGCACCTTGATATCTCTCTCGTGTTGAGGTGCCCAAAACTGGACACAATACTCAAGGTGTGGCCTCACCAGCGCTGAGTAGAGGCGGACAATCACCTCCCTACTTCTGCTGGTCACACTATTTCTAATACAAGCCAGGATGCCATTGGCTTTCTTGGCCACCTGGGCACACTGCTGGCTCATGTTCAGCCGCTTGTCAATGAGAACCCCCAGGTCCTGCAATATCTTGCTGTCCTCTCTGTGAATAACCTATATGCAGAGAAACATTAAAAAAACAATTATTGGTCAGAAAGTCTAAAATAGATTGAGTGCAATTTGTTTTTATTTTATATGTTAAGTATAGGCTAATGAAACGACATTGCATATGTTTATCATGTATGTATAATCAAAAATCAATATTGAAGGTTTTTTTCTCGCTTCTCAGATCCACTAAAGGTATTATTACTCAAATCAATTTGAATCACACTCCATAGAAAAGATATTGCTTCAAATACATAAAATCTAAGTACAAAAATTTCTGTCACACATGAGGCCCAATGATTGTATACTGGAAGATGGAAAAACTTTCTTCAATTTTTCTTTTTCTTACTCTCAGTAATGTTTTCATCACCATGACTCTAATTTCCAAACATATTTTTTCTGATATGTTACAGTGTTAAAGCTCATTAAAATAGCTTTTTAAAATCACACTTTTGTGTAAACCTTGATGCTGCTCAGAAATTAACAAAAACCATCATTTAATTAGGCTGCCATTTCACGTTATCTGACTTTGAAGCTCCTGAAAATAAGGAGCTTAGGCACAAAACCAAAATGTTGTCAACAGAGAAAAAGATGGGCAGAAGTGATCCCATCCAAAGTTATAGTATGGGATGTGTCTGTCTTCCTAGAGGAGACACCGCTTTCCATCTGTTTTGTAGGAGGCAAAGACACATAGTTTATGATAACTGCTTACCTTTCAGTTATCTGATGTTAGGATAGATAAAGCCAAGGATAAGTGACCTGTTCTGAACAACACATTAGGTTTAGGCAGTTATATCTTAAACTCATGTCACCTTCTACTTTCTTGTGATTGCTTACAACACAAGTTACTCCCTCATCAAGAAGAGTGGCCATGCTATTTCAGAGGAGCAGCAGTCTGCCTCACAGTGGATCCAAGTTTAGGTGACTTCCCACCACATTAATTGTCTATGCAAGATTATACTGATGTTTTTTTAATGAATCTTCATTCATAAATCACAGTCCAGCTGTTTTTCACAGTAGGGTGTCATAGTATTGAAGAGCTATTACCAGGCTGGCAACTGCCCTCATCACTTTACATCTTACAAAGTCAATTACAGTTATTTTCATTTATTTTTGAAGTAGTTTACATGCAGAAATGATATACAGATGACCAGAAAGGTCTTCAGAATACTCAACTCAGTCAAATCAGTTCTAATCATATTATGCAGGTCAAAGAACTATACATATGAAAAACTCTTTGATCAAAAATCCTTGCTATATCCAATAAATAATCATTAAAACAGAATGGGAAAGTTTAACAGAGAAATTAGTGAAAGACTTCATTAATATAAGATTTCATACATTACCAACAATTGATAAACAGCTGGTTCACATAACCATTATTTTTTATATCAACCTGAGCAGCTTGAAAACTCAATTTTTAAAGTGCATATTTACAATCAAATAAAGATTTTTTTACTAATCTCTTTTCACCTTTAGAGTTGTCACGTTAAAGGACTGTAGTTTCGATATTTGTCTGTCAGAGTCCCAGGACTTTCACTGATTTACTATCAGAGTCCCACCAAAGGACTTTCACTGAACCAGATTCACAAATAATTGAAATTAGTTATTTTATTGAGAGCGACAGTTGCAGATTTGAGATTGCCATTGATAAATTCACTAACTACAATAACGCTAATTACTTAAGGTTAATATTGCTAGCAAAAATAACAACAGTACAACAGCCCGGGGTAACATTCACCAGAGGGTGAAGGTGCAGCGCTTACCCAGAAAGGCGTCCCTGCCTGGGGTGGAGGAAGAGAACACAGCCCATCGACTGGTCCATCAGGTATCAAGTTTCTTCTCTCCCAAATTAACCGTCATTTTCTCCATCCTTTTATCCTCAAAATTACGAGGTTTCCCTCCCCTAGGTGACGTGTAGTATGATTTGGGTGGAGAGACGAGTGCTATGGTCATATATGTTTAGCATGATCTCTATAATCTTCATTAGCATATACAGGGGTGTCAACTTTAATATGTATTTCACAGGTCACGAGGCAAAGGTCAATTACCGGCCATGGTGTCCTCTCAAGGAAACAAAGAGCTACACAAAGTCTCTGTTATCTTGATTTTACTGTCTCTGCTGATGAAAAGCAGGGCTGTCCCGGCTCCCTAAGACTACCCTGTTATTTATGTATCCTGTGATATCCAGACAAGCATTCACTCCCCTGGGTTGCACAAGAGATAGCAAAGCCAGTCTTAATTGCTCTTTAAGCACAGAGACTTCACCTCATTATTCAAATTCCACAAGAGTTTACATGGAAGACAGAAGAATCTGGTGAATTTTCTGAACCCTGACAATTATCTTCATAGTTCAGCACATTGTTGGTTTTTATGTATACACATGAAGGATTAAAGTTACCTATCTATCTCAACTAATATTAGAAAATTAAGCTTTCCATTTCTTGTGTAGTCAGTGGAGAGAGACACACAACATCTCTAATTGATCCAGAGCTTGAGAACATCAAATAGCCCTTTGAATTTATATCAGCTAGAAAAGTATTCTAGGAATTCTTGCTTGGTACTCAACATTTGACCAAAAGAACCTGAGCCTAGATGTTTGTAAACCTGCATCTAGGCTGCAGGACGTGTGAGATTCATTCTCCTGACATCTCAGATTCATTCTCCTAACCCAGGCAGATCAGATCAGACATTACTTGGTTCCCTCCCTGACTGAGCACCAAGATTTCCTTGCAAGAAAGTTCACAGAGAGGAAGGAGGAAGCTGCACATTTTGTGTTGACATACATTCAGGTTACAGTATCCTGACAGTCTAGGACACCCACGTTAAAGAAATGCATAACTAGACTGGCTGTAAAGCCTTATGTTGTCTGATAATAACCCATATATTCATTTTTCCACACAAACGTGAACTGATATCAGGTTATTTTTCTATAAATCATTGAAAATAAACAAGTTCTTGAGAAATTTTGTACACAACACAGTATGAATTCAAAAAGGAAGAATCTTAGATTTCTTACAACCCATTTTCATAAATATGTAAACACTTTAAATTGTTTAGTTTTTAGGGTGGAATCATCTCAATCAGTAGAGTTTTGTTTAACTTCATAGTGAACAGGAAATTGCAGGACGACTTTTTATTATTATTTCATGTAATTTAGACAACAATTGCACTAACTCATTTACCACTTCTATTTTCTTTCAGTTTAGAAGGAAAATAGTTTGACCTACAATACAGATTCTCTTGGTATTTTGTCAAATTTATTTTACACCAGCAGCAGTCACTGATTTTAATTGAATGGAAACAACAGCTCTCATCCTCTGTGTCACATTGCTGGATTTTGTATCATTGAATTTCAATCTGGTTTCACTGGGACCTGCCGAGTGTGGCTTACGCCAACCTCTGAGTCTCCTTGCTATACTCTTTTCCAGGGCAGCATTGTTTGCCTTTTGTCTGCTCTCTGATTAAATTGACACCATTTTACCTTTTCTGACTCCTGTGTCATTTTCTGTTGACAGCATCTAGTAATGGTAAGAGACCAGTGTCCTTGTGGAAGGGGCAGAAACCATTGATTGGCTGGGTGTATTAATGCAGACCCTTTAGAAGTCATGCAGACGTGGCTTTGTGCTAACTGGCAGCTGAATGGGGGGTAGTGAGAGATGTTATTAACCACAGATAACAGTCAGCACCCGCTATTCACTAGCAATGTCACTTTGTATCATTTGAGGAGCAGTCGGTAGTGAAATTTGTTAAAGCAATTCTTCCTCTCCCTTTACACAACCTGGGCTGAAGCTATTTAAGGCAGAAGAGTGGAAATAGTGTTCTGATTAGACTGATGTCGGTAGAATGCTCATATAATTTCCAGGGAGCTGAAACACTTAATATAATCCATCAGCACTTCACAGCTAAAATCTCTTTAGGACAACAAGATAGGCCCTGCTGACATGAGAGGTTAAATGTTTACCATGGATAGGGAATTTATAATTGCCTTTTCAGAAATGAGTGATTAAAAGTGGTTACAAGAAGCACCTGGCTATATAAGTCCTATCCATATAACACAAGGGAGATGTAATAGTTACATCAAATACTTCCCCTATGATCCTTTTAAATGGGATAGAAAAATGAAAATACCAAAGCCTTAAAGTTATGAACTTTACAAAACATCTGCATTTAAAAATAAAGTGTCTGAGAAGTGCAGGATGGTCTTTGTGCGAGCTTGTATCATAGAATCATAGAATGGTTTGGTTTGGAAGTGGCCTTAAAGATCCCTTAAAGTTCCAACCCCCCTGCCATGGGCAGGGACACCTCCCACTAGACCAGGCTGCTCAAAGCCCCATCTGGTCCGGCCTTGAACACTTCCAGGGAAGGGGCATCCACAACTCCTCTGGACAACCTGTTCCAGTGTCTCCCCACCCTCACAGTAAAGAATTTCTTCCTAATACCTAATCTAAATCTCCCCTCTTTTAGTTTGAAGCCATAACCCCTCGTTCTGTCACTATATACCCTTGTAAAAAGTCCCTCTCCAGCTTTCATGTAGGCCCTTTTCAGGTCCTGGAAGGCCGCTATAAGGTCTCCTGAGAGCCTTCTCTTCTCCAGGCTGAACAACCCCAACTCTCTCAGCTGGTCTTCATAGGAGAGGTGCTCCAGGCCTCTGATCACCTTCAGGGCCCTCCTCTGGACTCACTACATGTTCTTATGTTAGGCCCCCAGAGCTGGATGCAGTTCCAGTCAGCGGGAACTTTACCAGATTGTCACAACTTCTCAAATATGATGGATAGTGGCGTAGCAACATCATCTGCCAGTTCCCTCAGAACCCGCAGATGGGTCTCATCAGGTTCCATGGACTTCTGCACCTTCGAGTTCCTTAGATGGCTTCAAACCTGATTTTCTCCTACAGTGAGCAGTTCTTCATTCTCCCCATCCCTGCCTTTGCCTTCTGTGTCTTGGGTGGTGTAGCTAGAGGACTTGCCAGTGATGACTGAGGCAAAAAAGTAAGTGGGTACCTCAGCCTTCCCCATATCGCAGTTAACAAGGTCTTTGTTTCCTTCTGAGGGGGGGGGAAATTTTCCCTAGTCTTCCTTTGATCACTGATGTACTTGTAGAAGCCCTTAACGTCACTGGCCAGATTTAATTCTATGAGGGCTTTAGCTTTCCTAACCTGACTCCTGGCTGCTCAGACAATTCCTCTGTATTCTTCCCAGGCTACTTGTCCTTTTTTCCACCCTCTGCAGGTTTCCTTTTTGTGTCTGAGTTTTTCCAAGACCTCCTTGTTCATCCATGCAGGCTTCCTGGCATTTTTGCCTGGCTTTCTCTTTGTTGGGATGCATCACTCTTGAGACTGGAGGCAGCGATCCTTGAATATTAACCAGCTTTCTTGGACCCCTTATATGCTGAACATGAAATACTTATTCAGTCCCATCTCTGTTCAGCTACAGAATCAAACTTAGTTATGTACTATTTTCAAAATAAACATACAAATTTCAGTGTTTTTTCTAGATTAAGGAATTTTCCAAGAGTTGAAGTATAAACTACAGTGGGAACTTTGTCTTCCTTCTGCTCGCTTTACATTATCATGAATAGCAAAAACTAATCTATCTAATTTGAATTTTCATCGGCATTCTGAAAACATAACTGTCCTCATATTTTCCTCAGAAACTGAGAATTTAATCCTGATTCTACCTCACCCTGTGAACAAATTAAAATGCTGATGTCAGGTCAACATTTCTGACAAAAAGCTATATTGTATAGTAGGGTGCTCATGCACAATGCGATATCAAAGTAACTGGCTTCCACACTACAGCTGTCTCACTTCCAACCACCTCCAAGCACTAATGGAATAAATTCAACTTGTCTGCTTCCATCCATTTAAACATTTCCTAATTATTGCAAAATATTGTAAAAGCTGAAAAGTGCAAATCCCCACTGATTCTTGTAGTAAAAGTAGGACCCACATATATAAGCAGGACCTATAAATAAGTACTGTCATACGATTAAGCCAAAAGATGGTATGTGTTGTATATTATTTTGAGGATAATTAAAATGCCACCTGCTGTGACATTACACATGTACTATTCCATAAACTCAGTAGAATGATATTTACTTTATTGAGTGTTTTTCTTCACAACAGTTATTGTTTTGCTCCACTGTGGCATAGTGCTACTTACTTATGTTATTATTCACTACCTATGGTTTTCAAAAAGATATTTGCCATTATGAACAATGTCATTAATTTATTTTTTTTTGATATTTTTTTAATAGTAAACATAGAGAGTTTTTATATGTAGCAGGGAAGAAAATCAAAACAAGAGGAATATTATAACATTTGTATTCATATTCACCTTAATAAGATTCATTCCAGTTTTGACAGAGCATTTTGCCCTTGTCATGGTTTGGGCCAGGTTGGCCAATGACAAGACAACAGATGGTCTTCCCTACCTTTTGCTCCAAGGAGAGGATGAAGAGAGATAAAGAGATTTATGAGTCTAGAAAAAACTAAACTCCTTTAATGAAATATTGATAATAAAATAAAAAGAAAATAATGAAACAGATACAATATCTATAAATATATACAAAACTGTATCAAGCTCCCAGGGAGATGTCACTGGCAGACACTGGGAAAGTTCCAGACTGGACTCAGTGACAACTGGGAACTGGATTCCGGAACACACTGATGGGGATTGAAGGTAGACAAACTGACAGGGTCTTCCTCAGATGTCAGTCACTGTAGAAAGAGAGCCACTGAAGAAGAAACCACATCACTTGCTCCCTCAGCCTTTATAGTGAGCATGGCAGATGACATGGAATACCTGATTGGTCAGTTTTGAGTCACCTGACCTGTCCACTCCTCCCCACAGGTGCAACCCCTCCACACGGTAAGCAACCAAGTCAGCTGACCCTGGTTGCCACAGCAACAAGTATAAGTAAAAGCCTCTCTCACGTAACAGGAAGTTGTCTCTGCTCCACCCCAAATCAGGACAGCCCTTTTTCAGAAAAATGTGTCAATATGCCGCAATTTTGTATACGTGACCGTAGACTATTATGAGACTATTAGTGGAATACTATTGTAGATGAGCTGTTCAGTTGAGATGCAGCAACTCAACAGTGGGGGTTATCAAACAAGGATTCAGTAGTGTGTATGTTGTATCCATATATGTGCAAAAAAAGCAAGTATTCAGAGCATCATTTTCAGTAAACTTCACCATTAATTAGGTCTTTGCATATTGACATTTTTTGCTGCTGAATTTGAAATACCCCATTAGATATCTAAAAATAGATATCCCTACAGTAATAAGGATATTGCAACATTTTGGGATGTTTGGGTGACATAGATGAAATAGCATCTGGTTGCAATCATAACTGATACAGCTCTGTCAAACTAGTCCCTGATGGATATTTCTGTTGCTGTGTCTCCAACTCTGAGAGCATAGTGATGTCTATGACACTGTAATTAAACTCTCAGTCCATCTGTGCAGATTTTATATTTTCAATAATAGAATGTTTTCAGTATTTGTACATTTTTATTTTGGCTTGTTAAGGGAAACGTTATCCTGTGTAACTTTCAAGAACAGTTTGTAAGGAAGTTTCCTTCAGAATGTTTCGGTGAAGTAGAAGGCAGCAACTACCTGCAGTATTTAAAGGTTAACAATTTTCTTCCTTTACAAGACCTATGTGCCGACTGCAAGATGCTTCTTTTGTAAGAGTTAGTGACAGTACTAGAACACAAAGTAAGCTAAAAAACCCAACAAACAAAAAACAGTTTCAGTTTGGTCCTCAGGATATTTTGAATTTATTTAACTACATCACAACATGCCAAGAGGTGGGAAGACTGAGTTAAAAAAAAAAAAAAAAAAAAAAACCAAAAAAAAACAACCAGGCAAAAAAGGAACTGAGGAAGACAAAATCAGTTTTAAGCTTCCTGTGGGTATTCACAGAAACATAAGCTGACACTTTACGAAATGACTCTGTACTT
Source organism: Alca torda (assembly GCA_008658365.1). NCBI lineage: Eukaryota > Metazoa > Chordata > Aves > Charadriiformes > Alcidae > Alca > Alca torda. The sequence goes on along the minus strand of CM018076.1, from coordinate 175,059,411 downwards.
CATAAAATCATAAGTTTAGAAGGGACTCCAAAAGATGGTGTTCCATCAGGTAGGTGTAGTCACTACTGACACAGGTTTGTCTGTCTTTCAGTTAAAAAGGTTCCTAAATCCCTAGAATAATCCATTCCAGGGCTTAGCATTTAAATTATTTTTTTCCCTACTGTCCAGTTTTCCTTGGTGCAATTAAACTTAGTTACTTCTTGGCTTATGCTGTTTGGAATAAAGAAAAGAAAATTCTTGTGTTCTCCCTTTCAGATACCTTTTTATGCATATGAAGCTGCTTACTGCATTTACTCCTCAGTCTTTCTTTTCTGCTTTTGAACTGCATGTACTAATTTATTCAGGGTTTCCTCATTTAATCCTATATACCAAAGATTTGATGTTTAATTTTTCTTTTAACTGTCTCCTGGCTATTCACAGTTGCCCAAATATTTCTAGAAATGTGGTGCTGAGAACTGGAAGTAGTATTCCTACTGAGATTTGTAGAGCACTGAGCAGAGCAGAGAGATTATTTCATATTTTCCAGGTTATACTTCCTGGATATATCTGCCTATTATTCTTGAATTTTTTATAGCCTTTCCCAACTTCGTTAAGACTTTATTAAAATCAAGGTATATGTTACATTGCTTGCTCCTTTGTTTACAGTTCCTCCATCATTTTATAAATAGAAAGTGGTTGATTCCTAATAAATCCATATTGGTTGTAATTCACCTTGTTTTCCTACAAGTGTATCCAAATATTTCTTTAGGTATTTGTCCTGGGTATCAAAGTTAAGGTGGCAGATATATAATTCCCTGCTTGCCTCCAGACTTTTGATAGAAGATCATGTATTTTCAAAAAGATTTCATGAGTTATCAAAAATAATTGCTAATAGTTCTCAGATTCCATCAGCTTATACTTTAAATAGTATGGACTGAAACTCGTCAGCCCCAGACAACCTGAAAACCTGTAATTTGTTGAAGTTCTCTCTAACCTGTTCTTCCTCATTCAAGGATGAGATCTGATCTTGTGCTGATGTTGCCTACAGGCTGCATTAATGACATTATAATAGAAGACCTTTTGGTAAAACAAATAGAAGCCCCACAACTTTCCAGCCACATCTCTGCTACTGAATAAAATAGGGCATGAGACACCTATTGATAATTGTTAACACACCATTTGGCACTGTTTTGGCTCACTACATCTCATACTGCCTGAGGCAATACAAAGGCACAATTCAATAATTTGAACAAGACTATATCAGAGTTGGTTCACTCAGCTTTCTACAATCTATTGCAATAAGCTTTACACTGTCCATCCCCACTACGCACCCTCATGTCATACGCTGTAGCCAACAGTGCATCTCCTCAGGCTATGTCTATAAATTCAGCTATGTGTAGGACCAGTCTCAGGCATGGGAACACAATTCTCTGTGCTCACAAACTGATAGAGAATCCCCTGTCAGGGTTTTGGCACATTCCAGCTAGCACTGGCCTTTCCTGAGCACGGTTGGGAAGTTATAACTATGCTGGGGCCATGTCCAGTAGAGAATTTTTCTGCATCCACAGTTTTGGGAGTTCAGTTTACAAGCTACACATAAGCTATATAGTGTTAGTTGACATCAGTGCCAGGAAACATTCCTGGCCATGTTTACTTTGCAGGTATATATACAGCCTCAGTTTCTCACTGCAACAGAGTCCCCATTTTGTATCAGATCCAGAGCTAAGTGCTATTTAATACCTTTGTGGCCAGCTCATTAGTGAAAACCAGCTGGTGTTAGTTAGCAGTTAGTCTTTTATTTAATTTCTTCATTTTTGTTCTGTGTTTCCATCCTTCTTTTTGTATCAATAACACAGTTTCTATTTTGTTTGAGTTCAGTTAGAAGCATTCAATGTAGCCAGGTTCATCACTCATAACACTTCAAACTTTCCTCTACAAGGCGACACAGCTTCAGGGAATTTTTTCATACAAATTCCTATTTCTCTTCAAGCTTGCCTTCCTGTTTTGATTCTTTTGCATTTCCTCTTTCCAATTCTGAAGACTATGAATATAAACATTTTGTATTTAGTCTACCTAACTAGGTCCCACCTCAATATTCCCAATCAGTTCTTCTCTATTAATTAGAATAAAATCTATTAATTAGAATCACATCCTCAAGATGTTTTCTGCACCTTCTGTACAACTAAATTGTTATTAATGCCTTCCAAGAATTTGTGGATCAGTATGGCCATGGGATTCATCTCATCCAGCTGTTGAAATCAACAATGCAGACTAAGAAATCTGACTGTGTCATTCAAAGATTCAATTACAGTCAGTGGAGAAAAAGAAGCACTTGGAGTATGTCGCTCATCTGCTGCCTACCAAGTGAGGGCTGTTGTTACTCACCAATCAAGCCTATCAATTGAGGGAATAATTTCAGTTGAGGGAATGGTTTTGGTCCACTCACCAATTGGATCTTAAAAGAACTACAGCTGCTTTCATCAGAATTTGTGAAATGACTTTTCACTACATAAAAAATTACTGTAGATTGCTCATTGTAAAACAGTGAAACAATCCAGGATTTAAACAATCTTTAAACAATCAAGGAGTACACTATATGCTGTGATTAGGAATCCTAGGATGGTATGGGAACAATGTGTTTCTACCTTTCTATTACATGAAGACTTATGAAGCCTGCACTTGGGGACAGCTTATTTTAACAGCATCAGAAATTTTGTATATTCAGTAACAGATTTTTGCCCAATGGCAGTGGATCTACACTCCTCAGCCTTTCTAGATTTACTGTATATATTTGGTCCATTAGAAAGCATTACCCACAGTTGCCACACTCTACTGTATGAGGTACTCTTGTAAAATAATAAGTTTAGTAGCTAAATATCACACCAGTATTTCAAGTTCCACAAAAATGTAATAAATGCTGGCATTTTTATAAGTTGGCATTTTTAATGGTAGGCTAAATCAGGTACCCACACCTGGATTGGTGGGAAAGAAATCACAATAAACATTGCTATTTTTTGCTTGTCACATTACCAAAAGACTACAAGAAAGAGTAGTAGTAGCAACGTATAGGCAGCTATCTCCATGGCATCAAAGAACTAATCATCCAAGAACAATAAAAAGGCACGATGATAAGTGAGGCTTAAAGGAACAACTTGCAAAAGGTTTAAATCTCACCAGCTAATATTTATTTCTAAGTAAAATGAAAGTTACCCTATAAACACTATTGTGTTCTACTATTTGCTTGATAGTAGACCAAAATCAGACAAAGACAAGATAGGATTCCTTGGCTAAAGACTAGTCACAGAAATTACTGAATGAGATCCTATGGAAAATGTTATAGGAGAGGTCAGACTAAATGACCATAAAATTTTCTGAATCTACAAAAATAGATACTGTTGTCTGCTATAGAACACAACTGTAGCTGCCTAAAAAATATTTTTTTTATTACACACACTGAAAGCTTTTTCTCTTCAGACCTTGAGAAAGCAATTGACACTTTTTTTTTTTTTTCTTATATGTTCTGTCTTTGGGTATACAACTACTTTTAATTAAAAGAAGGGTAGTGTGTGAATTCATGTACTGGACTACTGATTGGCCACCCTGCTTCATCATTGTGGTGGGTTGACCTTGGCCAGCTGCCAGTCACCCATCCAGCTGCTCTGCCATTCCCCGCCTCCTCAATGTGTCAGGGGGAGAAATTAACATTAAAAAGCTCATAGGTTGAGATAAAGAAAGGGAGACCACTTGCCCGTTACTCTAAGAGGCAAAAGAGACTTGACTTGGGGAATATTAATTTATTGCTAATTTAAAACAGAGTAGGATGGTGAGAAACAAAGACAAAGACAAAAACTATAACACCTCCCACAAGCTCCTTCTTCCTAGGTTCAGCTTCACTCCTTTATTTCTGAATCCTTTATCTCTTCATCCTGAGTGGTGCAGAGAAGATGGAGAATGGGGGGTTGTCTTTAACAGATTCTCTGTGCTGTTTCTTTCTCCTCTCAGTTTTCCCCTGCTCCAATGTGGGTCGTTCCCATGTGTTGCAGCTTCCCTCAGGGCATATTCATCTGCCACAGCCTGGGGTCCTCCATGGGCTACAGTGTGGATATCTGCTCCTTCATGCTCCTCTGTGCTGCCAAAACCTTGCCATCTACACCCAATACAGTAATTAACATCTTCCCTCACTCTTTTTTGACTGCATTCTGAAGCACTGTCATAATTTGAAATGCAGATCAATATAAGCAGGTAATAATGCTTGTACCTCAGAAAACTGTTGAAAGTAGAGAAGTACCAGTAAACAAGTTTTATGGATTTTATTTTTTAGATACCAATGCCTGCAAGTTTTGCAGTTTAGCAGTTTGAAGATGTCTGGACTTGTAGCAAAATTAGCTGTAATCTGCTTTTCTGTATAGGGAAAAAAGTCCAAACCCAAACAGATTTATCTAAATTAATCCAAAGACTAGATCTCCCCAGAAAAATAGCAGGTTTATTTTCTCTTATCAAATGAGTCTGGAACTTTTCACAGTGTTTTTCTTTTTTTTTTTTTATTTTTATTTTTTGTTATTGTCAGTTGAGTCGTGTAAACAGCATTACCTTAGTTTTGTAGCAAGTATTTCATCTGTTCAAGTACAAGTTTTGAGGTGAATGTCTCCCTGCAGGACACAACTCAATTACACATGTTTTACTTGTAATTCCTACAAACTGTTTTATGTTTTACTTTAAGTTATTAAGTTTCTCTTTCAATATACCTGCAAGATCAAAGTATGTTTTTCTTCTTTTGCCTAAGTACATAATTTATTCCCATGTGATTTTTATTTTTTTTAACTACACATTTTTATTGTATACTGGAATTTGGAACATGCTAGACTCCAGCATGTACCACTGGATGTAACCATTCCATTATGAGATTCCATACTGGCAGCCAGTGGAATCATAGTTGGACTCCAAGTTGCTTGCATGGCTAAAGCATTACGGTAATACCACAGAGGAAAAGAAGTTTTCATCAGACCATAAAAAGCTACAAGATGATGGTTGTCTCACTGTCCTAGAGAATCTACCAATACAACTAGTGTAAAACAAATATTTTAACAGTAGGCTGTTAAAGATATATGTGAAAAATATCATTTGGTGTAGAAAAGGACAAGCTTCTTTATCACTCAGTCAAAAACATTCTGTGGCTTGGTTGTTACACCAATCACCTGCCAAGATTTTTTTCTTGAGTTTTCTGAAGTTTGTATCCATGGTTCTGCAGATATAGAGAAGATATTTAAACCAAACAGTCCCATCTTCCAGGAAAGTGTTCTAGGCAAAAGTTTATATTGCTTCATGACACAGCCACTCCAATACCACTGTTACTGTTTTATAAAAAACTTGGATCAATTTTTTTTTAAATATATTTTCCCCATAGTAATGAAAAGAAAACTGCTGCTACTGGAGAGTTATAGTATGGCTTTGTTGTTTGCTTTTCTCATTATATCAATGGGCTTTGCCACTGTGCTATAACCTTAAGCAATTTGTTCCATCCCTTACCTCTTTGCCTTTCCCTTCCTTTTCCTTTCATGGAATCAGATTGTAGATCCTAGCACTTTGAACTCTACTGTAGTTCTTTGATCTGGTTCTTAGCCAGTGAATTTGCACTGCATGGTGAACTGAAGCAAACTGCCACAATATCCTGAAGTGAGTAAAATCCCAGGAGTAAAAACGAACTCTATTCTCCCATTAGGCTGAGCTTGTCATCTAATAGGAAAAGAGCATCTATTTTATAACTATTTTAGGAAGCCTAATAAGCTGCTCACTATAAAAGAAATAGTTCTGAAAGTATGAACATATCTGAACTGAAAGTACTTATCACTTATTCCTATTTTCTCTGTGAGAATGGTATTTCTTTCAGTGCTTCTCTCTTTATTATTTTCCCCGCATGGAATTTCTACTTTTCTTGGATCATAAATCCATATGATTGCACAGATCATCTGGGTGCCTTGGCAAGTCTGATACTGCAAAAATTGGGTTAGCCTGCTTTACTTAGGCTGTTATGAAATGTATGTGAAGCCTACAGAAGTCTTTTAGGAGATAGCTGTGAGCAGTTCCAATATCATAAGCTTACAATCAGTTACTCAGTTTAAGGTTACTTCTAAAGGTCCTTTGGATTCAATTTTTGTTGATAGACTTTTTCATAGTTTTTTATATTTCAACTTGTGAGTAGCTCGCACTGAAATATGATGATTTGAAAATGCAGTCCCTGAACTCAGATATCAGATTATTACTGTTTGAAAGCAAAACATGACATTTTCCTAGATAACAAAGGAAGAGTCCTACATTATTGGACAAATCTGTCACAGTGTCCTGTGTTGGAAACACATTGTTATAGTTGCAGGGCATCACTGACATGTTGAAATTATAGATATTGTAGCATCTATTTTTCAATTACAATCATAGCCAGTTTTATTTACTATTTATAAATATGAATAGCATTATCCACTGCAATCAAGGAAAAATTACTCTTATGCAGATCTGTATGTGCTTCTGTACAGTGTAGAAGGACCGACCTACTTATGTAAACAAGAGGATTGTGAAACCATCTCACTATTTTTCCAACATACTAAAAAAACATCCTATTGACTCCAGTTGATATATGCTTCAATGAGTATTCAGTACTCCTAAGAAGTTATTCATTCCTCTTTCAGACAAGTTGTCCCATAGATGGGCAACATAACAGCACAGTATGAATATTTCTTGATGACAATAAACTATTTAGGAGATTTTAACAAGAAATATACAAAGGCTCAAACCAAAACAATTTGTGAAAATCTCTGAAAACCATAGAATTTATAAAGTTTACAATTTTATCTTCCAGACTAGTTGTCATTGTACTATGCGTTGAAATATTAACTGTTAGTTGATCCAATGTTTAGGGAGACAGACTGGATTGTCCTTATATATTAACTTCTGCTCAAGAATTTCAGATTAATTTATATAAAGAAATAACTCTTATATCATCAGTAGATCATCTACATATTTTGCTTGCTTTAAACTTATTTCTCATGGATAACCATATTGCATTTTATGCTAGAATTACATATTATATATGCATGCATGTTTTTTTATATGCCGACTAGACCTTATACGAGTGTCTTTTAGTACCTGCTCTTCAAAGAATTAGACTCCTTAAACTTTAAATCATAAAAAAACAATAAAATTCTTAATTTTGATTCTTAAGCTGCACTCATGTTTACAAGTTACTGAGACTTTATACACCAAGTTATGTTATAATGTTTTACAGGGAAGAAGAGGATAAAATTAACAAACAGCTTGTAAGCAGAAACACGTAATTCCCTTAAGCTGAATAGGCAGCCAGTAGAACCAGCCAAAATAAAGTAAAACTGTAGGCTACCTTGTAAAATGTATTTGAACCCTGAGCAAATTTAGAACAAAATTGATTGTTCTGCTTGAGGAAAAAATAACAAGGCCGGGGGAGGGGGGGGAATGCTACAAGAAACAGCCTCCAAACCAAGGTATACAAGTTAAAATACTAGGCTGTGAGTGAGAAATACATCAGATGCTAGAGAGACTACGCCAGCTCTCTGAACTACATACTTGTGTAATATATGAAATCTGCGATACAGAAGATGTCCAGATCATTCAAAAATTACTTAATGCAAACTGACACAATGATCATTTTCAGCACAAACCATACTTCACAGGCTACAATGTTTACTAGAAAATATAGGAATAATGCTCTGAAAAGTTCTTCTCTCTAATAAAATTTTCTCAGAATCCCATTAGCTCTTAACTTTGACCTTCACTCAATTCTCTGAACAGTGAATTAAAATAAAACCTACCCCTACATATGTCTTCAAAATGTACCTCCTTCAAACAGCCTCAGAGGTGTTAATTTATGAACACAATGTCAGATACAAACATACACACACATATAAAGCAACACTAAGCTATACTTCCTTCTGCTGTTCAACTCTGTCTAAACACATCTGCTTCAAAAAGTAAAACTTACATTTAAAAATATATTTTCTTTCAGAATTATTGAATATCTTGTCATTCCTTCATTGTGTGATATACCTACAAGATTAATGAACCGTCATGGTTCTTTTTTATGTCACCCATCACCTCCATTGTATTTTGATGTATTATTTAAACATGGTACCTGAAAACCTGATCTTTTTTTCTAGATAGAAATTCTTATTGTCCTCTTTCCTATTAAAAAACTGCATTTGCAAGTCAAAACTATTTCATCTTCATTCCTAACCAAGGAAATAGGACACTACTTTACTGTTAGTAAACTGGAAGGCAACAACTATAAGAAAGCAATGAGCTTGATAAACATAGATTATGAAAATTCCAAAATGAGAATGTATGCACTGGATGGGAGAAATGACAATAAGAAATTTAAACAGCTAGCCAAAGGATAAATTAAAGTTCTGATTTATACACGTTGTTTGAATATCATATTATTGTATCACAGCCTCAAGTTGCAATCAAGATTATTCCCAGCTCTGATGAGATGGCAATAAATCTGAAGATACACTTTCAAGAAGGGAATACATAAGAACAGAAATAGATGATTATTTTTTTTTTTTTTAGTCAATAATACAAATTCCACATACATGAGAAAACTGAAGTGGGGAAAAGTTCTTGTGGTGGGTTGACTCTGAATGGATACCAGGTGCCCACCAGAGCCACTCTATCATTCCCCCTCCTCCACTGAACAGGGGAGAGGAAATATAATGAAAGACTTGTGGGTTGAGATGAGGACAGGGAGAGATCACTCACCAATTGCCATCATGGACAAACCAGACTCGACTTGTGGAACTTAGTTTAATTTATTACCAATCAAATCAGAGTAGGATAATGAGAAAATAAAATCTAAATCTTAAAACACCTTCCCCCCACCCCTCCCTTCTTCCTGGGCTCAACTTTTCTCCCAAATTCTCTCCCTCTGCCGTCCGATCGGTACAGGGGAACAGGGATGGAGGTTGTGGTCAGTTCATCACAGTGGTCTCCTTCCCCCTCAGGACAAGGACTCCTCACACTCTCCCTTGCTCCAGCATGGGGTCCCTCCCACAGGAGAGAGTCCTCCATGAACTTCTCCAGTGTGAGTCCTTCCCATGGGCTACAGTTCTTCACAAACTATTTCAGTGTGGGTCCCTTACATAGGGTGCAGTCCTTCAGGAGCAGACTGTTCCAGCGTAGGTCCCCTGTCGGCTCACAAGTCCTGCCAGCAAACTTGCTCCAGCATGGGCTTCTCTCTCCATAGGTTCACAGGTGCTGCCAGGAACCTGATCTAGCACTCGCTTCTGATGGGGTCACAAGCTCCTTTGGACCCATCCACCTGCACTGGCATAGGATCCTCCACAGACTGCAAGTGGATATCTGCTCCATCATGGACCTCCATGGTCTGCAGGGGGACAACCTGCCACACCATGTTCTTCACCATCGGCTGCAGGGAAATCTCTGCTTCAGTGCCTGGAGCACCTCCTCCCCCTCCTTCTTCACTGACCTTGGTGTCTGCAAAGTTGTTTCTTTCACATATTCTCATTCCTGTCTTTGGCTGCAGTTGCTGTTGTGCAGCAACTTTTCCCCCTTCTTAAATACATTATCACAGAGGTGCTACCACCATTGCTGATAGGCTTGGCCTTGGCCACTGGTGCATCTGCCTTGGATATGGCTGGCATTGGTTCTATCTGGCATGGGAGAAGTTTCTAGCAGCTTCTCACAGAAGCCACCCCTGTAACCCCCCAGCTATGAAAACCTTGCCATGCAAACCCAATACAGTTCTAGAATTAGGCAAAAGTAAAATTGAAATTAATAGGTACTACAAAGATGAAAACAGGAAAGTGGCAACAAACCTTGAATTAAGTGATAGGACAGGGGGCAAGTTCTCCAAAATGTTGCTTGTAGGTGACTAAATTTAAATTTAGCTCTGCTAATTACCTGAATTCTTCTGTGGTTCTGGATGTACATACAATTTTTAAAATATAACTATCTATTCAATATTATTGCAAAATTGTTGCAAACTTAATCACAGGTGAGTTACGAGTGGCAGCATTACAATACTCATTAATATAATGTATAAATTTTGAACCAGATACTTTATACCTCTTTTTAATATATTCCCTGATTTCCAGCAGTGACCCCCTGCAGGCAAACACATTCATTATGAACTTTACACAGCATTTATCTGTAAAGACAATATTTTTTTTTCTTCTCCCAGTGTACCAAACCCATCATTTTAGCTGTTCTTATAAAAGAGTTTGGGATCATCTTTAGCAAAAATGCGAAGGCAAAGACACTAGTATATGTAGCAGATGGAAGATTTATGCTCTTGTAGGTTTTACCATTTTTGTGCAGAGTAAACTGGATGAAAAAGTAATTTGTTTCTTATCGCTCTGAGGTTTTATGTGAAAAAATAATAAAAAAAAAAAGTGATTGCTTAGATACTGCTATATTGTAGACTTAAATGGGTTGATTAATAAGCATGATTTTCTATTTTTCTTGCCTTATACTGCTAAATATAAAGCACAATTTATTCTATATTACATAAGGCTCACACTGCATAATTACATATTTATTAGTAAAAAACACATCAATATTGTGTTCAGTTGGGTCATTCTCTTTCTAATTAGTCTTTCTTCCTCTCTTTTCTTTCCTGTATACTTTGTCATCTTATATGGAGGTGGAATTCAGATTCATGCACTTTAGGCAGGATTTAGTTAAGCTGCCTTACACATAGAATACTAGTGCCATTTTCAGTGTTGGGTGGTTTTTGTCTGTCCTTCAGTTTCTCTTTCAGAACTATACAGGTCTTCTGAAAGCATTGTGGCCTGTGGGATAGCTTGTATACTCCAGGGCAAGTAAAATTCCAGTAGGTGCCTTAATCTAAGTCAACTGATTTAATTTATGGTCAATACAGTCACTGACACTTGAACAATTCACTTAAATGTGTTCACCTCATGCCATTTGCAAATCCTCCAGCTGCCACTCCAGGAAGGTATAGGTCTGCTTTACATCCTATCTGTCACTTCAGTGTATATGTCTTGGATATTCTAGCATATCTCAAATGGCACCAGGAGCCTATATTTAGGTAATTGAATTAAGCCTATACAGGCTAAAGAGTTGTTCAGCTGAGTACATTTACGTATCTCCTGAAGGCTGAACTGAATAATTCCTTAGATTTCCTCAGCTCCACTTCAATATAGACTTGACTCACTTTTCCAAAATAAGCACAAAATCCATTTGAAATGCTTTGTCATGTCCTGTTAGACCTCAAGTGCCCATACAGGACTACACAGGTCTGCTGTGCAGGTCTTTCATTATATCTGCTAGCTCCACACAGACACCTTGGACATCATTCAAGATCTCATCTGACACTAAACACCTGTATGTGGCAAGTGAACAAATTCCCAGATCTCCACAGACTATAATGACAGCATAGACAGCTCACACGTCAACATATGCATGTGAACTACTTTACTACAGTAACTCACTTCAGGTGCTTATACCTAAGTGTCTGGGTGGCATAGGGAACCCACGCTTGTCTGCTTTTATTGGTGCCAAAGGGTACGTACTTTTCTGAAGGTCTTATGTCGTAACTGTTAGCCCAATTGGGATATCTTGACTACCCCAGGATGTCTTAAATGCCAATAGATAGCTATATTTAGGGAAACAAAACAAAACAAAACAAAAAAAAACTCCAGTCCCATTTGATTACACAGATGATACCAGAGAAGATCTGTTCATAAGGCTATTAATCAAAGAGACCTCAACAGGTTGAAGATACTGTGATCAGAAACCTTACGAAGTTGAAGAAAGATACATGTGAAGTCCTGTACTATCAATGAAACTGTACAAATTGGGTACTGTCTTGCTAGAAAGGAACTTTGCATATTCTGGTGGACAGTAAGTTGAGTATGAGGAAAGTGTGCTGTTGTTGTAGCAAAGGAGATCAACAACAAACTGGCAGGTATTAGTAAGACTCTAGCCAGCAAGTCAATAGAAGTGATTATTTTTCTCTAGTTGGAACTTGTGGGAATGCATCTGGAGTAGTGAATCCAATGGAGAGACTCCATGACAATTAAGGACCTGAAGCACAACATATAAGGATAGAAAAGAAGGTTAGAAGGGATGCAACTGGTGTCTTCAGGTGGTTCAAAAGCATCTATGGGTAAAATAGAACCACAGTCTTCAAAGTTGTACAGCAAAAGGACAAAAATCAGTGGACAAAGTTGCAATAAGTTAGATAATAGGAAAAGTTTTTTCACAATGAGAGCAATCAAAGTCTGGAACAGGTTGCCCAGCTCTCTGTTCTTGGAGATATCCAAAACTCAACTGGAAAAACCCTGATGCACATGCTCTAACTTTGAAGTAAAATCTAGTTAAGAAGGAATTTGAACGGATAATTTTCACATGGCCATCACAACTGAAATTATTAAATTATTCTATAATTCTTGAATCCCATGGTGTCAACCCAATCCTGTAAAGGAATTTTCAAAGTACGAATCCTCATTGCTTTACATGATGTTGATGGAAGAAAATTAATCAAATTCACCTTTCCCTTCTTCTCGTAGGTAACTTAGGTAAGGAACTCAGCACAGCTTTTTTGTTATTTATTTATAGACAGTACATCCTACCTCAAAACCAGTTTATTGTTCATGAGAAAACACAAAACAAGGACGGAAGGACTGGGGTTTGTCCTTTTCCCCCCCTCCTTTTTCATTTTTTCCTTAGCTCAGCAATCCTGTACTTGTGATTAGGTGTATTAGGAAAGCAGCCCTTTCATAATTTTTCTATAAGGCATAATGAATATTTTTGTTGAAATATAAAAAAAAGTTGATTCCTCTGAATTTTCATGACTATCACTAGAAGACACATATTTTGGGGACTCCATTAAATTATTGACTTATTTGCTTTCTACTTTTTTTGCATTAAATTCATAATTCTCTGTCCGTTGGGCTTAACTCCAACTAGTTCCTGTTCCCTAGTTGACATTGTCAACTCCAACCCCATTGACAGAGGAGAGCATATTCTAGCAGTATTTGACTCAGTTGTGCCTGAATGACTTTATAGTCCTGTCTTACTTCCCAGTCACAGCAGGGGTACCTGTCCCTGATTATGGTATCTAGATTTCCTAAAGGTAAGCCTTTTGTAAGTGTAAAGTGTTATCATCCCCACGAAGATCAAGATGTTCATTACAAGAAGGAATATCAGTAAACTGTATATTGTTTGTTACACAAAGCAGGAATAAGTCATCTAGGAGGAAGCATATTAGATTCTTATACACTGCACAAATTTTATAGTAAAGGACTCTTAAGAGAAAACCCACTTTGCTTTTTTGGCTGAGTTAACAGAGACAGTTGCTGGAGGGCATCTAAGATGACTCAGCCTAAGCTTTTCCTCTGTAAAATGTTGTGAGAACAATAAGATGTTCAAAATCAAAATTAAGGAAGTTGTTGATATTGTGGAGATGCAGCCCAATACTCTTCATATACAGAGGGTAGTACAACATCATCAAGATGGGTGCATATGGCAATGCTTTATGAGCTATGCCTCAGAGCTTTTAGTGGGACTAAAGCACTTGGCATTAACTCATACCATTGAAATTAATCTTGAGTGGTATTTTGAATCTGTTCCATTTTGAGCTATGGTAGACGGTGTCAACTGAGGTTCTTAACCTGAAGTTCTCATAGTTTAAATTAGAAGGAAACACTGGCAACGTATTGGCCCTGCTGACTCTGAAATTTACTTTCCCATTTGAAGTACTAGAGCCTGAATACCTTAACATTCACATTTCCTGCAACCATGTCATTAGAATTTGATGTTTGATCTGTGGAGCAAGTAATTATTAGGGCAGGAAGAGTAGTGAAGTAAGTGATATTGAGTATTTTATTCTGAATAGTAACATTAGCTAACAGTGCTCAAAGCATGAACATAGTTTAGGAGAATAAGAAATAGCTTAAGTACAATTGCTCACATTTATGAGTTCACACTTCACTGTCTAGGCATATTCTCTAGTACTTGCTCAGAATACAATATTTCAACACAGATTCCAGACAGTAAGCTCATCAATGGAGTATTTATATACAACAAATAAAGAAGTGTGTATTTTTGCAAAACCAAACCATTTCTTTATTCCAGTTTATCTGAAGTATTTGCTCAATTTTTGTTTATTTTCCCTAGCAGCAAAAATACCATGTGTATAGTCAATTGGTCTTTACATTCAGTGCATTTTTTTTGAACTTTATGTTCAGTAATGGCCCACCTTCTATTACCACAAAAATCTTTTGAGACCTTCTACAGCAGTTCTTCAATTAACTTTCTCTCTTTCATAAATATCTGAGAGACAGTCCTTATTTTCTGAATGGATTTGGGGTTTAATTGGAGCCTACATACTGCATACTGCCTTATCATAACTAAAATCATCTTCTTTTCAATGCAGATTTAGACAACTTTCTATGATATCTAAATATAAATGGTATGATACATCAACAAAAAGAGAGTTAGGGAAATTTCCATTGCTTTGTGGATGCGGTGGGGGGAAGTTGCAACCAAAGACGAGGAGAAGGCTGAGATACTTAATGCCTTCTTTGCCTCCGTCTTCAATTGTCAAACCAGCTATCCCCAGGGTGTTCAGCCTCCGGAGCTGGAAGATAAGGATGGAGAGCAGAACAACCCACCCATAATCCAGGAGGAAGTAGTCAATGATCTGCTTCTGCACCTAGACACACATAAGTCTATGGGGCCGGATGGGATTCACCCAAGAGTACTCAGGGAGCTGGCGGGAGAGCTCAGCAAGCCTCTCTCCATCATTTATCAACAATCTTGGTCAACAGGGGAGGTACCAGATGACTGGAGGGTGGCTAATGTGACGCCCATCTGCAAGAAGGCTCGGAAGGAGGATCCGGGGAACTACAGGCCTGTCAGCCTGACCTCGGTACCAGGAAAGATCATGGAGAGGATCATCTTGAGTGAGCTCTCATGGCAAGTACAGGGCAGCCAAGGGATCAGGGCCAGCCAGCATGGGCTTAGGAAAGGGAGGTCCTGCTTAACCAACCTGATCTCTTTCTATGACCATGTGACGTGCCTTCTGGACACTGGGAAGGCTGTGGATGTTGTCTATCTGGACTTTGGTAAGGTCTTTGATACCGTCCCCCACAGCATTCTCCTGGAGAAACTGGCGAATCATGGCATAGACAAGTGTACTCTTCGCTGGGTAAAAAAACTGGCTGGATGGCCATGCCCAGAGAGTTGTGATTAATGGGGTGAAATCCTCTTGGCAGACAGTCACCAGTGGTGTCCCTCAGGGCTGAGCTTTGGGGCCAGTTTTGTTTAATATCTTTATCAATGACCTGGATGACGGGATGGAGTACACCCTCAGTAAGTTTGCAGACGACACCAAACTAGGTGGGAGTGTTGATTTCCTTGAGGGTAGGAAGGCTCTACAGAGGGACCTGGACAGGCTGGATCGATGGGCCAAGGCCAATTGTATGAGGTTTAATAAGGCCAAGTGCCGGGTCCTACATTTCGGTCACGACAACCCCAAGCAACGCTACAGGCTCGGGGAAGAGTGTCTAGAAAGCTGCCCAGCAGAAAAGGACCTGGGGGTGCTGGTGGACGGCCAGCTTAACATGAGCCAGCAGTGTGCCCAGGTGGCCAAGAAGGCCAACAGCATCCTGGCTTGTATCAGGAATAGCGTGGCCAGCAGGAGTAGGGAAGTGATCGTGCCTCTGTACTCGGCACTGGTGAGGCCTCACCTCGAGTACTGTGTTCAGTTCTGGGCCCCTCTGTACAAGAGGGACATTGAAGTGCTGCAGCATGTCCAGAGGAGAGCTACCAAGCTGGTGAGGGGTCTGGAGACCAAGGCATCTGAGGAGAGGCTCAGGGAACTGGGCAAGTTTAGTTTGGAGAAGAGGAAGCTGAGGGGAGACCTCATTGCCCCCTACAACTACCTGAAAGGAGATTGTAGAGAGGTGGGTGTTGGCCTCTTCTCCCAAGTAAATAAGGACAGGACCAGAGGAAATGGTCTGAAGTTGCGGCAGGGGAGGTTTAGATTAGATATTAGGAAGAATTACTTTCCTGACAGAGTGGTCAGGCACTGGAACAGCCTGCCCAGGGAGGTGGTTGAGTCACCATCCCTAGAGGTATTTAAGAAGAAACATGTAGATTTGGCACTTCAGGGCATGCTCTAGTGACAGATATTGTAGGGTTTTTTGTGTGTGTGTATGGTTGGACTGGATGATCTCAAAGGTCCCTTCCAACCATGAAGATTCTATGATTCTATGATTCAGTATAAATAATTCAGTTTACTAAAACTTTTGGGGATGCACAGGAGATATACAAGGGAAATACCATGTCCCTAAGGCAGCTGATAGGAGGACATGAGATGAGTCACAGATATGACAAAAAAAACTTATGAGTTTCAGATATCTGAACATAGCCACCTATAGCTATCTGAGACGTCTTATCATACCTTGTCCTATCACAACTATTTTTCCTGCCCTGTTATGCTACACCATTCAGTGTGTGACACTTTTTACCATTGAACTGCTATGCAGCTTTACCATGGATCCAATATATCTGAATTTTAGATTCCCAGTAATTCTAAAAATAAGTATGAAGGTTTTTTTTAGAAATGAGTGGTAAAAGGCAATATGCTTTTGATGGGTCCCAGAAAGAGATACTGTCCTCCTACATTTAGTTTGAGTGAATGGGATTTTCCATCTCTAAGTCTTCAAAGAAACCACATTTTTTCTTTATTGAATGCACATTCATTGCATGACACATTCACATTCACAAAGATTCTGAAATTCTAAAAAACAGCTCCAGGGGGGATGACATGGGGTCCTGTACCAGGGTGGAGGGAGCCCCAGAGGGACCTGGAAGGGGCAGTGGAGCCTGTGAGTGCCCTTGGGCCCTGGCAAGTGGAGTTCAATCTATGTTCAACTTCATCAAACTGAATGCAAAAAGTATAATATACCAGGGTGATATCCATTTCAAATCTGTCATGTCTGTTTGGAAAGAACTCATAAAGGAAGGGATCTTCTTGGGAAAAAGAAAAATTTTAAACAGATTTAAATGAAAGGGAGTGTTTGGCATATGAGGAAGTTATTCCTAATAAGAGGTAAATCAAAGAAGAAAAGTTATCAAATAGCTAGATGCCTCCTTTGAGATTGTTTTCCACATCTTCACTCATGGAATGAAACTTGTGACCATGCATACGAAGGATTCCTTAAATCCGTCTACCAGCTAATTTAATTTTTACACATATACTGAATATGCAGCTTTACTCACATTCTTTGAAGTACTTCCTTTACCATGTCATTTCTCAAGAAATGCCCCAAATAGCACAATGAATGTCAATGCCACAGTGAACATCAATGGCACAATGAAGTCAATGTACCCGGCTGTACCGAGAGGTAAAAACCTCTTTTTTTCTCCTTTTCCTACGATCAATGCTTATGTTTCCTACCTCAAATCTCAGTTTTCTTAAACTTATGAAAGAAAGATCTTACAAAGACATACACTACATTTGGAATATGCAACCGCATACAAAAAAAATATTTTCAGTAACTCTAGTTTTTCTGCTTTAAAAGTAGCAGTCTCCTTTTTTATTATTAAAAATTCTCAGAAATATTAAAGAAATACTGAAAATTTGAAACACCTGCAGGTTTCAGAAATCTTTGGGGGCAGCCCTTTATGAATTTTTTTGCTTCCATTTTAGTAGCATATTTAGGTATATGAAGCTAAATAACTAAAACTAAATGAGACATGCATTTGACACTTAGCTGAGGAAGGAATCATCCTTCTGATGCTGAAAAGCTGCCAGGAATAAAGGAAGCCCCCTATGTTTATTAATCACATATCTGACAACTGAAGAATGAAAATGCTTTTTGAAAATACCAGAGCTATTTTAGGTAACACTAATCATCCATGATCCAGTAAAACAGGCATTCACTGACAGCCAGTGATCCTGCCTCACATCTTCCCAACACTGCTGTCCTGGAACAAGTAAGAGAATCAATGTGGACTTCATCTTGTATGCAGTCTACCAGGAGAGCAATATAACTCTTGCTTAACGTTAGGATTTTCATAGAACTTCACAAAGGACTGAAACACCGACAACTACAGTTGTCAGTTCTCTTCCCAATGCCATAAAAGATCAATTAAGCCTTTTAAGAGAGAAGAAAAGAAAACATAAATGTGAAGATTAAGTTTTAAATCTTTTTTGGAAACATAATATTTAATTCAAGAAGTATATAAACTGAAACTAACCCAGTTAGCTGCTACCCATACTGATCAGAGAGACAAGCCAACTTGGGAAAAGAAAAACTCTGGCCAAGAAATGGGCTTTTTGGTTTGTTTTTTTTTGTGTGTGTGTGTGTGTGTTTGTTGTTGTTGTTTGTTTTGTCTTTGTTTTTTGGGTTTTTTTGGGTTTTCATTTTGTGGGGAGTGTTTGGGGGGTTTTTTGTTTGTTGTTTTTTGGGGGTTTCATTTTGGTTGTTGTTGGGTTTTGTTGGTGTTTTTCTGTTTTTTGTTTAATAGCAAAGAGAATGATGGATGTTAGTGTGGGATTTTTTTTATAGAAGTCCTGCTTGTTTCTTTCACTGTACAGTGTATATGTGTATGGACTAGAGACCAGCCAGCTATGCTTTTACTTAAAATGGTGAGCTAGCCAGGGCACAAGTTCAAACTATTCAACAGTTAGCCTGGCGTTGGTCCAGGTCAAGCAGTGCTTTCTTGTAAAAAGCTCAGGTATTCCTGAGACCTAGCACAAGAAAACACTATTGCTAAAACATTTGTTCCTATCTATTTCAACAGACCCAACCTATTTTGCAGAGATTATAGTTGTATGGATGAAATTATTTACATGTTATTTGGCTTCAGAGCCAAAGAACCATGCCATTCTCATTTTGCTAGTATAGTTGTAGGTCTCGTCCCTGCAAAGCCACAAGAAACCAAATTTGTTTGCAGCCTATTTCAAATCTAATGCTTAATATTTTGCAGAAAGATGACAGTCAGCACATCAGTAGAATGTTTTTTGCCTTCATTAGCCAGTTAGCAATGAACTGATTCTGTAGTATAACTAATTCTAGTAAAGAGAAGATTAAGAGCTGTAATTTTACCTTTTTTCATATATTGTATTATTTCATGCACTATTCCTATATACTATGTGACTTGCAATTATGAATACAGTGTTGCAACTGCTCCCACAAATAAAAGTGTGTTTCAGGAAAATAATAATAAAAACAATTTTGCATCTGAATAATATAACAAGTAATGATACGTGGAGAATCTTCAGTTTAGATAAGTGCTGAAAAGTACAGATGTGTAATAAGAGAGTCATCCAAAATACCTGCCTGCTGGGACAAATATTCTAGCTCTGTATAATGTAGCTCTGCAGTCAATTGCAGACAAAATGTATATTCAATAAGAATTCGATGTATATTCAATGTAATACTGAACTGCTCAATTTGGAGTCATATGTACTCCATATGTACATTACCAACTGTGCCTTAGGCTAAACTGTAGGCCTAAAATTAAATGGCAAATTTTCCCCCTCACTCCATCTAGATTAGGGAACTCAAAAATGCTTCCCAGCTTCTTTCTCTTTCCCTGCTTCCATGCCTCAATGGAAGTTCTCCAACATACTACACTCCTCTGCACCACGTATATGTGTGTTTTTTCTCAAGGTTGATAGATATACTGAGGCTAAACAGAGCTATGACACCCAAGGATTGCCAGTCTGCATGACTAGTATCCTGAGGGACAATGTGGCACAGCTCAGAAACTACGGACATGACTTGTGAATGCCTATGATTAGGCAGAACGTCAGCTTCTTGTGTGAGCTTTGTAATGTTCTCT
This sequence comes from Alca torda, assembly GCA_008658365.1. NCBI lineage: Eukaryota > Metazoa > Chordata > Aves > Charadriiformes > Alcidae > Alca > Alca torda. The sequence continues at coordinate 175,039,566 of CM018076.1, read as the reverse complement.
TTTTTCTGACAGACTACCGATACCACAGATTATTACCTTAAGCAGCATCTGAGTAGTTTTGATTCTTACCAAATTTGTAGCTAACAAACAGGAGCGGTTTACATCAGTGGAATAAATTCTATCAATACGTATTTGAGCTTTCTAAAAAAGAGTTTTCATGAGATCTGTTTGCAAAGCATTCCTTTTCTGACAAAATTAATTCAAGGAGTCTACTAGTCTACTATACTTACACCACTTTCTACACAATTTATCACTAAAAATGTGTAGCAAGAAGAATAATGTAATCATTATATGATTCAATTTGAATTTATCTTAACTACAGTGGAATTAATTATTTTATTTGAACCATCTGCAGTTTGAAAAAAATCTCTAAAGTCTGTGAACAACTATTATGAAAAATCTGCTGTTGCGCTCAGATAGAATTTTATAGGTACTTAAAAATCAGTTTTCTTTTTTTTGTTGTTTTTTAGGGTTTTTTTTCCAAATTCATTGCATACTGAGCCAGACAAACTGCAGGTTATAATTTGGAATTTGATAGCTGTGGTAGCTCATCCTAGCATCTACGGAATACCAGCAAGTAAAGTATCATATAAAGGAGGAAAATTTAAAGAAACAATTGTATCTGTATTTTCATGAATATTGTTTGATGACTGGCTAATAAAAGTCACTTTGTAATGTAATCCAAACATATTTGTGCATCTTTAAATATTCATATAAAACTAACCATAGCTGAAATACTCAACACCTTATCAGGCCCTTAAACAGTCTCATTATTGTAGGATGCATTTCCTGGTTTGAATCTATATTATTATTAAACTAAAGTTATTTCAGGATTATTCTGTAGTGATGCATTCCTTTTAAATATTCATGTCCTTTCTCAATATCAGTACCATATAAAACAAGTAGAAGGAAACATCTTTTGTGGTAAACTTAACTTTGAACTTTTTCTGACATGAGGGGCTCCTCTATTCTGCCTAAATAAAAAAAAAAAAGGTTTTGTTTTTATTCTGTAGAGCTTTTATAGTATTCCCAAGTAAACCATTTCAGTTCCCCCTCTCACCAATCAAATTAATTTGATCAGGCATAATTTAATTACTGTTATTTATTGTACATGCAATGTACAATAAATGAATACAGCAATAAATAAGTACATCAAACATCTAATCATATGTTATGAACTGTGCTAACAAAAGAAATGTGTTCTACATTTTGTCTTAAAGCAGGGATATATTGTTTTGACTTTAAATGTCTCCCTTCCATTCTCCTTCATTTAGCAGTCATTGCACATGGCTCTAATGTTACCCCTTTTCCTTTGTATCCCTCCATTTCTATCATACACACAGACTCCAGAGTGCTGTAGTGTATATTTATTTAGCTTACAGCTGAAGCTTATCTCTAATAAGCTTAATTGAAAGTCCAAAGTCTTACCTCCTTCAAAACTAAAGAAAAATCTAGATTCACATCTGAAAAACAAAATAAAACAAAACAAAACAAAACAAAAAACCCCAGACTTTGAATTTCTGAATAGCTAGTAGAAAAAAAGAAGTATGTTCTTAAAATTTTTCCCTACAGAGGAACGAGAAAGTCAACCTGGAAGACTGAATTACATCAACACAGCCTAATAATGGACATTTTCTCTTCTCTTGTTGTTCAGCTATGAATTGCTAATATAAACACAGAAACTTTTATTAGTTTATCCTGAAACTGCATTGTTTACATCAATGAGGCAAATGAACAATCAGCTGGCAACAGCTGAGCAGAAGAAGGTATCTGATAAGATATACAAATATTTCCACCTGTAGTAAAGAGTTTCCTTGTATTTATCTCTCAAGTATATATATGTGTGTGTGTGTGATCATAAACGCACACAAATGTATGTGTGTCTGTGTGCACACTATGTCTGTGTCTGTAAATGTGCACATGGGTGTGTGGGACACAAGCAAAGCATCGTCACAATTGAATCATTCCTGGGCAATTTGTTTACTAGCTGTTACTTCACCTTTTTCTTTCTTTTTTTTTTTTTTATTTGATGTGTGTAGATTTACAGATGAAATCAAAGTGTTATTCTAGTCATACCAGCAAATGACAAGTGTACCCTTCCTTTTTGTGTAATTAATTCTTTATTAGGTGTTCATGGCAGACATAAAAAGGAAATCAAACAGTATTTTTCACAGAATTTCTCTGTACTTTCACAGTATTTCATCCTGTTGTATGAAAGAACTCGTCTGTCTAAGAAACTGCATAAAAAATAGTGATATCTTGTCTTTTTTACCTCTCCTCACATTCTGGATATATCCATGAGTATTTTTAGTTTTTTTCCGGTTTCCAAATGATGTCATCTGTTATCTTTGTCTTTAGTACTACAACTTATCTGGGTTGTTTCTGTAGTAATGTTCTTGAAACAAGATGGCTACCTTATATCTTCCATTGAATTACTTTAATTCTATGTTACTTATATACTACATAATCACAATATAAAAATATTATTTCATAGAACATTAAATGTCTTAACATCCTCTATAAAAAAAAAAAAAAAGAGAAAAGACAAATTCTTTCACTTACTTTCATTATATCTTGTCCTTCAAGAAAATTTCTTTTTAAAAATGTCAATCTGAAATTAAGCGGTTTATCATTTTCAAATGATTTTTACATCCCAAGATGCATTAAAAAGTACCCCTAAAACTGGAAAACAAGAAACAGGAAATCAAGTTACAAAAAGACTATAATGAAGTATGTGACTTAAACTATTAAGCCCAAAATAAAACACGTCCATCATCTTTTAAAAATACACATCAAGGAGAAAAATCATTGTGGTGGCATTTCATAAATCATTGTAAGGGATTTTATTTTTGCCAGGCAACCTGAAACAAAATTCTTTCTTTCATGAAAGCAGAGATTCTTCTTAAATCAAAAAACTACATTGATCAGCTCTCTGAAGGTTATTCATTCACAAGGGCAAATAATTTTCCTTTTTTTAATCTCCAGAAATATTCTCCATATTTAACTTCTTTGTTTTGGTTTTGGTTTTGGTTTTGGTTTTTAAATGCTATCCTTAAAAACGGATTGGATTTGTCTGTTAGAATGTAGATTCTTTTAGGCATGCACAATTTAGCTTATAAAATGATTTAAGACATTGTAGAGGTCTGAAAACCAAAATTCAAGTATATCCTTTGAATGTTTCTGTCAGGCAGAATGGATTGGGCAACACAAAAATGCAGACTGTGGAAAGGGGCAAGAGCTGTGCTAAGAGAAGAGTAGTTTCAGCTACTGATTTTTAAAGTAATTTACACTGCTTCCTGCCTGTAGGCAGGCTAATAACCCAATAAGAGACAAAGCATTTAAAGTAAAAAGCCAATGGACAAAACCCAGGCTACTCTATGTAATTCCCAGCAGTCTTTCGTAAATCTAATACTGCTATGAGACATCAAATAATCAGCTCTGCTGCCCTTAGAAAACAGTACCAACTTACAAAATTTGAGAGGAGTGGTAACTAGGTTTCCTTATGCATTTCTAGTGCATCCAAAATCCTGGAGTGAACAGAAAATGAAGGTCTAATTTTTTTTTAAGATACGGGCTATATTTTCTAGCTTAATCCTCCACTGCTGGACAGTGAAGAGGTGACAGGAGACATAATAATAACTTTAGGAGGCAATACATTGAATCTAATTCCCCTTGATCTGCAAATCAAATGTTTCAGATATTTTATTAAAAAAAAAATGTTCTATTTATTCAAATTAGTTGATTAGTGCTCTAGTAGAAGATTATGTAATAAATCACATCCTATGCTACTTTTGTACTTTTAGGAATAAGAAATAAAGAAAATAAAAGTAAAATTTGAATATTTTATTGAATTTAATTACTTATTTTCAAAATAAATAAGAATAGTAAATTTATGTAAAACAAAATGTTTTATTTCAGGATCTTGGTTATCTCAAACTCTTTAAAAGTTAGAGCTTCCCCAACAAACATAATTTTGATTGAACTGAGTTAGGGAGTGATTACACAAGCAGATCGCAGGGCAGATCTGAAGGTGGGGTAATGTCTGGTGGGTGGAAAGTAGGAGATGAGCAGCTGCTCTTGAAACACAAGACAGCCTTAGCTGACTGTCACCACTGTTTGTGCTGAAAAAAGAAATTATTTTTTTTCACTTAATATTGTAGAGAAAGAAGGAAAGAAGAAAGGAGGGAAGGGCAGGATATGGAGGAGAGCAGGATGACACTCTCAAGCACACATTTAAGAAGTACACATTTAAGAAGTTGATTTGAGACAAAGAAGAATGTACAGTGGGGGTTTATTTTAAATCCGTGTCAATGAAAGTAGGTAACTTGCAAAACATTGGCAAACATTTCACTCAGTAATTATTCAGTATAACACTTAGACTTTTGCATAACTAACTGAAGTCTGGAGAGCACATTGGTCACTGTCATTTCCTTAGTCTTCATCAAATGCAAATCAACACTGAAGTATCAGTTCAGTCAGAGGTAGGACAGGGGAAGGGTGAGGGCAGGCAACCCGAAATCAAGATACCCGTACTTGTGTTCCAATAAAATACCTTTTTATCTTTCTTTTCAATATGCCAGGGATGATGTTTTCATGTTGAACTCTCTTCATATCAACACTTCATTTTTTGAACATATTTTTCACCCATTTCTTCACCGGTGCAAACAGAGGTTGCTATGACTGACTTGCCTGAAGTTAGAAATTAAAATGTAAACCTCTAAAATATCAATAAAGCTGACATAAAACCTTTTTGGTTGTCTAGGATAGAAGGTAGAAAGATTGTGGCCTCGGGGCAATATACTGTGCCTAAAGGCTCATGGAGTCTGCTGTCACACATTGCATTCGTATATTATTACACTGTGTCTATTGACATTACGCCCTTGGGCTTTTCATAGAATTTTGAACATAATCTCTGAGATTGCTCACATTTTAGCTAGTGCATGCTAATATACCACTGCTTTAATACTCATGGCTATGGCAAAAATGCAAGTTTTTCTTGCATTGGCTAGTAAGAGTGTCAAATTACCAACCTAAACCAAGCAAAAGGGAATGCTAATCAAATGGGCAGAATGTGTTCCAGTTGTTCTAATCAAAGAGAGCTTAATCCGTTCATAAGCTAGCTGGCTTTGTTGGAGGAAATTCTGAACAACCTTGTTACTTTTGATAACTGTAAGCCACTGACTCATGGCCCCTTGACAGCTAGCTGAGCATGTAATAACATTTCTCTGTATTTGGGGACTGGCTTAGCTGGCTTTATAATAGATTATTGTGGATGTTAAAGTGAAATGTTAGTCTTTCTTTAAAGCTCTGTATTCGCCGGTAATTAAGGTTATAAAAAGGGCACTGAACACAATGCGGCTTCAAGGTCGCCAAACATGGATACAAAAGTCTTCAGTTTGTGTAAATAAGGTATTAACCATAGGTTTATTCTGCAGCACTAATAATTGAAAGATGATTCTTCTATTACCAGTACATGACAAATTCACTGAAAGCTATTTTTAAGTGCAAACAAGTGCCTTTCACTTCAATTAGAAGACCCAGTAAGTTATAAGTGCTTTTATAAGAAGATAGAAAAGGTGGAAATACATTGGGGAGAAAAAAGGAAAAAAAAAAAAAATAACAGAACTCTTAGGTAAGCAGAACACTACCGGATAGAGCACGACCAAATGACATTGCACAATGACATCTGCAGAAGTGGAGGTTACTTAGTGTAATAAGAACCTTAGCGAAATCTCAGCTTTTGGCATAGCAAGTCTAGAGGGACTGTGAAAACTAGGATTTCATTTTAACTTTCAGGGCAGAGATGTTATTTGTAGTTTATATTTTCCAGTCTGTGTATTCCACTGTGAATGTAAAAGCTTGAAGAAAGGAGTGTCCTGTACTTTAAGTATTAAATTCCTAACAGGTAAGATTATAGGACAACAACAACTACATAGCCTGAGAATGCACAATCTTTTGTAAAAATAAGTTAAAAAAAAAAGGTTCAGAAAAGGAGTCTCTGGCGTTTTGATGAAAAATGATGGGTGGATAAAAAAGATAAAATGATATCTAAAGGCAGACATTAGGAATGACCAGTGTAAAGGCACTCTGAGATGACTGTGTGGACCTGCCTTCATTAGAAGACTATAGCTTTATTTTTGACAGAGACAGCATAAGAAATTCCTTACTGCTTTGTGTCCTGATCGGGAAACTCGTGCTACCTTTCAGGCCTGCTAATTCAATTGTCTGCTTGACAGTACTCTAAGAGAAATGTGTGAAATTACTTAAAAGAAAAGAGCTCCAAACATAGACAGACCAATACATCATATAAGCATGATGTGAAAAGCAATAGGCATAAGCTAAATCAAGAAAGGATCAGATTTACTAGAAGAAAAAACCTTTTCATGGTAAGGAAAGCAGTAAACCAATGGAGTATTTTGTCTAGAGAGACTGTGGGGGTTTCCAAGACCCTACTGCATAAAGTCCTGAGGAACCTGATATGCCCCATAGCTGATCCTGCTTTGCTAGGTTGGCCCAGAATCCTACTGAGGTCCCACCCAACACTTAAATATTTACTCATAGCAGAACCGCTTCTATAAGAATGTAAGAAATTTTTAAACTTTTGATCATTACAACAAATGCTGCCTAAGTATGAAGTTTTTAAACAAAGCAGGTTAACTCAAGCAAAATCAGACAAAGCACTCAGTTTCTGTTTCTTCCCTATGAGTTTAAAGACACAGAAGGGAAGAAAAATGAGCTATAGAAAAGAAATATATAAGCCTTTAACGTACAGATAAAGGAGTATTGTGTCAGAAAACTACTTAAATTCTAACTGTTCGGCAAATGAAGGCAAAAATTACACATCTGGTAGATATACAGTTATATCTGCAGATCCAAAAGTTAATTACAATTTTCATAGGGAAGACAAATAATTATGAATGTAACTTAAAAAACACAATCCCCTCAACATTGTGTAATCATCCAAAGTGTTGTTATCATGAAACCATGTATATATACATAGTAATAACAATACATGGTGTATTTATGCTTAGTTATTAAGAATAATCACCTTCTCCAAATGGGAAAAAATGCTGTCTCATTCCTGAAGTGTGCATACAAGACCTGATTCTGCTCTAAATGACTTCAACTAAACAAATTAAGCTGTAGAAAGACAAAACATTGTTATGCAGAATAGTAGAGAAACAGTTGCTCTGAGAATTGCTGTGAGAACTCAAACTGGTAAGCACATAAAATGTGAGCAACTGTTTTTTGGAACTCTAAAAGGAAAAGATACAGCTGCATGATGTGAAGGGCTCGGTCTTCCTGGTGCGCTCATCCTTAAAAGGCATGTTAGACTGAGTCCTTCAGGGGACCTGGAGTCTACCTGATTTCAAAATCCTGCCTGAGACTAGAAGCCAGGCAAGCAAACTTCTTTGTTGGGTGAAATTTTTTGCCAAATTATAGGAGAAGGATACAGTAAAAGATTGAAACACCTGAATTTTGGTGTCTCCATATGTGCTGACAAATGCACATATGAGTATGTCATATTTCCCATTTCCCTCTTGCCCTGCCCTGAGCTCCAGAGCACTCTTCCATTCCTGTGGAGCATTTCAGCTGACTCAAAGTCCTGTGACCAGGTAAAGACAAACAGTTTGCTGCTTTCTCCACTGCTCATTATCATGAATATTCTAATAACATATTAAGCACATTGATACTTAAATGGTAAACTATGAAAATTTATCATATATGTACAGTACAGTATAAAGTAAAATCCATCAATCTTTATGCATCAAGAATTTTCCATTGCTTAGAATAAAGCAACACTTTCTGAAGGGAGAACAAGTCAGCAGAATGTGTTTTTCTACATCAGCTGAGGTTACTACACATTTGCAATAATTCATCCATTGTATAGCTCTAATTATAGTTGTCCATTTCTAAGCTTTTTCTGTATAGACTACATTTCCCATTTTGCACTGAAATAAAAAAATCCCAGTCTGAATTGTTCACAGCAGGATATCAATGCACCAGGCTTGTAGCAATTTGCAAATGCAACGTCAGGTAGGATCGCAAAATAGATACAACTTCTATGGTGTCAAGAGCCAATAAACAGGCTTTTCATCACTGACTTTGTTAGAAGAAAATCAGTTCACACTAACCGAGAATTTGACTGGAATGCTGTGAGAACTATTTACGCAGGCTTTTATTTATGTAGCCATTTTTATATATTTTTGATATTCTATTAGAAGTGTAAGTATTAAATTAAATTTAGTAATAAAACCATCACTTGGCAAGATAATAGAATATTCACTCTAAGGAGTTAATGAAGAAATAAATGATTCACTTTGTACCTAACATTGTCTACAGAATCTTCATAATTTATATTTATGACCCAGGTATTCATTAGTCAGTTAATAATGTTTTTTTTTTTTTTTTTCCCATGGGAAATTCATCAAGAAATAACGAGACAAGCAGGGAAATACTAATGAAAAGTTTCATCAGATTTAAGTTTTCCTAAAGGCTATGGCAGAAAAATTATTAATTATTTCTATCACTTCAGCCTGTGTGAGTTTGCACAAAGGAGATCAGAAAATCAGAAAAAGAGGCCAGGAAGCAAAAAAAAAGTTTTGCTTAGCCACTCTCTTAGAGTCTTATGAAAGCTCTTTAGGCCTACATGTTACCAGTAACATTCCCTTTCCTCTCCCATTAGTAGACTGAAGCCAAATGCCTGTCTTCTGGCCCAGTCACTATTTCCAAAGTTCATGATCTTACCCTTCTCCTCAGATTGCTGCTTGTACTTTTCTCTAGAGTTATGCAATTGCAATTTCTTGGATTTTTGCCAAAAAGCATAAAAATACAAAACATTTGGAATTTCTTTACAGCGGGATTTTACAGATGGCTCCAACACTTTTTCGTTTAGCTACATAATTGAAGAACATCTTGCAACATTTTTGTTCTGCATCAAGATGTGACAGAGATGGGAATATAAGGATTATATAAACTCACTGTGTGAGGTAATATTAATAGAATCATATTTAAATCTTCTTGAACCAGCTATATTCATATTGTCAGTTCACAAGAGAAAAATAGTGTGTTATCAAGCATAAGCCTGACGAGTGCTACATTTCCCTTGTATATTAAATTTGAACTCTGGGCTTTGCCACAGCGACTTCCTGATTACACACCATTATGTCAGTCATGACAATCTATTACTTCAACTGAACTAATTAAAAAAAAAATAATATCATTATATGTATAAACATATATGTAAATATGTATACGAGACTCAATTTTTATTAAGTATTTTTTTTAAAGCAAATCACCCAAAGAGATCTGACTCCTGAGAAATTAAAAAGCAAAGGATGTGTCATAGGAAACACCATTGAGGATTTCTACTGTGTTACCACACAATAAAAAAAACCAATGAGCTTTTGGATTGAGCTCACTTCCTTCTCTCGGAGGGAGTCAGCCTTGGTCTCTGTGAAGAAGTGACATTTAACACCATGTCTCAGCTGGCACTTCACAACTAAGAATGGAGTCCAGCTGTAGGAACAAAGCTCTTTCTCACCATTCCTACAGGGTAATAGAAAGCGACACTCTTTCACAACCAAGAGAAATTGCTGCTTTCCAGGAAGGAGGAAAGAGGTGTGGTCTGCCAGTAGAGCTCCATATTCATCTAGGAAATAGCAATTGATAGCAATCAGATATCCCAATCATTTTCTCAGATATGTTTGTCTTTCTGGTACCATAATACCCTTCGGTATATTATGATGGTTCCTCTTTGACCCTGTATGTTCCAGTGCTTCAAGGAACCATCTAGGATATATCTAGGGTCTAGCAGTTTTACAGTCAGTGACACAACATATGTGGAGTGTGCAATCTTTTAAATTTTAATAACTTGTTAGTGAAAGGAGGAATATCTTTCCCTATTTAAATATCTTTGTTTCAAATCATCACTTCTTTTCTTTTCTGAAGAGCATTTGGTTTAAAGTTTATACTTACTTTATTTGTGTATTATGGCTATGCCCAGAAGCCAATGAGGCTGATTTTCCATAACGTTAGAAACATTAGAAACTTCATCCATTTTCTGAGAGGATGATGTTTCTCTGTCATCTTGCCAGCCATCCATCCTAAACCCTTCTCTTTCCTTCTCACCTTCTCTATGCTTTTCTTCTCCTTACCTATATCTTCCATATCATCTTACTCAGATTCTTTTAAATGTTAACCAGATCCAAAGAATCATTCTTATCCTGTTTTTTTCTCTCCTTTAACTGGAGATACCTTTAACTGGGGTACCCAGTGTAATAGCCTAGAGCAGACCTGTTTCCCCTTCTTTCTCAAAACTCTCTTCAATTCCTCAGATATTATGGGAAAATATTGCCAATTACTCTGTTGTGCAGTAACAAAGCCTTCAGTAACTCCATTTTGTATGACAACCTAATCCAATAGGTGCATGCTAAATGCACCGTTCTCAAAATGCTTCACAGATTGAACCCTTTAGGGAGTGTAGGCATTTCTCCAGTTAATTTCTGGAAACCAAGAGGGTTTAGGCATATGGCTGCTCAGAATGGGGCAGGTTTTGGCATGTGAAGAGGTACAGGTCTAAGAATTTGTATTTGTGGAACTTAGACATGACCTGAAATTTAGGTAGCAGTCATCTGCACATGTATTTTGGTGGAAGAAAGGAGAAAATTTTGGACAATCTTTCTGAACTAAAAGTTTAACCCTTACATCCCTCATTAAAACTAACATAACAATGAAAAATTCAGTATAATCCCTCCAAAAATCTGCATTGTGTAACATTCAAAATTTATTTTTCAATTACTGCGAATCCTGCTGGAATAAGAAAACATGGGAAATATTGCATTATTAAAGTGAGAGCTTCCTCTCACATGATTTACAGAAAGATTTCTCAAGCAAAATGTCTGTATAAATACAGCACAAGAATAAAAAAAAAAAACTGTGAGCTTTTCTGGCACAACCTATAACTAAACCAGCCTGCTATCTGCAATCTCATTATCATGAAGAAACTGGGAAGACTTACTTCCTTACAAAGTAGTATAAATGAAAATGTAGTTATTAACATAAAACAGGAATGATACCCTTGAGTGAAGAAGGGGCAATCAGTAACAAAGGATAGCAATAATATAACAATCATGTTATCATCAAATGATGACTGCTTGATTGTGATGGATTAAACAATTGCAACATTTTATTACTTCATATCCCTCCTGCAGTAACATTGCAGCAGCGATCAGGTCATTTTTTTCCTGTAAATTTGGCACCTGCTGACTTAAAGTCATTTATAGGATGTTGTTAAGTTGGTTTCTTAACGCAGGTGCTAAGTTACCATTAACACACTTAATGACCACAAGGAATATGAAATTGGATCAATTAAACAAGGGGGTTAGCCCTCCCACAGTTTCTAATCACATGTGGACAACTACTAATGAATTGGAGCTCTCTCGGGTATCTATTCTGAAAATCAAATCTTCTAGACAGTTAATCAATTGAGATGATAGATATCAATTGAACTTATGCTCCACTGGATTCCACTGCATCGCCACTACTTAGAGACAAAGAGGCCAAGTGAAAAAGGAATGGTGGTGGAAAGTTTAAAGGTGTTTATCTGCTGTAAAGTATAGTAAATAATTATGTTTAGTATCATTCCTGAAATTCCATGAATGTTCAAATAGAAGCACTTCTTAGATTTTCTTTCTGCTGGTATTTTCCATGCAGAAATAATAACAAAAGACCACAAGCAAGCAAGATCTATTCCATTGCTCTCAGATCTTGGACACTAATACTGCCATGAAATAGCTGTGGGCTAAACATCTTTCCTGGCACAAACACAGTAAACACTCTTTTTTTCTTCCAAAATATCTACTACTTCATATTGCCAAATGTATGCAACTTTACTAATGCCAGGACTACAGCAATGTTTTTTTTTTGTTTGTTTGTTTGTTTGTTTTTATTTCTGGTCTCAATCATATGTCACAAAAAGGAATGTGTCCTTATTTAAGGAAAATAAGATGAAAAATACATAAGCCCTATAAACCCCCAAAGCCCTCTGAGATTAAAAATATTTTAGTGCTTTATCTTGGACTCTAATACTGAATGCTAATTAGAGCTGCCAAGTCATGCTCTTAAGATTTACTATTCATATACTACTTTATCCACTGGCCTGAAAATAAGTGTTTTGCCAGTATGTTGCCTCTGCAAAATGAGATTTTTTGTATGTATTTCAGCAATGTCACATGCACAGACAACTAGAAATCGGTGACTGTTTGTGCTGCATGTGCGGTCTATCTCAAATCTCACTATGTTATACCAGTTCACACAAGTGACTATGGCTCCAGTCTCATTCAGTTTATTTTTCCTATCAGTTTATATAAAATACCAATGAAAAACTCTGAAAAAGAAAAGATGGTGGATTAACTGGCTATGCAGAGTTGATATACCGAGACCATTCCACATGAAAAGCCTTCCAGTCTCTGTGGAGATTCGCCTCTGCAAATCCCTGTTCTTGGAAGATTGACTAGCACTGAAAATTACTTGGTGAAGGGAAGCTCAAGAGTACATAACTAAGATATCCCAAAAAGAATGTATGACTTTACTTCTCAGCCAAGAGAGTGCCACTCAGCAAAAAGCAGGAATACAGCTCCAGATGGCAGCTTTTCAAATTTGAAAGGTAAAGATATTTCTTAAATATCTTGCAGGAGCTGCCTGCTATCTAAGAGAATGGATCTTCAGACTGCCAGCACTACTGCTCCTGCCTGATCAAGGATACAATGAATTTTTAATCATTTGAGTTATTTATTAACAAAATTGATATCCTTCTGACTCATCCAAATTCCATAAATAATTGAAGTTTTTGAAGAAGTTTCAGTCAATAAATGCAATGGTCTTTTCCTTCATTACTGAAGATAATGAAGATGCAGCCATTCTTTTTCTGAATTGTCTTTCAGGGAAAGAGAAAGCACTTAGATGTAGAGGAGGTGTTACTGCCACCAGTCATTGTATTTCTTATCTTTCAAAATCTGGAACTGAGGAATGAATTGCTCTTATTTCCTCAATATCTGTGATCAAATCATATGTAAGATGTATTGGAATTAGCAATTCATACCTGTGTTGTCAAAGCTTGCTTACTGATATTTGTGATATTGGAGGCAATACATACATATCCAGTATCAAAAGTATGATTTTTTCAAAGTATGAATTTTACTCTGTAACCAGACCAGTAAAAGTCTAGTAGAAGGACATGGACCTGTTGGAATGGGTCCAGTGGAGGGCCATGAAGATGATCAGAGGGCTGGAGCCCCTCTCCTATGAGGACAGGCTGAGAGAGTTGGGGTTGTTCAGCCTGGAGACCAGAAGGCTCTCAGGAGACCTTACAGCAGCCTTCCAGTACCTGAAGGGGGCCTACAGGAAAAATGGGGAGGGACTCTTTATCAGGGAGTGGAGTGTTAGGATGAGGGGTAACAGTTTTAAACTGAAAAAGGGTAGATTTAGTTTAGATACTGGGAAGAAATTCTTTACTGTGAGGGTGGTGAGTCAGTGGAACAGGTTGCCCAGGGAAGTTGTGGATGCCCCATCCCTGGAAGTGTTCAAGACCAGGCTGGATCGGGCTTTGATCTAGTAGTAGGTGTCCCTGCCCATGGCAGGGGGTTTGGAACTAGATAATCTTTAAGCTTCTAACCCGAACCATTCTATGATTCTAAGTCATCTCTTATCAAAGTGTTCGTGTTTCTTACCTTGAATACATAGTTCATGCATTTTTTATTTAATAAATTACAAAGATAGCATCAGCGTACTGTACTGATCTTTGTTACATGTACAGATATTTGTGTGAAGAAGTGGATTTGTATTCCCAT